>OU015498.1:13274291-13291791 GCA_907164885.2 Dolomedes plantarius
TTGACAGGGCCTGTGACTGGTGTGATATATCACGTGGTTAATCAATTGAGCACTGCGACTTTTTGAAGTTTTTAACTCTGACACTACGTAACGCTTCGGATACAGTGTGTAACTATATTGGGAATAGGTTAAGAACCTCTCTCAATGGTTCTGCCATTTTTTGAAGAACATTTCTGCCATTGAATGATATATCAGGTCTCTCCTGCATTTGGCAATACAGTAAAAGTTTCTTTCAATGATGTTGTTCCACTACTCAGCTTTAACCTAGACTTCTATTCCTTTGAGCTTTAGGGTCAATGAGAAAATGATTCGCTGAGGAGGGAAAAAAAGGAGAGAAAATATAAGAAGAATTAATTGGTGAAATTATTCTTTGTATTATGAGTATACATAATCTTTACATTTTAATGAAAAAAGGAAGGTACTTATTCATAAATTAGGAAATCAGACATTAGTACATTCGCACAAATGAACTTTTAGCATTTGACGGTACAACGAATAAAAATGCAATCCAGAAAACAATTTAATCGAAATTGTTCAATATTAGATGTTACACTCGAATTTGTGATGAGAACTTTACTTTTAACCAAAAAAGGACCAAAGTGCGGTTCATTAGTATAATTTTTTTTTTTTTAAATACAAATGAATTTTATCATCAATTTTTGATCACATATCACCAGATCAGTCATTTTTCATCATTTTCAAATTGAAATTGAAGATTATTTCTTTTTCCTCTTCTTCTTCTCTCCTGTTCAAAACCGATGCCACTCCTTTTCATCAAAAATTAAAAAGAAAAACGGGGAGCTGGCACAATTCCCGTTGCCCCGTTGGCAACAACTGCAAAACAAGGGTTCTTGTTATAATTTTTTCAAACTCTGATTAATGTTCACTACATTTGATTTAAAGCTGCTTTCTACTTAATTTTCTCCGAAAAAACCATCAGCGGTTTCATTTATTTAAATTAAAGTGGGAAATGCGGATATCCGAAAGCAGAAAGGGAAAAAAAAAAAAAAAGAAAAGATCTCTCTTTAAGATCAATATCTACAGTCACTGATTGGGGTGTAAAAAAAAAAAAAAAGAAAAAAAAAAAAAAAAAAAAAAAAAAAAGAGGGGGGGGGGGAGGACTTGAAAATTAAAGGGAAAAAAATTTTAAAATTAAAGTTTAAAACAAAAAGAGGGAAAATAATTGATTTGAAAGGGAATAATTCAAAGTGTAAAACATCACAAAAAAATAAGATATGATAAAATTTTCATTACTTTTTTTTTAAAATAAGAATTTTGTATCTTTCAAAAAAAAAAAAAAAAATACACTGAAACCTAAAATTAATTTTAAAACTGTAGAATATTTTACATGCGGTTTTCTAATTAAAATGGCGAGCTTGCCTTCCCTTATTTCAAAAGTCAAAGGACATTGTATTCCTACTGAAAGATAGAGAAAAAAAATTATTCGATAAACAAAGTTTTTCGAATTCATTTATGGATTTTAATTGAGTTTTGGGGGTCACAAAAAAAATGTGCTTTATTGTTTTGTAGATGTGTTGTTGCAAAGATTTTCGATGTTTTGTTTTCTTAACGCTGGCACCTTAAGAACTCCAGCAGGAATTCTTTAAAAACATTGGTTTCTACATTATCTAAATGCTCTATATAGACTCTGTTGTTTATCATATATCGTATTTTACTTCATACAAAGTTTTACAATGAAAGTTAATTGGCTGTATCTTCCTATACAAATTACGACAAGTGAATGAAATGGAGTTAAAACACATAAAATTTGGAATCTCTGGAGCTCATTATATTGAGAGATTGGGTTGATCTTTCTTTAGTATATACCGTTCAACCATGTTCTGTAATTTTCAACAGAAAACTTTTAAGTGAAATGAAATAGGGTGAATGAAGTGGAGTTAAAACACATAATATTTGGAATCTCTGGAGCTCATTATATTGAGAGATTGGGTTGCTCTTTCTTTAGTATATACCGTTCAACCATGTTCTGTAATTTTCAACAGAAAATTTTAAGTGAAATGAAATAAGGTGAATGAAATAGAGTTAAAACACACAAAATTTGGAATCTCTAGAGCTCATTAAATTGAGAGATTGGGTTGATCTTTCTTTAGTACAATGTTCAACCATGTTCCGTAATTTTCAACAGAAAATTTTAATATAAAAAGACTTTTTTTGGGAAAAAAAGACCAAATTATTATTTCGATACACAATGCTTCGAATAAACGAAGCAATTCCAGAATGATTTTTTTTTCTTTTTTTTTTTTTAATCTATGTTACCCAAGAGAATGCAATATGGCTTAGTTTTAGTTAATGCTTCCGCAACTAGTCAATTATCGGTTTGATGACGAGAGCTTAATCCGCCGGTATATGAGGAAGCTTACTAACTAACATCCTTAATTATACAGTAAGGTAAAAGTATGTAGGCTAATATGCAATTCTGGAAGTAAAAATTAGGGCTTTTTAAGGAGTTGTCAGTCTCTGACAAACATGTTTAAGAACTCTTTATGAAATTGCTTTGAGTTTTCACTGTATATGTTTCTCTAATGTTTTTTATGCTTAATACTAGCTATACAGCAAACTTTGCAGCAGTACTGAACTGAGACGTCTAATGTATACGGAAACTATGCATTGTTGAATTCAAAAAATACTGGCCAGAACTGGCTTAAAATTCTCGAAAAACTGTATTAATTTAACTGCAGCAGTTAATCTTTAAACTTAGTTGTTCTTTAAATACCTTTATGGCAAAACTAACAACAAGGAGTTCTAGTAAATACAGAAATTTTTAACGTAGGATTACTTTCCTCTATAACGGTCCTCCGGAAAGCAAAATTTCAGACGCTAAAACCGTCCGTCGTCGAGAGTAATAATTTTGGCAGAGCGCCATACCCAGTCTGTATCGCTTTGGCAAGCAGTAAACAGTTAAACAGAAAAGTACCAAAACGCGTCAAAATTTTGACATACATATATATATATTATATATATATATATATATATATATATATATATATATATATATATATATATATATATATATAATGTGTGTGTGTGTATGTATGTATATATGTGTTATGTATATATGCACGCATATATTATATTATATATATATATATATATATATGCATTTATATATATACATATATATATATATATATATATATGCGTACATATATACATAACACATACATACATATATACATACAAAAAAGGTAAGCAACGATAAGTAATCCTACGTTAATAACCCGCGGTAGTTTCGTTAGAAGAGACTACATGAAATTTTTTTTAGAGATTTAAAGGCTCATAAAAGAGAAGTTAAATATTAGGAGTTTAGGAGGCACAAGAGTCCTGTTTAAGCACACTCTCAAATTTGAAAAAGGAAACTCATCACGTATTTAAATTTTGTGTCGTTTGTAAAATATTTATATTGTCTGTGTTTTTTAAAGGCCAAATATTTAGGAACATGGATGGCTTGGCACTATCGTAATCGTTATATCTGTTTGCGATTCACCGGCAATGTATTCATCTAGTTTAGACTTCATAATAACAATCATCATACAACAATTCAATTAATGAATTAGTTAAAGGAAAGAAAGGAAACAAAAGAAGCTAGATCTCATTTCACGAATGTATATTATAATAAACATACAGTCGAACCTCCATATATCGAAATTTTCTATATATCGAACTCTTAGCAAATTTCCATGTTCATTACATAGAAAAACTGTTTCTATATATCGAAAAAATCTCTATATATCGAAATTTTTTTTCACGACATATAGGGAGATTTTATTCCACTTTAGAATAAAATCTTTCAATTTTTGGTGTTTGAAACAATAATTCGCGGACTTCAATTCGTGGAAAATGTCCCTGATGAAGTTTTTAATGGACTGAATAAATGCGAGCATTTCTTCGATGAACTTTCCGCAAAACTGGCTGTTCGGCAAGATATTCGTAGTTTTTTTTTTTAAAGAATGTAACTGTAATCACTGTAACCACTGTCTGGATTATTGTTTTTTTTAAAGGTATATAGTACTCAATAAATCTTTCATATTAATACATTTTTTAGCTATTAACTTTCATTTAATGTGATTCGAATATAAATTGGAAATGGAGTTTCGTATACGAAAATTGGCTTTAATGTTAATGTTTTAGGAGAATTATGATAAAACTAAGATTGATTCTATATATCGAAATTTCTGTATATCGAATTTTTTTCCGGCATTTTGCTACTTCGATATATGGAGGTTCGACTGTATTTGTTAATATGTCAGAATTTTAACAATGGTGCGACTTGTTTCAAATATACGTATTTAGCTATCAATATTTACCTAGAGGCGCTCTTAGATACAGAATTAATGCAGGGCATGAAGCACTAATTCTCTATCTAAGAGCCTAAATATAATAAATATATATTAAGCCAGAGTCTAAATACATTCTGCACTTTATAAGTTAGCAATTAGTTAAAGGAAAGAAAGGACACAAAAGAAGATTTGAATGCGTCATGAAACCATTTGCTGTTTGATAGGGTTTGCCCTGCCAAGTGAAATCTGCCTGGAGAATTTAAAAGAAAATAAGTCGCAGTAGCGCTTTATACGAAGAAATGCTTGGGTTATATTTCGTACCAGCCATTCAGTACTCACACACGGAATTACATCGTTACTGAATCCCTATGTTGTGGAGACAGTCTTGCAGTATCTGGTTGAAAGAATAGAAGGAATATATTTTGTTTTTACGCATAAGTGAGGACCATCCTAAAATTGCTTGGAGATATTGCAGAAACTTTAATTTCAGTATCATACAGTGCTATAAACTGTTCAAGAAGCCAGACCATTTAGGAAGTTTTAAAACTTTATATACTCCTAATTGTTGAATAAAATTATTTTATTATCTGCATTCAACAGGTAAAATTATGTGTCCAAAGGGTGCTTAATAACTATCTAGTAGTGTTATTGTGAAATTATTTCAATATAGCTAGGGTGGTGCTTCCCAATTATTCATAAAATAAACAGTTTTATTTGAAGACTGCTTTAATGATCATTTTTGTACAGGGAAACTTGATTTCACCGAGAAATCTTATGTAACTTCAGCTCGAAGTAAAATTAACATGATTTTTAATTCAGCAATTTATTATGTAAGACCATCTTATATTTAGTATCCGATTTAAATAAAATCATTTTATGTCGGGCATATGCAATTTATGTGAAAAAGCGAGGGAGACGCAGTAGAAAAGAAATTTAAAATTCATCATGGTAATCAGAAAATGTTCAGTGTTTGGGAGATATTTTGATTCTAAATTCGCTGTAATGAAAGATTAGAAATCTATTTACATAGTTTTTATCTATTTCTCAATTTCTTGAAAATAGTTCTCAAATATGAATTTTTTTTTTCGGTATGTAAGACCAGTTTTAAAAAATTAACGTTTGCTTTTGTTATTAAGCATTAGACACGCTAAATACACCTGAATGCCATTTCACGCGAACAGAAGCACGCATAAACAACGATTACGTAAGTTTGATATTATCTGAGAAGTATGTATTTTTCAGTTATTCTAAAAAAAAAAAAAAAATATACCATAGTTTAAGAACATTGAATAGTCGTAAATACTTATAATTGGCAGTTATTGTCAATATTGCTGGTATGATATTCTGTTCAGCGCATTTTTATATGTATCTTATTCAATACTTATATTTTACTCAATGCATTACAATTCATGAATAATGCTAAATCTTATTTCACGAATGTATATATAATAAAAATATTTATTAATATATCAGAATTTTAACAATGGTGTGACTTGTTTCAAAGATACGTATTTAGCTATCCGTATTCACCCAGAGGCGCTCTTAGATACAGAATTAGTGCAGGGCATGGAGCACTAATTCTGTATCTAAGAGCTTAAATATAATAAACATTTATTAAAATGTCAGAATTTTAACAATGGTGTGACTTGTTTCAAAGATACGTATTTAGCTATCCGTATTCACCCAGAGGCGCTCTTAGATACAGAATTAGTGCAGGGCATGGAGCACTAATTCTGTATCTAAGAGCTTAAATATAATAAACATTTATTAAAATGTCAGAATTTTAACAATGGTGTGACTTGTTTCAAAGATACGTATTTAGCTATCCGTAATCACCTAGAGGCGCTCTTAGATACAGAATTAGTGCAGGGCATGGAGCACTAATTCTGTATCTAAGAGCTTAAATATAATAAACATTTATTAATATGTCAGAATTTTAACAATGGTGTGACTTGTTTGAAAGATACGTATTTAGCTATCCGATTTCACCCAGAGGCGCTCTTAGATGCAGAATTAGTGCAGGGCACGGAGCACTAATTCTGTATCTAAGAGCTTAAATATAATAAACAAGAGCCTAAACATAATAAATATATATTAAGCCAGAGTCTAAATATATTCTGCACTTTATAAGTTTAGTGCAGTTCTGAGGAGAGTCTTCGAGACTGTTTGAGTTCTTATAACTTAGATAAAGTATTAAATTTTAATTACTAAAACTAAGAAGCAGTCTTTATTTCTGCTTAATAAAGAGTCAGGCGGTAAACTCAACGATGTATTAGCGAATTATGCGCGTGTTATTTTATACCAAAATTTTTTCTTCATCTCGTAATATCAAATGAGCATTGGATGGGGAGCCTCCCTGAATTGCTATGTTTAAATAAATGTTTCCAGATCAAGTCAAGAGTTTGCGAACATCATTTTTGATATGGAGATGCAGATGTGTAATATGATATTTAGAATGCAAAAATTTCTATGCAGTGTAAATCTAATTATAGAAGCGGAATAATGACAACAGATAAAGAAAGGGGAAGGTCTAAAACGTGTATAGATCGATATTTTAAGTGTGTTCTTTAAACAAAAGAAAACACCACATATCTTAGCCCTAACACATCTATACAAGCCCATAGAGTAAGTTTTTTAAATCATACGTCCAACGCAAACTCCACAATGTTAAATGAATGTATTGAAAATTTTTATTTACATAAAATATTTTTTTTATTCTTCTAGTATGGACAAAAATGAATTATGAAGGGAATAAATTAATTGAAATACATTTTTTAAAGATTACCCACAAATTGCACTGTTTGCCATTATATGAACTTTTAAAGAGAGAACCTATAGCGAAAATATCTCACTTCTACCCAGACTTGGGTGTATATAATTTGAAGTGGCATTCTAAATGAATTTGATACAAACACAGTTTATACATGAAACAATGTTTATTGAATTCGTTGCACATATAGAATTTGCTTTTACAGCAATAAGCATACGTACTACTTGAACGGAATATATATTAGCATTCAATAGAAATACACTTTGCGAATACTCACAAACCAGCAGAGAGTCAAACCAGCAGTTCTGCCACGTAAACTTTGGGCCCCCTAAGCACTAGCGCAGGATAGCACCTGGAGCTGCTTTCCTCGTAGCTCCCTTAACTCGCTTATCTATCAACCTTAACAAAACCTTCTCTCGCTTTAATCAAGCTGCATGGTATTTATACCAAGCGCGTATGCCGAAATTAGCATATCTCAAGCAGCTTCTTTGATTCATTCACTCAAAAGTTTGATTCTTGTGAATCGAATCTTGTGTATACCTTACAAACCTCTTGTTGTAAAGATATCTTTTCTAAACGTTTAGCTGTAAAAAGGAAAGAGGAAACCATTATATATATATATATATATATATATATATATATATATATATATATATATATATATATATATATATATATATATATAAAAGAGGGGTTTTTATTCTTCTAGTATGGTCAAAAATGAATTATGAAGGCAATAGATTATTTAAAATACATTTTTTAAATTTTACCCCAAAATTGCACTATTTGTCATCATAAGAAACTTACAAACAGAGAATCTCTTCTTTTAAAGATATTCTTTCCAAACGTTTCGCTGTACAAAAGGAAAGATGAAACCAAACCTTTTGAAAACGTTCTACCGAATTCTGGAAATCATTTTTTGAAGAAGAAAAAAAAAATTAATACGCATATTGTCCAACACACTCTTCAGATAACTCCGCCCCCATAACTGAGTGCGCTGTCAATTGTATTATGCGCGCAAATTCGCAATCCATATGGTAACATAATATATCGAAGAAAAACTCCGTTTTATGACCGTACTTGTTCCCGAACACTAAGAGCAGCATTTTCGCAGGATGATTTATTTGAACATGTCAGGGATCTTAAATCTGGGGGCGGAACCACGGGGATGTACCCCAACATTTTGTGCCCTGAAATAATTGTTCACCCTCTGTGCTTAAAGAGGCAGGCGAAGGGGAAGTTAACTCCTATTGTTGAAGACCTGAACACAGGGTTATGGCACTTTCGCGGCTGCAACAGCAGTTAACGTAATGATACGGTAGAGTAGGACGTATAGCTCCTGAAGTATATAAATATGTATGTATACAAAAAATGCTGAAATTGCGTTAATACCTTTTTAGTTCTTTAGGGTGTGAAGACCACACATTTAGAATTTTGAAGCGGTGGGAAAGTTATTGTGGGAATTTTGAAGATTTCAAAAAACATAAACATACATTTCGTTTAAGACTAATGAATTATATTTCAATGGCCTAGTTGGTAAGTATTTAGTTTTATCAATTTGATTGCACTACTCATTTAATATGACAGTACGTCTCGTACCTTCCAAAAGAAAGCGCTTATAAACTTTCGTCGTATCAAATATTTCAAATACTAACTGAATGTAATCTCATATTCAGAAAATTTGAAATCGGGGAAAAGTCCATTTGAATTCTTCAGAAGTATATTTTGAAGAATTAAAAAAACATACTTCATACTTAATTTCGTTTAAGACTAATGAATTATATTTCAATGGCCTAGTTGGTAAGTATTTAGTTTTATCAATTTGATTGCACTACTCATTTAATATGACAGTACGTCTCGTACCTTCCAAAAGAAAGCGCTTATAAACTTTCGTCGTATCAAATATTTCAATTACTAACTGAATGTAATCTCATATTCAGAAAATTTGAAATCGGGGAAAAGTCCATTTGAATTCTTCAGAAGTATATTTTGAAGAATTCAAAAACCATACTTCATACTTAATTTTGTTTAAGACTAATGAATTATATTTCAATGGCCTAGTTGGTAAGTATTTAGTTTTATCAATTTGATTGCACTACTCATTTAATATGACAGTACGTCTCGTACCTTCCAAAAGAAAGCGCTTATAAACTTTCGTCGTATCAAATATTTCAATTACTAACTGAATGTAATCTCATATTCAGAAAATTTGAAATCGGGGAAAAGTCCATTTGAATTCTTCAGAAGTATATTTTGAAGAATTCAAAAAACATACTTCATACTTAATTTCGTTTAAGACTAATGAATTATATTTCAATGGCCTAGTTGGTAAGTATTTAGTTTTATCAATTTGATTGCACTACTCATTTAATATGACAGTACGTCTCGTACCTTCCAAAAGAAAGCGTTTATAAACTTTCGTCGCATCAAATATTTCAAATACTAACTGAATGTATTCTCATATTCAGAAAATTTGAAATCGGGGAAAAGTCCATTTGAATTCTTCAGAAGTATATTTTGAAGAATTCAAAAAACATACTTCATACTTAATTTCGTTTAAGACTAATGAATTATATTTCAATGGCCTAGTTGGTAAGTATTTAGTTTTATCAATTTGATTGCACTACTCATTTAATATGACAGTACGTCTCGTACCTTCCAAAAGAAAGCGTTTATAAACTTTCGTCGTATCAAATATTTCAAATACTAACTGAATGCAATCTCATATTCAGAAAATTTGAAATCGGGGAAAAGTCCATATGAATTCTTCAGAAGTATATTTTGAAGAATTCAAAAAACATACTTCATACTTAATTTCGTTTAAGACTAATGAATTATATTTCAATGGCCTAGTTGGTAAGTATTTAGTTTTATTAATTTGATTGCACTACTCATTTAATGACAGTACGTCTCGTACCTTCCAAAAGAAAGCGTTTATAAACTTCGTCGTATCAAATATTTTAAATACTAACTGAATGTAATCTCATATTCAGAAAATTTGAAATCGGGGAAAAGTCCATTTGAATTCTTCAGAAGTATATTTTGAAGAATTCAAAAAACATACTTAACTTATTAAGTAACATACTTAACTTATTCAAATAAAGACTGATGAACTATACTTTAATGGCCTAGTTAGTAGATAATTTGTTTTATTAATTTGATTGCACTACTCATTTAATATGACAGTACGTCTCGTACCTTCCAAAAGAAAGCGTTTATAAAGTTTCGTCGTATCAAATATTTCAAATACTAACTGAATGTAATCTGATATTCAAAAAATTTGAAATCGGGGAAAAGTCCATTTGAATTCTTCAGAAGTATATTTTGAAGAATTCAAAAAACATACTTAACTTATTAAGTAACATACTTAACTTATTCAAATAAAGACTGATGAACTATACTTTAATGGCCTAGCTAGTAGATAATTTGTTTTATTGATTTGATTGGACTACTCATTTTATATGACAGTACGTCACGTACCTTCCAAAACGAAGCGTTTATAAAACTTTCGTCGTATCAAATATTTCAAACATTAACTGAATGTAATCTCATATTCAGAAAATTTGAATTCGAAAAAAGTGCATTTGAATTCTTCAAAAGTCCATTTTGAAGAATTAAAAAAATATACTTTACTTATTGTTTGAGACTAATGAATTATATTTTAATGGCCTATTTAGTAGGTATTTAGTTTTATTAATTTGATTGCACTACTTATTTAATATGACAGTATGTCTCGTACCTTCCAAAAGGAAGCGTTTATAAACTTTCGTCGTATCAAATATTTCAAATACTAACTGAATGTAATCTCATAATCAGAAATTTTGAATTCGGGATTTTAAACATGAAGTAAATATTAGGAATTTTCTTAATTTTCTGTCCTTACTGTATTCCTATTTTGAAAGGGAAATGCTTGCAGAAAGTTTCATCTACACTTAGACCTTATGTTCAGAATTTTAACTATCTAGCATTTTAAAAAGCTTCTTTAAACTATTTAACATATTCGGTTTGTTGGATTTCAGCAGCACAACTCATGAAACAAGTTATCTAAACTTGAAATTTTTCATATTTAATTTTAATAATTTAGTTTTAATGTTTAACCATATCCTGATCCAGTTTTTCTCCAACTTTAGAACGCAATACAAAAAGAAAAAAAAAGATTTTTTTTTTATCGTAGGATAAATCGAGATTTACGCTGAGTTTTTATTCCATAATTCAAAACTAACCCCCCCCCCCCATGAAATATAATTCATATATGTAATACTGTGATTACATAAAGGTCCATACCATGATTTCCCTACGAACTTGAGTGACTTTGAGGATTGAAAAATTAATTTCGGGACACGTGTCATGTATGCACACAGATGCTCAGTTTAAAGTTTCAAGTCTTTGAAACAATACAATTTCGAGCAAATTCGTCTAAATTTTTCAGCTCTCCAACTTTTTTTTAAACAGTAGGCTTGTCTTTCCAAGCCTTGCAGAAAACGCATACAAATACGACATTTTAACTTGTGATTGATAAACATTTAAAAGAAAATACTCAAGAGTTAAAAAGGGGGTGATGAAACATTATAATTTATAATAAAAGCACTTCAAAATCTCTATTAACATTACATTATTAAACGTATAGGGTCACCCCTGAAGCATTGCAAAGGTAAATTGCCATCATACTACTTTCAATTTTGAAAATGACAGAGATACCTCATTTACTTTTATTTAAACCCATTAAAAAAGGGGTAAAAGAGTTACAGGGAGTAAAAAAAGTCGGTTTTAAAAATAAAATTAAACGACGAAAAAAAAATCCAGGTCTGATTGGTGGCGTACCTTTCCAGAGCTTCACCAAATAGATTCGATTAACCTTACACCACTAGGATTTGCTGACGGAACCTCACCATAAGATTGGACAGGGATGTTTCTGCATACCCTAGTCAACCACGGTTTTGTTGCCCTGGTCTATTTCTTTTGACCTGAACATCAAACACAGGATTGTTGTAATTTTTAACAGTCCTTATGTATGGATGCACTAGCTTTATTATCGACCAATCTGCTCCAAAGGTATTACAACCTCTGCAAGCATTGACACCCTTTTGTACCTCTTCTAGTACAGTGGAAAGCCCCTTTCCTACCTATTTTACTTTGAAGGTCCGACCTATTAAGCATATAGATCCAATGGTGGTGAAGACTTAAAAAAAAGGAAGACCTCCTACCCCCCGCTGGAGAAGAAATAATTGACGCTTAGCACGTGCCGCCTGCCAGTGGTCTAGATAGCATCATTCTACCCATTAAACTTCGTACAGGGTCCCCTTTTAACAAGGCACAATTTAAGGGAATACTCGCCTAATTTAGAAAGAAAAAATTGCGTGTTTTACAATTCCTAAGGAAGTAAAATTAACCAACTATTACGTGTGGTTTACCGGGTTATTACCTTTGCTTGAAGTTATAAAGTGATTGATAGGTATGGAACCTGAATCTGATTACAACTCTAGTAGATTTTCAGGCAACTTTTCAGTGCATAGTTACCTTAAATATGACTTATTTAAATGCTCCTGATCGCATCAAATATCACATGCTTCAATCATAAACTAGAACTTTTTTTCAACATATTTACAGACTCTCAAAGATATGTTTAAATGTGCAACCAGAATTGATGATATATTTGAATGGTGATTGAAATGATAAGTGAAGATTTTTAGGAATCGTGTCGTGGAAAATTATACGCAATAAATATGAAAAGAGGGATTTAAATCATTAACCCGTATTTTTACGTTTAAAACTATATATGCAATGCTTAGGATTTTGCAAATCTGAAAGTTGAGCATGCAGCTATCTATTTTAAGAACAGCGTCAAATATTTAAATTATATACTTATTGAAAAATGCAGCATTGCATGTAAAACATTTCTGTAGCTTACTTTATACACACTGTTTAATTTAGTCAATGGATCAAATTCACAATAATTTAGTTGGAAAGAACAATTTATAATTATTTGATTGCAAATGCGCTCCCCGATAACGTCTAAGCTGGATTAAGAGTAGTCAAGACTACATACGAAGAGACCCTACTTTACAAAATTAAAAAATAAGCATTTGATATAATTTATTGACAAATTTATGTATGTGATGTTTTAGAAGCGTAAACATTTAATACATACATAAGTTTCCACAGTAAAAAAATTTACAATGGAACGTAAAATAGAGTCACCCTAAATTAATACTGATATTACACAATATATATTTACTTATGAGTTACTTGTGTAAGCAAATCACCTTTTGTGGAGTTTGATATAATATGAAACATTAATATACTAATTTAAACATCTTCTTAATGAAGTACAGAAACTAAGTCAGTCGTAGTTTTAGTTTCATCATAGACTAAACTGAATTAAAATAAGTTTATATTATTTTTAAAAAATCGCTTTCATGTATATATATTTTCAATAAACAGAAATATTTCTTACAAAAATATGGCATTGTGTAATCAAAGGATATTAATCTTAAAGTATTAGCTCTAAGAAATAAGTTAATATTTTGAATATACTAAATAAGATCAAAACCAATAACGTTTATTTTTTAATCGGTCAGCAGCACTTTATACGAGAAAAAAAAATCCATTTGCTTAAACCAATCAAAGACATAAAGCAGTAAAGCTGCAAATAGGGAAGCGAAAAATCTATGTCTTTCGCCAGAAAAAAGATCAATAGTACTAATACATCGAATGTTTATAGTATACAACGTAGTACACTTTTCTTAGCTGCACAGTACTCGGAAAATTCGCACAGTACAATATATATGGACAAAGTAAATTAATAAATAAATTTAGAATATTTTTACAATTCAAGCTGATAGGAAATGTCTACAGGCACGAGTTGATTTCGATTATTATCAGATATACTTCAGCAAAAATTTTGAATATCGAATTTGACAGAGGTAAACAGTAAATACTACAATTCCAACAAGCTACTATCACAGCGTATTTGATAGAGATAGAGAAATTTGGTACATTGTAACATTTTCGCTGATCTGTAATATGGATCTGACTAAACTAACATAAAAAATTAACATTTTGAAAAATAAGTGAGTTTCGTTATTTTAGACCGAGATGTACATCAACTTTGTTGATGATATGCAATAAAAAGTTCGTATTTAGGAACTTTAAATTAACAAACGAATAACATAAACCTCAAATTTAAGATGATGCAATATTAATATCGTATATTCACAGGGTAATGAAGGAATCTACGATCATAGCCCTATAAAGGAAGAGAAAATTGTGATGCTTATGGTAAGATATTTAAGGCATGACATATACTTCATACTATAATTTATTTAGAAATGCGATTCGTAATCGTGCACATCTGAATAATTCTACAAATATTTCCGTTGTGAAATTTTAAACCCCACAACACGCTAAATTAAGGAAATGATACATCTTCGTTTAATACTGAACTGTAGATATATTGCTAGACAGTATACAATATTTAACAATTTTATTATATTTAATTTAACTTTTTTTTTGAGTCACACATAACAAAATTTGTAAAACTAGAAAATTATGAAACTCACTAAAGCCCAGATATTTAGTGTCATAAAGCTTTAACCTCTACGATAAACGCTTATTTGCTGCCATGGGATTACAGAAACCTGAAAAGTTCAGACTTTATTTTTGGAATGAGAAGTTTATGGGAAATGTGTTGCGGATTTCATGTAACAGAATAACACTTTTACTTATAATCAGGACTTACTGATTAAATACATTATTTGCGACTTTGTGGAATCTCATAGAACCGTGCTTATAAAATAATTTAGTGTTTCCTGCTGATATACAATAAGTCAATAAATAAATGAAAGTAAATTAAATGAAATAAAATAAATTGTTCAGAAAAGCAATCAAACAGATCGTATGATCTGTCTTTATCATAATTAGATTTCTATACTTTGCAAAGTTTGTGTCGCAACTTGGTAGCATACATTAAAATTATAGAAGAAACTTTTGAAAATGGAAAACACACTTTCACGAAATAACAAACTCTAAATATCCCTCAGGGTTTATATAGAAACCAATCAACAGTTGTAACAGCTTACACTATACAAGTATTCCGTTTTGCTAGTTTACTATAAAACTCAGCTTTGTGTCTGTGTGTAAAAGATCGCATGTACATTGGGATAAATTGATTTAGTTTGCTGTGACTTGCTCACATAGATTTTAAATCAAACGTGATGATGCTTTAAAAATGCATGAGCATTATATATAAATCAAAGGTTTCAAAAGCTGGATGTTAGAGACTTGTGGACTTACAAATCTCTAATCTTAATTGGGTTGAAAAACTCAGATTTAAATTAAACAAATTTTGTATAGAAATTTCGTAGCACGGGAATGTTTAGAAGAGCCATTTGACATTTTTATTTAAATTACATGATATTTGAATTAACTTCATTCGAGAAAATTTCATTTGAATGTTCCAAGACAGCTAACAAATATGTCGTGAAGGTTAATATATTTACTATATCACATGCAGATATTATAAAAACTCGGGAATATTTAGATATAATTTATATGATCTAGCGTGTAAACAACGTTGTAAAATACAATAATTAAATATGTTTAAGACTATTTATAGATGATACATTGTCATAAAACGATGTCACCTGTACATTTTCTGAAAGCCGATGAATATTTGATTATTTTTTTGAAAGATTTGAGGTATAAACAAGGCTGTGGACAGCCCACATCTACTATATACAAGCAAGGCTGTGTATAGTAGATGTAACACAGGCTGTGTGTTACATCTACTATAATTCTATACCAACGAATTCACACAAATTAAACACTGTAGAAAATTGTGAGTACTCACCAGGTAATCGGTTGCATATGCTGGTTCTTTGCTTGTTTGCCAGGGGTATTTCTTTTGCCATGATGGCATCGATTGAGAAGTCAGTTGCCCTGTGGCACGCCTGGGGCTTCGTGACCGGATGGGGCGACCGAGACTTATCATTCTCAGTCTGCATAGCGTCATCTGAGATCAACATTAGGCTATTTTAGGCTTTGAAGGATCAGTTCCCAGAACTTTGTAAAAAGGATTTCTTCAAAATAACAACAGGCTTGAAGAGTTTTTTTTTTTTTTCTATTTCGAGGAATAGATTCACATCACACTAAGTTAAGTTCCTGATTTTTAAAACAATTATTCTTCACGAAAAAAAAAAAATAATAAATAATTGTTCTACAAACTTTCGATCGTAACTGGTATATATATATCTTCAATACAGCATTTTTTTTTGTTGTTTCGTTTTAACTCAGTATAAATTTGACTAGATAGGTTTGCTTCACGAAACCTAAAAAAAAAAAAAACCACAGGAACTTAAACGTTTTAAAGTCTACAAAACGGGTAAGCAGTTCTCACATTTGATGCGAATGCAGGGGTAGTATAGTAGCATAGGCCTTCAGCGGTCATTAGAGAGGTCTCTTTTTTTTTCAAAAGCGCAGTCGACTTACAGTCCACCACCGTCTACGATCTTCCGCCAAAAGCAACTACGAGAAGTTTTCTCTCACGCCACGTAAATAAACACTCTCACCCAGTCTCTTCTGAAACACCCTTCATACATGAAACCTCACGACTGTCTCCAGAAGGTCTCATCGTCCGAAAAAAAAAGTCTCACTTTTCGTCAAGTATCGCACGCTCTATTTGCATACCACCATTGTTGTGCGAGTTCGACACAAACAGCGTCCAGTGTATCGACTAACTCTCTCTTCAGGTCGTTCTGCCACTTCTGCAGCCGCTGCCTTTCGTTTCCCCCTTATCGGCGGTGCAAGTTGCAACCGAGCCGGCAGGTGGCGCTGCCGGACGGCAACTCCAAGTTGTGATGTATGGATTCCCGCGGGGCGGGGCCTAGAGTTCAACTTTACTGCCATTGGTGGGCGTGTCGCTAATCAAGTGACAGCTGGCCCGCCGCCAATCGGACCCGGGCGAGCAAAAGTCACTCGGGAAAGGTGGCGTTTCATTGGTCGGGGGGCGTTGATTGAACTGTCGTCGCGTGACAAAGTGATAGGGAAGGCTCACTCTTGAGCCGTCATTTTGTAGGGACAGGTAAGGGCCATTGTCCCCTCCCTCGCTGGGGCTTCAGACAGGAACTCGACTGATTTTTTTTTTTTTTTTCTCTTTCTCTTGTGGTTTCAGTCTTGTGAATCCGTAATTATACATATGTATTATTTGTACGTGATTATTTTTTGAAGTTTTAGGTTTAGTGTTTTATGTGGGTTTTTTTTTTCTTTTTACGATAAGCGAACATAATAAGCGGTCATATATATATATATATATATATATATATATATATATATATATATATATATATATATATATATATATATATACATATATATATATATATACATATATATATATATATATATATATATATATATATATATATATATATATATA
>OU015498.1:13296791-13324291 GCA_907164885.2 Dolomedes plantarius
AAGTTTTGGAAAATTAAGTTTATACCTCTATTCCATTTAAAGAGTCTGGTGTGGATCTTCGCATTTGTAAACTAACGGAAGAGCGAATGGTACAATGAGAAATCACACTTTATGATTTTTTTCTCCAATGGCTGGGATCTGAGTGGTACTCTTTTCCCGGGAGAAACCCGGGAGAAGTGTGTGACCACTTCGCTGCATGCATTGCCCCGGGTGCACCACAGGGGGTGGGTCCCCTCTACACACGTTTGGTCCCGTAATTTTGAACCGAGTCAAGCGACGAGACCGGAACAAATTGACCCCGCACCTCCAGAGGTAATGTTTGGGGACTTGGAGGGCATTGCAGCTACGACAGATTTTTTTTCCCGTGCACCAGCCGCCAATAGTGTACACGTCGGCGGTTTTGTCAGCGTCGGGTATCGAACCAGGAATTTGCAGATCACTGGCTCGACGCCTTTGCTGACCGGGCCACCGCGCAATGCACTTTATGCTGTCCGGCTTCATTGAAGAGGGCGGGCATTCAAAGCAGTTGCCAGTTGAATTTATATCGTGTGTTTTGATAAGTCGTGTCCTCTGTCTAAGAGACTCGTTGGACAGTTTTGTACAACAAGGCACCTACCCACAAAAGTTAAAAATTCGAGTTAAACAACTGGGTACGCTTCATGCTTAGCTATCTGGAGGGGGGACGGGGGGGAATCGTTATTATCTATATATATAAAACAGTTCCGTAACTGACTCGCTGACTGACATACAACGCACAGACCAAACCGCTGGACCTAAAGGGCTGAAATTTTGCATGGTGATTCTTCTTATGGTGTAGGGGTGCACTAAGAGAGATTTTTCAAAAATTCTTCTTAGATTTTTTTACACTAAATTTTTAAGCTGTTTTAGTAACTTTTTTTACGTTTGCATTTAAAATAATAATTTGAGGGCTATAAAATTTATATCACGAGAAAGATCCTAAAAATTCCTTTAAAATGAAATCTTTTTCGAATCTGTACCTCTATTTTCTGATTTTTGGTGAATTTTTAAAGATTCATTTTTAGAATTTAATTTATTAAATGCCGATCACGTGATTTTCTTTTTCTGGTACTTTAAATAAATTTATCGTCACGTGCATAACAACTAAATAGACAAAACAAAATTTTTCTTTCTTGCTCATGCGGCAGACGATTGGACATTATTTTGTCTATAAAAATATCCCTTACGATTTTTTATAAATATATATATATATATATATATATATATATATTTGGCATTAATTGCATACATTGACCGTTGTATTCAATTTGAATGTACTCCGTAGCGAAGTGCGGGTTTTCAGCTAGTCCTAAGATAAATACGTAATATTCTTTTTTCGTAATACGTAATATTCTTTATTCGTAATATTCTTTTTCCCCAGTTATTACTGCAGAACCAATCATCAGCAACTGGTATTTTTAATTTAATCCTTTATAAAAACTCAAATTTCTCAGTTTCATCGTAGTGTGCGTTAGTTCCTTGTGTTCTTAACTTTCTCCAATTCTATATGTGAAAGTTAAATTTATTGAGTATCATAAATTTAGTTAAAATATGGTGATCGACTAAAGTACTTTGCTCGGCCCTTGTTTTTTTTTTTCCTTGCGTGTTTGGGAGGGGGGAGGGGGCAAAATGACTTGTTATCGTGTGGAGAATTTCCCACAAATACTATGTATGGTTTTTTAAATAAAATGGCTCAGCACATTCGTGATACACCCGGAAATTCTCCAAAAATTGGAGAAGTGCAGGACCCTTTGTAGCGGACAGTGGGAATTCACAAAGGTGTATCGCATTTGGAAATTCTTCATAGGAATAATCACGTCTAGCACTCCCCGGCCTAATGTAGAAACACTAATTCGAAACTAGTGGCCATGCTTATTTTTTATAGTGCATAGGTCAGTGGCGGCTCCAGGCCAGAGATTTTTTTTTTTTTGGGGGGGGGGGGGGAAACGTCGGCTCTTAGGGTTTTATATATATATATATATAAATATATATATATATATATATATATATATATATATATATATATATATATATATATATATATAGTGGAATCTCGATCGATCGTTTTCGGATCCATCGTTTTTCCGTATGTATCGTTCATTTTATCCAGTCCCAACGATCATATTTGTTATGTTTCCGCATCTATCGTTTTCCCGCATTTATCGTTCATTTCAATCGGTCCCTTGAAAAACGATAGATCGAGATTCCACTGTATATATATATAAGAAATAAACATCCTCTCCTTTTAAATTTAAACTCATTTAGTATTAGGTCTACCATTATATAATTTTAGGCTATGAAAAAAAATACGCCAAGCATTTTTTTTTTGGGGGGGGGCAATTGCACCTACTAACCCCCCCCCCCTTGGAGCCGCCCTTGGCATACCTATAAGTATTAAGAAGCTGCGTGTTCCTGTCATAATTGTGTCCAATGATATCTCATCTGCGCTTTGTGTCTCCGTATTGAAATCTAATTTGCAACATCCCAGACCGATTGATTGGGTGACGTTTGTCCTAGATTTGTGCGTTGCAAATCACACGTTTAGTGATTGTGTCTGGTCAGTTCACGACACCTGGTGGACGCGCAGGTGTAATCATACGTTTTAGGATGCTGGTGGGGTGGTAATACGGGATGGTGCAAGCAACTATGGAATAATAAGTGGGCCAACTATGAGCACCGGGGAAAGAAGTCAGTCCCTCTGCATACCTGGTATTTCTTCACTGGACGTGTATTGACTAGCCTGGGGGTATTGACTAGCCGTCAATACACGTGGACCGTCAATACACGTCCGTAAATCCGTAATCCAAGAATATAAACAAATGGCAGCTTACAGAACCCAGAACATAATGAAAAACTTCCCTAAGAAGAGTTAATGAACAACAATAGCTTTATGTGCCTTAAACAACTTAGTGGTTAGCACTTTAGGATTCAGTACTTCAGGTGCTCGGTTCAAGCGCCGAAAAACGCCACTGAAGGATCTCGTGTCTACACCGAGCATGATTACTACATACTGCGTCCACACACATCTGCACTGCACAGAATTCTGGGTGGAAAACATTGATTTATGGGACAGAGCGCTCTGCGGCGATCCCTAGATTGAGCGGTTTTTTCACAGATCATCAAAGAGACACGAGTGACCTTGGGGTGGGGGGAGGGGTTCTAAATGGAGGAATGTCTGGAAGACAGTCTAGTGTTCCTTCACACATTGCTTGGGGGGAGGAGCGTGACTAATCGACCCCAAAATGTGTCAAGAGGAGTCGGGGGGGGGTGCTTACTGAAGATATGTCTGCATGTGTGTGGATGCGCTATCAAATCTGTAGGCAGGAAAGTCCCTCCATGCGGTTTGTAAGGGTGGGGGAGAGTGCAAGCCTCCCACATATCGTCCTGAGATTGCTCTAAATTGTTGTGGGATCATATTCACCACCAGGGATTCAACCTTGGAAGGCTTTGGTTGGTATATAGGTCCTGTCTATTACATTGGAGGCATTAGAACAATAATAAGTTCACATTACAACGTCCAAACTCACTATGGCAGGGGTGGGCAATTGTTTTGCCTCGGGGACCGCTTTGTGGAATCGGAGGTTAGCGGAGAGCCGCAACTTTTAAAACAATTGCATTTATTAGTTAATTTTGCATTTCAGAAAAGGTGTAAGTTGTATCATAAAAATCAATAAATATAAATAAAATAAAATATTGGCAATTTTTCTGTCTGTCTTGGAGTTTTTGGCTGACTTTGGCAATTTTTCTGGCTGTCTTGGCGGGCCACAAAAAAATCTATAGCGGGCCGCTATTTGCCCTCCCCCCCCCCCCTTTGCACTATGACAACATTACTGTTGGATGACAGAGAACTAACAGCTGATGTCGGATGATTTTATGTTATAACTAAATTCTTTGTGATTATGGAAATTTTTTCTCATTCCATAATTTTAAAACACTTCAGCATTTTTATAATATTTAGAGGAATGATAGGACTCTCTGATGTCAGTTGAGTCACTAAATTCAACTGACATACATGTTACTAACTGCTGATAACTTTACTATAGCATGCACACTGAGCTACAAATTTTGCAAGCTTCTCAAACAATAGTTCATAAGAAAAATGGCGGTTTATACTGAATATTTTCTAGTGGTGTAGTGTTGAAAATTTCTGAACGGTATATCTGAATGAAAGGCATGACGAAGGTCCACATAAATCCACTGGATCCACTTATGTGACGGAGGGCTTATGGTGGCCCAGTGGTACAGCGCGCTGGTTTTTGGTGCTGAGGGTGCTCGGATCGAATCCTGGCGTCGCGTCACGAAAAATGCCTCCGTTCGTGTCGTCCCTTCATAGGGGATAATGCTGTTCGCCTATATGTGTAAGATATACATAAGATTCGATTCACAAGAATCGAACTTTTGAGTGAATGAATTAAAGAAGCTGCTTGAGATATACTAATTTCGGCATACGCGCTTGGTATAAATACCATGCAGCTTGATTAATAAAAAGGTTGTTAAAGTTGATAGATAAGCGAGTTAAGGGAGCTACGAGGTAAGCAGCTCCAGGTGTTAACCGGCGCTAGTGCTTAGGGGGCCCAAAGTTTACGTGGCAGAACTGCTGGTTTGACTCTCTAGTTTGTGAGTACTGCAAAGTGTATTTTTATCGAATGCTAATATATATTCCGTACAAGTATAGTACGTATGCTTATTGCTGTAAAAGCAAATTCTATATGTGCAACGAATTCAATAAACATTGTTTCATGTATAAGCTGTGTCTGTATCAAATTCATTTAGAGTGCCACTTCAAATTATATACACCCAAGTCTGGGTAGAAGTGAGCTATACTCTACATATGGTGCACCCACAATAAAATGGACAGTAAGAATTGCGGCGTAGTATAGGCGAATGTTTGACGACAAGTGCCTCCGTATGGGGGGGGGGGGGGGACCTTATGTGACGGGCATGTTCACTTACATGACGGGGCTGCCAAATAGCACGCACGTGCCGTATATAACTGTACAAAAATTGTACATAATGGTTGTAAATATTACATGTTTCTCGCGCGCTTATTTGACGAGAACGTTACATGGCGTTCGTTCCTCAAACTGTCGGTGGGATATCTGAAACTAGCTCGCAACCCGAATTTTAGCTCGCTACTCAAGGCAAAGAAATGGCCGAGAGAGTGTCTCAAAAAACTCGTAAGTCGGGACACTCGTAAATCAAGGTACCACTGTATTCCTATACACAGAATGCTACCGAGTTTGTTTTGTTTTGCTTTTTTGTAAATATTATTATTATTTTTTTTCTTTCAAATCCTACTGCACACGTTTTTCGGGGAGTTTTCTAATTAGACCCAGATTTACTTCAAAAGCATTCCCTCAAATTCAACTACACTATCCCACTTTCAAAGGTTAAGAATGTTAACGTAAATTCGTTTAAATTAACGCCTGAAGTGTGGCATTTGGTTCAGGTTTATAGAAGGTGAGATTATAGAAATTTGAAGAGTATAGTTTTAAAAGAAAATTAATTGCGCTACCATGAAAATAGAGCAAGGGTTTTTAAAATCCTGATATGTTGCTTTCAAGTCGTTAATGTAGTTCTCAACTAGTTCTAAGCTAACTTGGCTGATTAATTTTTATTTAGGCTAATTATGCATTGTTAGTTTCCTTTGAGAGTGGAAGTGTGATATCATCAATTCTAGAAATGCCGACAGTTTTAATATAACCCTTCTTAAAAGGGCTAAAACCAGTTATTTTGAATGACTTTAAAGGTATTAAGGGAAGAAAAGGAAACTTTTATCACTTTAATAAACAGTTGAATAACACAATTTCCTAAATTTAGCTGTGCCAAATTTAGTAAAATTCAAATTTCTAATGGTATATGACGAAATCGCTCTAGATCTTGATACGGGATTCATGCCAAATCCGCGTTTATTCTAAACCTACATCCGTTATCCCATCACTAGGCGTACGCAAATTTCGCTTATAAAATATGCCTAAAAGTTTCGTGTATAAAATTTCGCATTTATTCGCAAAAAAATATATAAATTCAAAAATTTCGCATTTATTGTGAAAAAAAATTGAAATTTTACTCACTTGGATGGGTAAGTATCAAAATTATTCGTTAAAAGCTAACATTGTAGAAGTCTCCACATTCTGTTCCTTAATTCTTTGTCTTCAGTCATTAATTACTATGTTGTACATGCTAAAATATCTCTCAGCATCTACGCTGTTAACGGGACTGTAGAGGGTTTGTAAAGCTGCCTTTGCAAAGTTAAGGCTGCTATGTACTAACCCCATTGGATTCGCTCACCTCAATGTTAACCTATGGAGAAAATTTGTTCCCGGATTGCCGACTTAGATTCAAAGATTTTCTTTTTTTTTTTAAATTGTATTCAGCCATAGAGAAAGAAATTTTACATTTGTGTACATTTTTCGTTTTTTTTTAAATGCAATTAATATTTTAAATTTTAAATTATTCGGGGGGAAATCTGGTATAGTGTGTTTTAAACGCTCATAAATTCCTTCGGTGGATGAAATTTATAAAATGAATCCTGTAGCGCTTTGCAGAAAAGTTCAGGCTATGTGACAATACCAATTTTATTGGATTACCAGCATTTATGTACCTGTAAATAGTTGACAAAAATATATTTAAAATAGATAATTTGGGGGCAGCGCTTAACCCCCAATTTTGCATGGCGATTCTTCTTAAAGTGTAGGGGTGCACTAAGAAAGATTTTACAAAAATTCTTCTTAGATTTTTTAAAATTAAATTTTTAAGCTGTTTTAGTAACTTTTTTTTAAGTTTGCATTTAAATAATAATTTGGGGGTTATAAAATTTATATCACGAGAAAGATCCTAAAACTTCCTTTAAAATGAGATCTTTTTCGAATCTTTACCTTCATTTTCTGATATTTGGTGAATTTTTAAAGATTGATTTTTTAGAATTTAATTTATTAAATGCTGATCACGTGATTTCTTTTTCTGGTACTTTAAATAAATGTATCGTCACGTGCATAAAAACTAAATAGACAAAAAAATATTTTTTTTCTTGCTAATGCGGCAGACGATTGGACATTATTTTGTCTATAAAAATATCCCTTACGATTTTTTTATAAATATGTTTTTTTTACATCAATTGTATACATTGATCGTCGTATTTATTATAAATATATATATATATATATTTATATTTATTTGCATTAATTGCATACATTGACCGTTGCATTTAATTTGAATGTACTCCGTAGCGAAGTGCGGGTTTTCAGCTAGTTTGCATATATATATATATATATATATATATATATATATATATATATTCAAAAGTTTCGCATCTATTATAAGAAATCACAATTTTACTTACTTATTTTGTTAGGTAAGTATCAAAATTCTTAGTTTAAAAGCTAACATTGGGATAGTCTCTTCCATAAGTCTTTAGCAATAAGTAATAAGCAAATTTCGAGAGTGAGATCTGTCAATTAAAGACCGTGGATGGTCTTAGATAAGAAATTATGTTAACAAATTATTACTATTATTACCTAATTACGCTTAAAAAGTCGTTTATCACCGAGTTTTCACCGAAAAGTAGCAAAAAAATAATTCTCGCATTTATTCGGTCATTATCGGCAAATTTCGCATTCATTCGCCCCTATTTCGTAAATACGAAAATGACGTATCCCTACCTATCACCTATCGTTATACCAGGGGCAGGGCCTTTTTATCGCATGGGCAAATCGGGACTTTGCCCAGGGCCCCCTGATGCTAGGGGGCCCCAAAACCCCCTTGGTGTATGCACCTAGTACTTCTAATAGTATGTATTTTTATAAATGTCCGTAAGGGGGGGCCCCAAATAGCATCTGCCCAGGGGCCCCCAGTGTTCATAATCGGGCCCTGACCAGGGGACAACCTACTTCCAAACAAAACGAAAACCGTGATACCAAAACCGATACTTCCGCAATTTTTACCCGCCTCCCCTTTGTCCAACGCGAGAAACTCTCTCTCTCTCTCCCCCTCCTTTCCTTCCTTTTATTTTCCCCAAATCCAACTTACTCCAATTCCTTTTTTGCTTGTGTATTTTTTTTTTCCCTCCCCTCCTTTTCATTTGTGGCGTCTCCGCAAGACACGGCGGTTAGTATGTTTTGAAAACATCGTGTCAAGGGGTATTAGATTCGGTTACCAAAGCATTTGCTCATTTCATTTATTTATTTATTTTATTTCTCGCCGTGCGCTCCTCTTGGAAAAGGGAAATTTGCACGCCGTGGTGGCGTGGAGTGAGAGCGGAGAAAGAAAGAGAGAGAGAGTCGCCGAGACTTGCCGATGTGCCACCCAAGGAGGAAAAAAGGGGTTTCGTCGGCCATTCGACGGCGTAACGAATGCTCTTTTTCGGCTGAGATTAGTTTGCTTTTAATTTGCTCTATCGAGAGTCTTAGAAACAGCCGTTCTCACATTTTCATACCTAGCGTGTGCCCCCTGGAAAATGTGTGGCCAACTGGCGACTCCTTGTAGAAATAGATAAAATTATGGCTGTAGTGTAACGATGGGAATAAAATTAAGCATACATGCATCTTATGGTGCATCCACATATAAACAGAGCGTATATGCAGTAAGCACCCCTCGACTCCTCTTGGCACATTTTGGGGTCGATTAGTCACGCTCCTCCCCCCCCTGCTATTCCAAAGCGATGTGTGAATGAACACTAGACTGTCTTCCAGACATTCCCCCCATTTAGAACCCCCCCCCCAAGGTCCCTCGTGTCTTTTTGAAGAACTGTCAAGAAACCGCTCTGACGAGGGATCGCTGCAGAGCGCTCTGCCCCATAAATAACTGTTTTCCCCACAGAATGTTCTGCAATTCTGCACGTGTGTGGACGCCTTATTATACTGCGAATATACATTCGCGAAACAGAGATCGAAGTGTGGGGGAAATCAGTGATTTATTGGTCCCGTCGCCGAGAGGAGGTTTTATGGCGTCCCTCGTCCCTTTGATGATTCGTTCTCAGACCGCTCCTTTTAAGACGAATGATCAAAGCGACGAAATACTTCCCCCACGTTGGAGGGGGGGGGGACTAATCGACATCAAAATGTGAAAGAGGTGACGGGGGGAGCTTATTCGCAGCTTATTCGCGTATGTGTAGTTGTAGCTATACATACACACACACATACACACACACACACACACACACACACACATATATATATATATATATATATATATATATATATATATATATATATATATATATATATATATATATATATATATATATATATATATATATATATATATATATATATATATATATATATATATATGTGGGCACAGAGACACGAACACGGGCTCGATATGAAACGTTTAATGATATCTAAATCTAGTCTAGGGGCATTATTTACAGTGGGGCAGCATTTACAGTTAGAAATTTAAAGGGGGAGAGTTCGTCATGGCGGTCGCGTCTCTTGCTCAGTCGTTACTCGTTCAGCATCATCGCGTCTTCTGGCTCACTCTTCGCTTCGCCACAGAGGGTGCTATCGTTGGTTGAAGTCGGCGCGTGGACATCTCCACTTCGCATATATATATATATATATATATATATATATATATATATATATATATATATATATATATATATATATATATATATATATATATATATATGTGTGTACACAGGTGGTTATCAAAATAATGGAAACACTTAGGAAAAACATGAAATTCTTTATCATTACGGCCTATTAGGACCATCTATGGCTTTTAATACCACCTGGATTCACTAAGGAAGTGAATTATGCAAGTCATGAATAGTGGTTAAGGGAGTATTATACCATTCTTTATGGAAAAATCGTCAATGTTCCGGTAGAGATGCTATTGCTCGATATCTATTCCCGACTCTGTTCCCTAAAACAGACCACAGCAGTTCGATGATATTCAGGCTTAGGGACTGTGCAGGCCAGATACGGTGTTTGACTTGGTTTTTATGTTCCTCAAACCACGGACTGACACGTCTAGCTGTATGGATAGGAGCATTATCATCATGGAGAACGTCATCCCCTGCAGGAAACAATTTTTGCACCATAAGATGGATCTGGTCGGCTAAAAGTTCAACATAGTCCTTCCCAGTCAATCTCCCTTGCGGGGTTACAACAGATAGATCCCTTTTGAAAACCACGAGATGGCCTCCGAAACCCTAAAAAATTTCCTCTCCATGTTTGACAGCTGGCATGAGACAAGCATGATAATACGCTTGTGTAAGTGTTCTTCAGACATACGCACGTCCTGTTGCAGGGAACAAAGTGAACGATGATTCGTCTAAACAAACGTCATATTTCCACGTATCACTCGACCAGGATTTGTGCTCGCGGCACCACTGTTGAGGACGGTTTGTTTCCACGTCTGTTACAAGTGGCTTGGGAATTACTAGTCTGCCGTGCATGTATTGTTTTTGAAGTTTTCTCTTATCTGTAATGACTGGTACTGGAGCCTCTAGATTCAGATGGAGCTCTACGGTCACTTTGGCTGCAGTTGCCTTCTTTTTTGATGTCACAGTCCGCTTCAGTGGCGTAGCGAAGGGGGGGCAAGGGGGTCTATCATGCTCCGGGCGCCACTCGCAGAGGGGCGCCAATGTAAGATCCATATATTATATTACTATATGTTTTCGAGGTGGATGCCAATATAAGGTCTATATATTATATTACTATATGTTTTTAGGGGAGGGCACCAACATAAGGTCTATATATTATGTTACTATATGCTTTTCGGGGAGTGCCAATATAAGTTCTATATATTATGTTATTATATGTTTATCGAGGGCGCCAATATAGGGTCTATATATTATATTACTATATGTTTTTCGGGGAGGGCGCCAATATAAGGTATATATATTATATTACTATATTATTTTGTGGGGCGCGCCAATATAAGGTCTATATATTATATTACTATATGTTTTTAGGGGAGGGCACCAACATAAGGTCTATATATTATGTTACTATATGCTTTTCAGGGAGTGCCAATATAAGTTCTATATATTATGTTATTATATGTTTATCGAGGGCGCCAATATAGGGTCTATATATTATATTACTATATGTTTTTCGGGGAGGGTGCCAATATAAGGTATATATATTATATTACTATATTATTTTGTGGGGGGCGCCAATATAAGGTCTATATATTATATTACTATATGTTTTTAGGGGAGGGCACCAACATAAGGTCTATATATTATGTTACTATATGCTTTTCGGGGGGGAGTGCCAATATAAGTTCTATATATTATGTTATTATATGTTTATCGAGGGCGCCAATATAGGGTCTATATATTATATTACTATATGTTTTTCAGGGGGGGGCGCCACAAAGGTATCGTGCCCCGGGCGCCAGTTATGCTCGCTACGCCACTGGTCCGCTTCAACACCAATCAGTCTCTTTCACTTAGCTTTCCCTTTAGTCCACTATTCTGTTTCACAGAGGATGTCTTTCCGTGAACTCTGTATGCCATCATGACTTCCGATATCATAGCTCTGTAAGCACCCAAACCCGTGGCGGCTGTTGTAACAGATACTCCAATTAAGCGCGCTTCAACAATTTTTTTCCTTCTGCACGGTCTACAAGGTTTGACATCTTACGCTATCCCTCAAAGAGCCTGATGCCCATATTTCCATTACTGCTACTTTAGAGTAGAATAATGTATACACTATATTCTATAAAAAAAATATTGGTGCCTAAACTTGTTTTTTAAGGAATACGAAGCACTTCCATAAACACCACTAATATTGATGTGTTTCCATTATTTTAATAACCACCTGTATATATTATATATATAATAGCCGTTGTCTCTGTATAACACTTCCGGGCTGTACTCATCTTTCAATTGAAGCCCTCAGTAAACAAACGGCCGGTTAGGCTTAATTTCGATTTCAGATGTGGATCAGAATTTTTTCTTACCTAAAAACTAATATCTTCTCCATCAAATCACGTTTGTTCAGCCTATTTTTCTATAAAACAATTCAGAACTAAAAAAAATTGGATGCTTTTAGCTGTATATTTAAAAGTTTTTAAAAATCTGTTTACTTTTGCGATGAATTCTGAAAGTAAACAAACTTGAATGTGAATGAATCAAGTAGCTCAAGTATTCATATCGCGTAGTGATCTGTTAAAAACTGGATGGCAGTCTACTACTCCAATCGCATGAAAAACTAAATAAATAAAAAATAATGAAAGGGTTTGCTTTTACAACGTGTGGATTAAATGCAATATTGTTAGATAATTCGGGATATTTTTTAACTTTCATATACTTTTTCCATTATGACGTCATTATTAGTATTATGACGTCAAAATGACGGGTTGGATGGCAGTCTACTACTCCAATCGCATGAAAAACTAAATAAATAAAAAAAATAATGAAAGGGGTTTGCTTTTACAAGGTGTGGATTAAATGCAATATTGTTAGATAATTCGGGATATTTTTTAACTTTCATATACTTTTTCCCTTATGACGTCATTATTAGTATTATGACGTCAAAATGACGTGTTACCTTCTAGTATATATATAAATAAATATCCGCACATCCTTAAGTCAGAGAGAAAAGAGGCGAAGTGCAGACATTAGTATGCCAAATTTGGCGGCGGCTGAGGTCTGTCGCAGCCTCTGGCAACAAACGGGAAATGAGCATTGAATATCCCAATAACAATACAAATTTAACGTAAAAGGAAACTTAATAATAGCAGACATAAAAGCCTACGAAAACTTAAAAATGGACGAGATTTTTCAGCTTGCATTTGCTTTACTATAGCTGTAAAATGGCTGTAATGCTGTGAAATGGCTATCACGCTGCGAGTCCGCGTCGAAAGAAAATATATTAAAATTTTTTTAGCAGAACAGGCATTTTTTTTTTCGTACTCAAAACGTCAGAAAGCTGAAGAAATACAGGAATTTTTAGAATTTGAACTAAAAATTGGGAACTAAAAATTTTTTTTTTTTTTGTTGCTCCCAATTTAAAAAAAAAAGGTCTAAATTCACGGTCGTTTTGAAACAATGAAACATTTTTTTTTAACGTAGGATTACTTTCCTCCATAACGGCCCTGCGGAAAGGAAAATTTCAGACGCTAAAACCGTCCGTCCATCCGTCCTCGCGAGTTTTAATTTTGGCAGCGCGCCAAACCCAGTCTATCGCTTGGACAAGTTAAACGGAAAAGTACGATGCGTGAAAATTTTGACATACATATATTATATATATACATACGTACATATATATATGAAAACTGTTAGGTTATTTACAATGATGACCAGCAGAGTTGTTTACATCAAGCTTTGATTACAGCAGCAACGATATACATTAAGTAAAAGAATTAAAACGAGAAGTGTCTACGGAACCGGCTCCTCCTGTAAACCCCATTCGCACGCTAGAGAGAAAAGAGGCGAAGTATATATATATATATATATATATATATATATATATATATATATATATATATATATATATAGTATCGGCACCGCTGATGAAGAGATGCTGTCAAAAACCTATTTTTCACTTATCTTTTCATGTTTTTAGTTCCTGGCTGCAGTAGTTTTAAGCATGTACTGGTTTTTCACTTTCAACTTTGTCTTATATATATATATATATATATATATATATATATATATATATATATATATATATATATATATATATATATATATATATATATATATATATATATATATATATATATATATATATATAGTGGATCGATCGTTTTTGGACCCATCGTTTTTCCGTATGTGTCGTTCATTTTATCCAGTCCCAACGATCATATTGCTTTGTTATGTTTCCGCATCTATCGTTTTCCCGCATTTATCGTTCATTTCAGTCGGTCCCTTGAAAAACGATAGATCGAGATTCCACTGTATATATATATATATATATATATATATATATATATATATATAGACATACAAAAGAGGTAAGCAACAATAAGTAATCCTACGTTAATAACCCGCGGTAGTTTCGTTAGAAGAGACTACCTGAAATTTTTTTGTTAATTTTTTTTATACCACTCCTGACTTCACGGACCACTTCTTGGGTTCTCTCGGACCACCAGTGGTCCGCGAACCCCCTGGTCAGGGACCACTACTATAAATATAGACCAACCACCTTACGGATGGTTTTGTGACCTTGATCCCTCATTCATTATCCAAAATGCCTTCGTTTTTACCAATGGACAAAGTTCCGCGTGAAACAATAATTTATCATCAAGAATCTCGCTTCGTTTTCGCTTAAATTTTTTTTTCCCCTACAACATTTTGCCCCAGCAACTTGCCATCTCCAAACAATTAAAATATTAATGACTCTTTTTCTTTTTTTTTTCCGTCTTCCTCTTCTAATGACTATGCCGCTCTCAACTGCTGGCATGCGCAAGAACGCCCTTGCATTGCAAGTTGAAAGGCGCAACACTTAAGTTCATTTCCTAAACGCGTAATTAACACCTGTGAATCATACGGTTGAAGAGGAAGAAAGAAAAAACGAAAAAAGAAAAATGTGAGCGAACCGGCAATTTTGCAGAACATGTTGAGTAGGGGGCTGGAGGAATTCTTTTGTGACGACCCGGGTTTGATTTACGCAGGGGGCAAGAGTCCGTGTCTACTTACCTATGGGCCCCCAAATGGCTGCATAAGTTCAGTTCTCAAATCCGGTGCGGATTAGGACATGATTAAAGCAGCACGCGTCAGCCGACGTCGTAGATCTTCCATCCCGATGTTTCGCAACATGGAATTTTCGTGTGACTGATTAGTAAATACAGTCGAACCTCCATATATCGAAGTAGCAAAATGCCGGAAAAAAATTTCCAAATATAGAAATTTCGATATATAGAATTGATCTTAGTTTTATCATAATTCTCCTAAAAAATTTAAATTAAAGCTAATTTTCGTATACGAAACTCCATTTCCAATTTATATGCGAATCACATTAAATGAAAGTTAATAAATAAACAAGTAATATAAAAACAAAATTTTGTAAAGTCAATTCCTACTTAGGTCAACAAAGAAAAATTTGAGTGTGACTAATAGTAGGAATTGAAAAAAAGGATTGCCTGCCAGAACCTTGCCTACTGTGCGAGATTAGGAGGGGGGGGGGAAGAGAGAGAAAAAGTTTGTCAGGTTGGGGATTCGATCCCGCAACCTACAGGACGGGAGGAGCCCGCGCTACCGCAGTGCTACTGTTTACAGAGTAAGAACAGGGAAATTACTATTCAAGAGCAAGAGACGCTCTAGGTCTAAAACTAAAATCTATTAATTAAATTTAATTAATGAATTAATATTTGAAAAAACTGTATTAACATCAAGTGTCATCCACTACAAGTTTTAAAAAATGTATTTGAACTGTGGCAACGAAGAAGGTGTAGTTATGGGGTTTATTTTAAAGTTTAATATTATATTAATTACTAATTAAAGTTAGAATTACTCTTTACACTTTAAAATCAATTTACTTCAAGAGTTGCCATTTGGCCATTAGTGGTTAGACATTTTAAGATAGATGGTAAAGTTGCGTTGTGTTATTTTTAAATGCAATAACCCATCATAATTAATATTATAATTAACACTGGTTCGAACTGAATGCTTCACTGTGGTGAATAATGAGCCAAAAGAAAAAATGAAATTAAATCTAATAAATTTACTTAACCTTGGAGAACACCTAGAAAAAAAATTATCTCACCTAAAAGAAAAGGCTTCATATCTGCTGAAATAAAAATAAAACCTAAAGCTGAAAATCAGCAAATTTACTAAAAAGGCAAGGACCGACATGACAAAGATATACTTTAACATAACAAATTTATTCCTTCCGATTACATTAACAATATTACCACCAATCTGGTAATCAGTTCTATTAAACATTTTTTGGAATACCAATATTAAATCATCAATAATACAATTGCTATAAAAACCAACTTCTATATCCTCGCAACGCAATAAAAATATATACAATGACAATTCAAAATGAAATGGCTGGCGAATATAAAAAAAAACCTGAATTATTCTATATGCAATTGCTCATCTTAATTTTAATTTTACATTTAAATCTAATCTTAATGATCTGCTGCAGCTTTAATCAAAGGTAGAGAGGTTATGGATAGAATTTACAGAGAGGATGGGAAAGGAAAGGAAAAAGCAAATTCACCCGTGGCCGTCCCATCATCGTCGGGATCTTAGCGTCGTCCCGAGGACAGAGCTTCAGCCCCGACCCCTCGGTCTTTCGCCCTCGCCTCCCCGTTCCGGATCCTCCAAAAAAATCTCTCCTCTTTCAAACTCCGCGCTCCCTTGTCAGCACCTTGTCACACTTTCCATCAGTCCGGTGAAACCATCCTCCACACCAAATAGTTCCTTCGTGCTCCGTCAATTCTAATGGCCGAAATGAGGGGGGAAGGCTACAGGTGGCATTCTTGCACTCTGCAATTCTTTATACAATTTATTTTTTACCACCCCTCATCTCGTTCTTGTTGGTTATTTTAATTTCCTGGCGGCCTGGTCATCCACCCGGCGATGTATCCCTGCGCGCCTTGCATCTGACCTTCCAAGATTTCTCCCCGTTCGAAAAAGGGCCGTAGCGGACGTATTGGGTTACCGATAGTGGGGGAGGCTATGAAAGCTGTTGCTAGGCCCTGGGTCATTTTTTAAGGATAGAAGGAAAGCAAAGAATATTTCTAAGACTTTTACCATTTAAATTACAAACCGCCAGCCAAAAAAACAATAAAAAAAAACAATATGCCAGCCATTCACAAGGTTCATAAATAAAACTTATTAATTTATCAATATTAACAATAATAAGGTATAACCTGTGATGATCTATTTCAAACTTAATTCTTCTCAATGTCAAAACATTTAGAGAAACTTGCGCACACTTCTCTAAATGCGATGACATTAATCAAATCAATTAATATCTGATCACCACAAGTATAACCCTTACATATATTTAGCAGAGGCTTAATAAATTGATTAAAACAAAGCACAATCGTTACTAAAATTTACTTACTTATTTACTTACTTTACTAATTTAATTATCTGAATACCCGATATTAATATAAACGTCAATTATTTCTAAACTATTAATTATCATCACAACAGAACTTGAGTGGATGAATAAAAAGTATTTTATTAAAGATTGAAAATTTGAACAAGATATATATAGGGAGAGTGTGAACTAATAGTAGGAATTGAAAAATGAATTAATATGAAGGATTTATTGAGTACTATATACCTTTAAAAAAAAACAATAATCCAGACAGTGGTTACAGTGATTACAGTTACATTCTTTAAAAAAAAAACTACGAATATCTTGCTGAACAGCCAGTTTTGCGGAAAGTTCATCAAAGAAATGCTCGCATTTATTCAGTCCATTAAAATCTTCATCAGGAACATTTTCCACGAATTGAAGTCCACGAAGTATTGTTTCAAACGCCAAAAATTGGGAGATTTTATTCTAAAGTGAAATAAAATCTCCCAATATGTCGTGAAAAAAAAATTTCGATATATAGAGATTTTTTTCAATATATAGAAACAGTTTTTCTATATAATGAACATGGAGATTTGCTAAGAGTTCGATATATAGAAAATTTCGATATGGGGAAGTTCGATATATGGAGGTTCGACTGTATATCTAATTCTTGTACTGTTTATTCAAATGTATTGTTTATTTACTTTCTAACTGGAAATGCATTGTTTGTCTCATTGCGAGTGGGTTTTTGCTTGTTTGTTTGTTTATTTTTAAATCACCGATTAGCAAGTGTAATTTTTAACGTAGGATTATGTTCCTCAGTGGCGTAGCAAGGGGGGAAGGGGGTCTATAATGCCCCTGGCGCCACTCGCAGAGGGGCGCCAAATGGTCCCCAAGACCATGGGGGGGGGCAGGTTGTTCCAAAAAGGTATCGTGCCCCAGATGCCAGTTATGCTCGCTACGCCACTGACGTTTCTCCAAAGCTGTCCTCCGGAAAGCAAAATTTCAGATGTCCTGCGTTGCGAGTTATAGTTTTCGCAGCGCGCCAAACTCAGTTTGTATCGTTTAGGGGTGCCCAACATTCGGGGGCCCCTAAGCCCCCGGGCCTAATGGAAGATTAAGACCTGCTCTCAGTGTGTTTGTCTCAAACTCAATATAGCAAGAATCACAAAGTCCTATAAGTAATTACCTATAAGTATTACAGTATCTATGATGTTAATACTAAGCAGTGTTATTATTGTCTTTCTGCTATTCCAAACAAGTGGAAATGAAATCTTCTTTAACCTCTTGAACTTTAGAAGGTATTATTTAAAAACTTTTAAAGCATTCTTCATCACGTATGACAAATGCATATATCATTTGTGCATTTTTTGCATAATGCATATAGCATTTGTGCATTTTTTTAACAAATATTTTCTGCTCATAACAGATTTCATATCCCACATAATCTATGTAAATCAGCTGCAGTTGTTGGATGTTTTCAGAATATTTATCAAACAAAGTTTTGATTCTCAAAACATAGGAAATTTCAAAAATTAATTAAAGTTAAAAAAAATAATAAAATGCTTACTTTTAATGATGTATCTTTTTCAAATTGTATTTGCTATGATCGAAATACTTATGGGTTCTTGCTCATTTATCATCAAATATTACAAATTTTTCAATGCATTCAAACATTTTAACGTAGGATTACGTTCATCCATAAGGGTCCTCTGGAAAACAAAATTTCAGACGCTAAAACCGTCCGTCGTCGCGAGTTATAATTTTGACAGATCGCCAAACCCAGTCTGTATCTCTTGGGAAAGAAGTAAACAGTTAAACATAAAAGTACCAAAATGCGTCAAAATTTTGACATACATACATACATATATATATATATATATATATACACTCAAGAGCCAAAACATTATGACCACCCCTACATTTTGCAATGAATTCGCCTGGATGACGTGGAAGGCACGTGATCAGGTGGAAGTGGTATTTAACTGCTGCTGGAGAGTCTGAAGAATCATTCTTTCACTTACTTCTGTGTGTGATGGGAAAGGCTGCGGATCTAAGTGACTTTGATAGAGGGCAGATTGTAATGGCTCGAAGGCTCGGAACAAGTATTTCCGAAACTGCACGACTCGTGGGTTGTTCGCGACCTACAGTTGTTAGTACTTATGCAAAGTGGATGAATGACGGTGAAACCAGCAGTAGACGACATGGTGTTGGACGTCCACACGCTATCAAAGAAAAAGGTCGTCGGAGACTGTTTCGCATGGTGAAGCAAAACCGAAGCCAGACAGTGGCTCAGCTGACAGCCCCCCAATACAATGCAGGGCCAAGTAGAATAGTATCGCAGCACACTGTTCAGCGGACACTGTTGGATATGGGGCTACGCAGCAAACGTCCCACTCGTGTGCCTTTGCTGACCAAGCGTCGTCGCCAACTGCGCCTGCGCTGGGCCCAGGAACATCGCGACTGGTCCATGGATCAGTGGGAGAGAGTTGCCTGGTCAGATGAATCACGGTTTGTCATTCATGACGCCGATGGCCGTGTCAGGATACGCCGTCTTCCAGGCGAACTGTTGCTCCCTCAATGTACAGTAGGTCATACACAGGCCGGTGGTGGCGGTATTATGCTTTGGGGGACGTTCTCTTGGGCGTCTCTGGGACCCGTGGTTGTGGTAGAGCAGACCATGAATGCTACAGGGTATCTGAACATCATTGCGGACCAGTTGCACCCTTACATGGCCCCTGTTTTTTCAGCTGGAAATGGAATGGTCCAACAGGACAACGCCCCGTGTCACAAGGCTAAAATTGTGTTGGAGTGGTTCCAGGAACATGATGATGAATTCCAGTTAATGTACTGGCCGCCTAACTTACCGGATCTCAATCCGATAGAACACATTTGGGATGTCATGGGACGGCAGCTCAGAGTTCAAAGACCACCAATTCGCAATATCTCGGATTTGCGTGACCGTTGCTTAAACATCTGGTACAATCTGTCTCCGGCCATCTACCAAGGACTTGTGGCATCCATGCCAAGGCGGGTTGAAGCTGTGTTGCGTGCCAAAGGTGGGCCAACTCGTTATTGACAGGTGGTCATAATGTTTTGGCTCTTGAGTGTGTGTGTATATATATATATATATATGTGTGTGTGTGTGTGTGTGTGTGATATGCCGGCTCCGGCCATCATTCCCGCCGGGCCGGTATATTACAATGAGTCTTCTCCTTGAGTTGTCCAGTACATTACATATATATATATATATATATATATATATATATATATATACAGTAACCACAGCTTATAGTGATCAGTGGTTATAAGAATCAACCGTTTATAAGAATCAATATCGCGAAAACAAAAACAAATGTATAATTTCCATGTTAAAATTTTCGCTTTAAAGAATCAATCTACCGGTTTTAAGAATCAGTTTATACTCTTCGCTTTCCTTTAATTTTTCCAAAAAAGCCACTTAAACCCTCAAAAGGCACGAAGTTCTTTCTTTTCTTTTTTTTAAAAGAAAGATTGATAAGATGGGATGGAATATAGTCATAAAATTCATCCCTTTCTTTGTTAGACATAACATAATAGTTTCCCCTTAAACGCTTTAGCACAACACTATCCTATTAGCTTGACCCGGGGGCATCTTTACTCGTCCAGGTCCGATTTTACTTTTCTCCACTGACAAACAAAATTAGGGACTCTTTTTTTCCCACCTCCCACATCCTGGTCGCGGCTTCCTAGATCCTGAAACACATAAAACTTCGGCGAAGTGTCCACTATCACTTAGGCAAACGTGACATTAGTAGATTCAGCACGTTATCAAACCGTGAAACGTAAGCTAGAAGGGGAATCTTCGTCTGAAACTATTGGCATTGAAAGAGGCATAAACAGTTCCTGAAAACTTCATTACGTCAAACTACCACAGAAAACTTTTTCTTGCTCCCTTCCTGTAGTTGAAATGTTAAAACTGTCAAGCAGGTATGTTGTAACAAATATTGGATTTTTTCTTCTCTTACTATAATTATGTGTATCTACCTATAGGTCTAAAAATTAAGTTGTATTTTTAAAATTATAAAAAATAATTTTAATAAAAGATAATTAACGTAAATTAAAGAGTATTTTATGGTAAATTATCTAATTTATGTATATATAGGTGTGTGTGTGTGCCTGTCCAAAACCCTAAATTTCGGCTATAAGAATCAACCGCTTATAAGAATCAAAAACAGTAATAACAAACGTGATTCTTATAAGCGGAAATCACTATATATATATATATATATATATGTATATATATATATATATATATATATATATATATATATATATATATATATATATATATATATATGCTAACTCGGAATAATTACCCCGTAAGTCTATCCAAAAACATAATTGGTTGTTTTTGTTTTAATGAATAGTTTGTTCTGTTGCAATAATATGTTAAATATAACAATAAGTTAAAATAGAAAAAATAACTACTAAAAATAAAAATAAAAATCATAAGTAAAAATAAAAATAATAATAAAATTAACTTTTAGTAGTAATAATAATAAAAAACTAAATAATTAAGGGAATAATAGTCCTAAAATACGGTAACCTAAGTAAGACTGTAGCTGAGAATCCACTACCTCAATGGTTGCAAGTTTTGTGACGTCAGTCGTCTTGCGGTTACAAGTTCTTAACTTCCATTCTGACTAGCGCCAGGCTTGGTGTTCCTTGGTTAAGTACTTTTATTTAATCTTAATTCAATTATTAATCAATTCTTCTGTTATTCATGGATTGTACGGTGTCTGAGTGTGTTTATTGTATAGATCATACTCATCGGAAACAATCCATTGGTTTTTAGACAGCATTGACACCGCTGTTGAAGAAATGCTGTCAAAAACCTTATTCTCATACTTTTCTTTTCATGTTATTTGTTCCTGGCTGTAAGTAGCTTTAGAGCTATTACTGGTTTTCTCTTTCATCTTATTCTTATATATATATATATATATATATATAACACATACATACATATATACATACAAAAGAGGTAAGCAATGATAAGTAATCGTACTTTAATAACCTTCGGTAGTTTCGTTAAAAGAGACTCCCTGAAATTTTTTTGTCTATTTAGTCGTTGTACCTATTAAGAAAAAAAAATAGGCAAAACCTAATGAAAGAGGATGATTCGCAAGAGTGAAACGTAATACATGTTCTTAACAGGTATTATTCTTTCACAGGAGTTTTTCATGTGAAGAAATGAGTCACTTTTCGAGAGGGGGGTTGTAATCGAACAGCATTGCTTAGCTTTTTTTTTTTTTCGTGTCTGTCTGAGAAAATAAGCTTCTCATAATCTTTTTTACTTTGTCTGTACGTGCCTCTTTTCCACTTCCCTAAACACTATACCGCATCCTCCTCTTAATTTATAGTTATTTATTTTTTTTTCCCGAATAGAGCATAAACTATAAAATTAGTAGGAATTAATCTTTATCTGTGATTCATTACATGGATTTTGTATGAGTATTCATTATATTGGTGCTAAAAACGACTGTTTCGGAATTATGTATTTGTTTGTTTATTTTTTTACAAAATACAGGGTGATTCAAAGAAGAGTATATAACCCTGAATGGAAATAGAAAATAAATGGCATGAATGGCTGACTCACTAGCAGCCATTTTGTTTCCTAGTGTCTCCGAAATACAGGCTGAGCAATAACTTTGCTGTAGATTTATCGCCATTTTACGAAATCTTTTGATTTAAATTTCCTTTACCGGCCACTTTAACAAAAATAAGCAATATTTCTCAATGATGGTGATAGAACTGTTACTAAATTTTCAAATGTATACTCCTTTAATATTTAAATTTGCGATGAAGGAAAGACCGAAAACTTTGAATTTCCCCATCTAATTAAGCTTGAAAATATATTTTATAGTGAAATGTATTACATTCTACAATTACAATACTATTACAATACTATATAAATTACAATACTATTGCCACTTCAGTTTATAGTTGATACCCAAATTACGAAATGCCTGATGCGTCTGCTTCGATATCCAGGAGCCTTAGTCAACGTCCCTTCAGTTCACAGTCAATGCCCTAATTTCGAAATGCCTAGTACGTCTGCTTGGATACCTAACAGCTTAAATTACAATACTATTGTCCCTTCAGTTTACAGTTGATACCGCAATTACGAAATGCCTCATGCGTCTTCGATATCTTGGAGCCTTAGTCGAAATTCTAACGTCCCTTCAGTTCACAGTCAATGCCCAAATTCCAAAATGCCTAATACGTCTGCTTGGATACCTAGCAGCCTAAATTACAATACTATTGTCGCTTCGGTTTACAGTTGATACCCAAATTACGAAATGCGTGATGAGTCTGCTTCGATATCTAGGAGCGTTAGTCGAAATTCTAACGTCCCTTCAGTTCACAGTTGATACCCTAATTACGAAATGCCTAGTGCATCTACTTGGATATCTTGCAGCTTAAATTACAATACTATTGTCACTTCAGTTTACAGTTGATACCCAAATTACGAAATGTCTGATGAGTCTGCTTCGATATCTAGGAGCTTTAGTCGATATTCCAACGTCCCTTCAGTTCACAGTTGATGCCCTAATAACGAAATGCCTAGTACGTCTGTTTGGATACCTAGCAGCCTAAATTATAATGCTATTGTCACTTCAGTTTTCAGTTGATACCCTAATTACGAAATACCCGATGCGTCTGTTTGGATATCGAGAAGCCTTAGTCAAAATAATAACGTCACTTCCGTTCACAGTTGATACTCTAATCGTGTCCTTTTATCCCATAGATGCTTAGGGTTATTAATAAAATAAGATAAAATCGGACAATAAAAGGTAAATTTACTTTAAAAATTTTACAACCGCACTGGTAAAAAATGGGGTAAAGTTAGCATTTTAAAACAAATTTATAAATTAGATATTCCGTACTGCAGTGAAAAAAAAATGCATCAGAAAGATGTTTATTCATTCATTTGTTTATGTATTTAATTGTGACCGGATAGATAATTCAATCACTATTTCTTTATTGCTCGTAAAATGTACAGCTCCTGATATATTTCCCTATACGAACTAAGGATAAGTTTTAAACATAAAGCCCTGGATAGGTCGAAGGTCACTCAGTGAATATTCTAAACAGCGGATATATAAAAAAAAAGCTGTTAAAAGTTTAACGGTATACGAATAACCTATGAGTTGTTCATTACGAGTCAACACGGGTTCGATCCCCGGGGCATTTTCTCTCCGCTCTCGCGGCATCCTCGGGCAACGCTATACGGCGCTGACCTGAAACAATGCCACAAAAGGTTGCTAAAAAATTTAACAAGATGAGACGAGGTGATAATTACGTTTAGATTGCAAGATAAAAGAACGATAGTTAATTAAAAATGCTTTATTATAACCAAGACTGGATTCTTTTTTCTCTCTTCTTCCCACAGGTAGATTTGTGTGTTTAGCATGAGAAGAGTGGTTAGAAGTTATCAATAATTTTAATGTGAAGTTCATGGAGGAAGTGTTAGTTTAAAAAATAATAATAAAATAAATAAATAAATAATAATAAAATCTATAAAATTGTTTCAACATTTCCTGAAGTGAGTAGGTTTTTTTTTTTCTTTAAGCCCTAAAGATCTAGTGTTACCATTTTCATAGATTTGTCATTCTGCCTTTTTCCATGATCGCCAAATTTTACGAAGATCCTTAAATTTTGCTAAAACTAAAATCACGAACTGAGTGTTTACATATTTATATATACACACACACACACACACACACACACACACACACACACACATATATATATATATATATATATATATATATATATATATATATATATATATATATATATATATATATGTATATATATATATATATATATATATATATATATATATATATATATATATATATATGTATATATATATATATATATATATATATATATATATATATATATATATATATATATATATATATATGTATATATATATATATATATATATAATAATAATAATTTTATAACCTTAAATTTTTACCCTATAAATCTCGAACTAATACAAAGTAGCCAAGATAAACTTAATGTAAACTTTTTAGATATAAACATAAAAATAAATTCTCATTGCAATTCTACTTTTGATCTATATGACAAAAGATCAGATTATGACTTTAAAATTGTTAAATTTCAAAATTACTTAACTTGCTTACACAAATCAGTATTTAATAATATTATAGTAAATCAACTAGTAAGAATAAATAGGCTTTGTTCTAAGGACAATAGGAATAAGCATATTAAAGAATTGTTAGTAGTGCTAAAACGTAATTATTACCCTGATAGTCTTTCCAAGCACATAATTAGTTGTTTTAGTTTTAATGAATAACATGTACTGTTGCTTATAGTTAGTAATACAAAACTAAATGATAAATTATAGTAAATAACTACTAAAAAAGTATAACAAAAAATAATAAATAAATAAAATCTAGTGTAATAATAATAATAAATAATAATAACTCTTATTCATAATAAATGTGTAAGTTAACTTAGGTTACTTTGTCCTGTAACACAGTATCCTTAGTAAGTCTGCTTCTGTGTTTCCATTTGCTCCATGGTTGCAATGTTTGTGACGTCAGTCTTCTTGCGGTCTCCTTTACTTAACTTCCACTTTGTCTGGCGCCGGGCTTGGTGTTCTATGAATAAGCAACTGTAAATTCACTTCTTCTGTTTCTTATGGATTGTAAAGTGTCTAAGTATGTTTATTGCTCAGATCATACTTATCAGAAACAATCCATTGGTTTTTAGACAGTATCGGCACCGCTGATGAAGAGATGCTGTCAAAAACCTATTTTTCACTTATCTTTTCATGTTTTTAGTTCCTGGCTGTAGTGATTTTGAGCATATACTGGTTTTTCATTTTCAACTTTGCCTTATATATATATATATATATATATATATATATGTATATATATATATATATATATATGTATGTATATAGTATATATATATGTATATAGTATATATATATATGTATGTATATAGTATATATATATATGTATATAGTATATACATATATATATGTATATAGTATATATATATGTATGTATATAGTATATATATATATATGTATATAGTATTTATATATATATATATGTGTGTATATAGTATATATATATATGTATATGTTCATAGTATATACACTGCTGGCCACCCAAATTGCAACACCAAGAAAGACAAGAGATATCACAACAAAATTTATTTTGTAGATAACATGTTGACCAAGTATCAAATGATTAAATTTATAGACTTCTGTGAAGTGTGGTTCCTGCCAAAATCAGTAGCCAGAGTAGCCGCCATAGTTGGAGATCACCGCTGCCACACGCCTCGGCATTGATTCAAAGAGACTTTGGATGAGTTCTTGGGGTACAGCAGACCAAGCAGCTTCCACACGTTGCCAAAGTTGATCTGCTGTGGCAGCTGGGGATGGAATCTGGGTCAATCGTAGAGCAACCATGGACCACATGTTTTCTATCGGCGAAAGATCCGGAGAGCGAGGCGGCCAGGGAAGCAATTCAATCTGGCGATTGACGAAGAACTGTTGGACAATGCGTGCCACGTGTGGTCGCGCATTATACTGTTGAAATATGGCTGTGGCCAAGCCCTGAAGGTAAGGAAGGACAACTGGCTCCAACACCTCGGAGATGTAGCGCTGGCTGTTTAAAGTATCGGCAATGCGTACTAGAGGTGTGCGAGAGTGATATCCAATACCGCCCCATACCATAATACCCGGTGCAGGACCAGTGTGGCGGTGCATAACGCAGCTGTTCAGCATCCTCTCTTCACGGTGTCTCCAGACTCGAATGCGACCATCGTGGTGTTGCAGACAGAAGCGTGACTCGTCAGTAAAGACAATTTCATTCCATTCTGCCGTCCACATCCTTCTGTCATCGCACCATTGGCGGCGGAGACGTCTGTGGTTCTGCGTCAAGGGTAGACAAAGCAATGGACGTCTTGCGGACAGACCACTCTGCTGTAAACGGCGTCGAATGGTACGCGCAGGCACTGGATGATGCGTTACAGACTGCATGTGCTGTGCTATGGTTCGTGATGTGACTGAGCGATCCGTCACTGCCATGCGCACAATTTGCCTGTCATCACGTGAAGTGGTGCGCTGAGGTGGATGCGATCGAACACGCCGGTCCGTCGTACCCTCCTGCATCCAACGATCACATATCCGCATTACAGTTGTTTGGTTTCGTCCAACACGACTACCGATTTCCCTGAAAGATAATCCACAATCTCGGTAGGCCACTATCCTTCCTCTGTCGAACTCGGATACTTGATCAAAAGATGATCGCTGTTTTCGATGATGCATAATTGATCGTTTTTTGAAAAAAACCACAAGAAAAACACAATTGCCAAACTTGAAATCGTCGAAATCTCCAAGCTTTAAATAGCGCTTTGAAGTGGCGCCACTTGCGCGCGTGATGTGCGTTTGCGCTGAAATTCTAATCATTTGCATATCTCACCTCCGCTAATGCATGTTGTAAATTT
>OU015498.1:13329291-13341791 GCA_907164885.2 Dolomedes plantarius
TCCTACGGAGTCCTTATCTTCTTAATATACACTACTAAGTAAAATAGCGTATTTCTTCTCACCGTAAACAACAAGTTGATATATTTTCTCACATCCCCTCAAAAAGACCCAACTGTAACATATCCACGAATTCAACCCCAGCTGCATTTATTCAGGGAAGTTCCAACCTAAATGGTGTATTTGATATACAACGCGCAGTTTGTGGTCTGCATGAACACTCATTAAAAAGTACTCCGTCTATCTCTAGGCCGAGACAACAGTCAGGCCCTGATTTTCCATTAGGCCCGGTAGGCCCGGGCCTAGGGGTCCCCGAATGTTGAGGGGCCCCTAAAAAAATTTTATTTGAAAAAAAAAAAAAGAAAATTCCCAATTCAAATTTTTTTTAACCTTTTTTAATAGCAATTTGTTTTATATATTCTTTCTAATTTGATTCATTGGTTCATCATATGTTATAGTTATATGTACAGTTTATCATATGCATGTTATAGTGTATATAAGGGATTAATAAGTTTTTCTGGTTGCATTGTATTGGTGTTTTAATGATGAAGTTAATATGTTGTATTGCTTTTTGTTATTTGATGATGTTCTAGGCTTCTACGCTTCAGATAGCCAATTCTTGGTAAAATGGTACTTTCACAATGAATCATGATTATTTTTTTTTGTGTCAATTTTGGAAATGTTACGCCCATATCAGTGTTAGGGGGCCCGCATCCCAAGTTGTGCCTATAGTCAAGAATTTTCTAAATCGGGTCCTGAGAACAGTCGAGGTTGATTGGTAACTCCCTTGATGGTGGCCTTAACTTTAAATTCTGTGAAAACATTCTTTGTTCTTGATGCATTTGGCGAAATGCTGATTTTTACTGCTTGACCCAGTAGCGTAGCAAAGGGGGGGGGGGGGGCAAGGGGGTCTATCATGCCCCGGGAGCCACTCGCAGAGGGGTGCCAATGTAAGATCCATATATTATATTACTATATGTTTTCGAGGTGGATGCCAATATAAGGTATATATATTATATTACTATATTATTTTGTGGGGAGCGCCAATATAAGGTCTATATATTATATTACTGTATGTTTTTAGGGGTGGGCACCAACATAAGGTCTATATATTATGTTACTATATGCTTTTCGGGGGGGGGGGGTTGCCAATATAAGGTCTATATATTATGTTATTATATGTTTATCGAGGGCGCCAATATAGGGTCTATATATTATATTACTATATGTTTTTCAGGGGGGGGGGGGGCATCACAAAGGTATCGTACCCCGGGCGCCAGTTATACTCGCTACGCCACTGGCTTGACCTCTCTCTCTCTCTCTCTCCTCATGAAGTGGCAGCTTGCAGAGAAAATATTGACTTGCCAAAGGCCTTCAGCGTGTGACAGATGTGACGCAACAGCTGTTAATCTTCATTAACTCGCACTTGTTTCCCGGTCTCTCTTCGCGGCGAAGTTACTGCCAACATCCTGCCACCAAAAGGCCCCGCGTCGCCACGGTGTCCACCAAATCTAACCCAACCGTCACCAAGGCTTACCCTTACTTCCGTAAGGGTAAGCCGACATAACCGTGTAGAGAGTCCCATCCACCCTGAATACGTATATATCTCTCTCTGGCGTAAAGGGAGAGAGAGAGAGAGAGAGACACGGGGAAAGGCGTGCATTCGCAGGAACCACTAATGAGCTGCGAAATTGTAATTTATGTACCGGGCTTCCTTATAGACTTGGACGGCAGTCTTTAAACGGGGCTGCCGACTTTTGTTCGGACTGAGTTGAACAGATTGTGGTAACAGTTGTGCGTTAATGAGTGCGATAGGTTTCTTTGTAATGCGATAGCCGACGGGACGGTATTCTCACGGGGGGGTTGGGGACCTTCCGCGAAGTAGGGATTAAGGGATCCAGCAAATGGTTAGGTAACTCTTAGACCTCTGCTGAGTTATTCTATATATTTAAGTTGCTAAGCCAACTTTTTGGGCAAGTCTGTGAGAGAAAACTACTGCATCGATTTACTTCATTTTTGGTCTTAAACGAAAGACTGTAATCTGTAGATTTGTCAAATTTGGTTTTTTTGTAACCGCAATTTCTATTGATGAGCGGTAATTTACAATTAAAAATTGATTTCTTCGCATGCTCAGGGGCATGTTTAAATCTGTCTTTAGAAAAACTGTTTCGGCGCATGCTCAGTGACATGTTTTAATGGTAAACACTGAGGTAACTCTTAGACCTTTACTTAGTTATTCTATATATTTAAGTTGCTAAGCCGACTTTTTGGGCAAGTCCGTGAGAGGAAACTACTGCATCGATTTACTTCATTTTTGGTCTTAAACGAAAGACTGTAACGTGTAGATTTGTCAAATTTGGTTTTTTTGTAACCGCAATTTCTATTGATGAGCGGTAATTTACAATTAAAAATTGATTTCTTCGCATGCTCAGTGGCATGTTTAAATCTGTCTTTAGAAATACACTGTTTCGGCGCATGCTCAGTGACATGTTTTAATGGTAAACACTGAGGTAACTCTTAGACCTTTACTTAGTTATTCTATATATTTAAGTTGCTAAGCCGACTTTTTGGGCAAGTCCGTGAGAGGAAACTACTGCATCGATTTACTTCATTTTTGGTCTTAAACGAAAGACTGTAACGTGTAGATTTGTCAAATTTGGTTTTTTTGTAACCGCAATTTCTATTGATGAGCGGTAATTTACCATTAAAAATTGATTTCTTCGCATGCTCAGTGGCATGTTTAAATCTGTCTTTAGAAACACACTGTTTCGGCGCATGCTCAGTGACATGTTTTAATGGTAAACACTGAGGTAACTCTTAGACCTTTACTTAGTTATTCTATATATTTAAGTTGCTAAGCCGACTTTTTGGGCAAGTCCGTGAGAGGAAACTACTGCATCGATTTACTTCATTTTTGGTCTTAAACGAAAGACTGTAACGTGTAGATTTGTCAAATTTGGTTTTTTTGTAACCGCAATTTCTATTGATGAGCGGTAATTTACAATTAAAAATTGATTTCTTCGCATGCTCAGTGGCATGTTTAAATCTGTCTTTAGAAATACACTGTTTCGGCGCATGCTCAGTGACATGTTTTAATGGTAAACACTGAGGTAACTCTTAGACCTTTACTTAGTTATTCTATATATTTAAGTTGCTAAGCCGACTTTTTGGGCAAGTCCGTGAGAGGAAACTACTGCATCGATTTACTTCATTTTTGGTCTTAAACGAAAGACTGTAACGTGTAGATTTGTCAAATTTGGTTTTTTTGTAACCGCAATTTCTATTGATGAGCGGTAATTTACAATTAAAAATTGATTTCTTCGCATGCTCAGTGGCATGTTTAAATCTGTCTTTAGAAACACACTGTTTCGGCGCATGCTCAGTGACATGTTTTAATGGTAAACACTGAGGTAACTCTTAGACCTTTACTTAGTTATTCTATATATTTAAGTTGCTAAGCCGACTTTTTGGGCAAGTCCGTGAGAGGAAACTACTGCATCGATTTACTTCATTTTTGGTCTTAAACGAAAGACTGTAACGTGTAGATTTGTCAAATTTGGTTTTTTTGTAACCGCAATTTCTATTAATGAGCGGTAATTTACCATTAAAAATTGATTTCTTCGCATGCTCAGTGGCATGTTTAAATCTGTCTTTAGAAACACACTGTTTCGGCGCATGCTCAGTGACATGTTTTAATGGTAAACACTGAGGTAACTCTTAGACCTTTACTTAGTTATTCTATATATTTAAGTTGCTAAGCCGACTTTTTGGGCAAGTCCGTGAGAGGAAACTACTGCATCGATTTACTTCATTTTTGGTCTTAAACGAAAGACTGTAACGTGTAGATTTGTCAAATTTGGTTTTTTTGTAACCGCAATTTCTATTGATGAGCGGTAATTTACCATTAAAAATTGATTTCTTCGCATGCTCAGTGGCATGTTTAAATCTGTCTTTAGAAACACACTGTTTCGGCGCATGCTCAGTGACATGTTTTAATGGTAAACACGTTTATTCTGAGGAGTCTCTAGATCTCTCTCTCTGCCATTTTTATTTTTATGATAATTATGTTTGTGAAACATAAGATTAAACCTCCTAGAAATTGTTTATTTCACGCTGTTTAATTAGCGATAATTCACAATTATAAAAATTGCTATCTGCGCATGCTCAGTGACATTTTTAAGTCTGGCTTTAGATACTCTCTAAGCAGAAGGCTGCTTAAACACATTAATTTGTTTCTGCGCATTAGTATGATTTTCAACATTTGGCAATGATGTGTTGAGCATAATTTGTGTATTAGTGTATTTATTTACTATCTAGCCGTCATGTTTTGACTGGTACCAACTAGTCTATACATTTAAGTTGCTAAGCCGATTTTTTCGGCAGTCCGTGATAGAAAACTACTGCATCAATTTACTTCATTTTGGTCTTAAACGAAAGACTGTAATCTGTAGATTTGTCAAATTTGGTTTTTGTAACCTCAATTTCTATTAATGAGCGGTAATTTACAATTAAAAATTGATTTCTGCGCATGCTCAGTGGCATGTTTAAATCTGTCTTTAGAACCTAACTGTTTCTGCGCATGCTCAGTGACATGTTTTAATGATAAACACGTTTATTTCGAGGAGTCTCAAGATCTCTCTCTGCCATTTTTATGATAATTATGTTTGGGAAATATAAGATTAAACCTGATGGAAATTGTTTAATTAGCGATAATTTACAATTTTAAAAAAATTGCTTTCTGCGCATGCTCAGTGACATTTTTAAATCTGGCTTTAGATACTAAGCACGTGGCTGCACACATTAAATTTTTTCTGCACATTTTTATGATTTTCTACATTTGGAAATGATGTGTTGAGTATAATTTGTGTATTGGTACATTTATTTACTATCTAGCCGTCATGTTTTGACGGGTATCAACTAGTTTGTTGTTTATTTTTTTTAAGAGTAAGATGAGACTGTCTTATTCTGTTGCTTTATGGACTGAAAGCTAGAAAACTGGTATTCGACATTTCTTTTTTTTTTTTTCATCGAGCAAATAAAAGTGACAGAGAATGGTCAACGTTAATCGGCTCTCGAAAGGAATAGCTTGAGAATAAAGGAATTAGAGATAAATGCTTCCTATGATCATCAATCATGCAGATTTTCCATATTTTATGTATATTATATAGAGTTTAAAAGTTTCCTCGGCAGTTGTTTTGCATGATAGAGGATAAAGATGCGTTTTTCATGATTCGGGATAAAATAAATTATAAATCAGCCATTGTTTTGCTTGATTGTAGGCATGAGATACGTTTACAAAACAATTGTTTTGCCTGCCTGATTGGGGATGTATAGGAAGATTTAAGCAATTCTTTTTCAAGACTGTGGATATTAGAAGCTTTTGCAGAGCGATAGTATTTTCTGATTGTAGATCAGGGGTTTCCAACTTACAAGTGTCCAAGGGCCGCAATCGAAAACACCTGTCTAGTGGCGGGCCACAATTTAATCAGGACCATACACAGAACTTATTTTCTTGAGAGAGGGGTTTTTGGAGGATTTGTGTATAGTATGTACTATGAAATTTTTAAAAATTCGAGGGTGAACCTCCACCAACGACCTTGATTATAACTGGCCAACTTTCGTTAAATTACACAGACACACACAAAAAAAGTCAAATAAAAAGTGGGTATTTAAATAAGAAGGGGGGGGGTGTTATGAAATAGAATATGAGTGGACACCCTACTTTTCATGGAATTCGAGGAAAATCAATCTTTTTGTAAATGAACAGCATTTGAAAACAATATTGATTTCTACAAAAACATTTTTCGTTAGCTAAGAATATCTAAATTGATGCTGAAAATTATTTTCCTAGAAGTCTTCGCGGGCCGCCAGTTGGAAACCCCTGTTGTAGATCATTGAATCTAAAAGGGGGAGCTACTACTTCCTTAGGAACTGTTAAAGACTCAGGGAGGGGCGAAGAGAGAAACAAGGTTTTTTTTTGGGGGGGAGAGGGGGTTGCATAGGCTCGAAACGGGCAAATCTACTATACAAATCTACACCTTTGACTTCACAGTAAATTGTACATCAAACTGAAAGAATAATTGGCTGGATTTTTTTTCTTTTTTTTAAATGATGTGCATTGCAGAAGAATTAATTTTTTTTTCCCCCAATGCGGAGTCACTTGTCGTCAAACATTCGCCTATACTACGCCGCAATTTGATTGCCCATTTTATAGTGGGGGCACCATATAGGCGGACAGCATTACCCCCTATGAAGGGACGGCATGAACGGAGGCATTTTTCGTGGCGCGACGCCAGGATTCGATCCGAGCACCCTCAGCAACGAAAACCAGCGCGCTGTGCCACTGGGCCGCCACAAGCCGAATTTCAAAAGTGGTACTAACATTTCTGGTTGTGGCACTAAAATGAAAACCTTTTGCTGGATTATGGATAGTTGAGAAAAAAAAATTCTAATTCCGTTTTCATTATCATATTTATTTAAGCGAGAATTTAACGCCATTACGTACCTTTGGATTATGAAGGGATATTTATTGTCCATTCATGGTCGAACGAGCTGATTAAAAGGATTTATAGTCATTAATGCATGTTCGAAAGTTCATCGCATACATTAGGTTTATCCTTGACATTTTATTTCGTATGAATCAATCAAGTAGTATTACATACTATTGCATGGTTATATTTGTGTTTAAGAAGTAAAGGTTTTAAATTTTAAAATTACATTCAAAATTATTTTTCATGGTATCATTTTTGCCTGACATTGTTTGTGTAAAGGTGGGATGGGAAGTTTGTTTAATTATATGCTCGAACTAGCTGAAAACCCGCGCTTCGCTACGGAGTACATTCAAATTAAATACAACGGTCAATGTATGCAATTAATGCCAAAAAATAAATATATATATTTATAATAAATGTGATGATCAATGTATACAATTGATGTAATATATATATATATATATATATATATATATATATATATATATATATATATATATTTATAAAAAAATCGTAAGGGATATGCATTTTTTTTGGATAATATCCAATCGTCTGCTGCATTAGAAAGAAAAAGAATATCATTTTTGTCTATTTAGTTGTTATGCACGTGACGATAAATTTATTTACAGTACCAGAAAAAGAAATCACGTGATCAACATTTAATAAATTCTAAAAATTAATCTTTAAAAATTCACCAAAAATCAGAAAATCAAGGTAAAGGTTCGAAAAAGATTTCATTTTGAAGGAATTTTTATGATCTTTCTCGTGATATAAATTTTATAACCCTCAATGTATTATTTTAAATGCAAACGTAAAAAAAGTTTAAAAAACAGCTTAAAAATTTAATTTAAAAAAATCTAAGAAGAATTTTTCAAAAATCTTTCTTAGTGCACCCCTACACTATTAGAAGAATCGCCATGCAAAATTTCAGCCCTTTAGGTCCAGCGGTTTGGTCTGTGCGTTGTATGTCAGTCAGTGAATGAATGAGTCAGTTACGGAACTGTTTTATATATATAGATAAAGAGCAGTAGTCAGAAAACGTTTGGGAAACATTCTAGATTATAAAATTTCTGCTAATCAAATGTGTCATGTGATAAGGGATAAGAAACTTTTACTGAGCATAAATGTTTTGAAATATTCCGTATTATATGAGCTTTTTGTTACGAAAATGTTTTTCAAGAAGCTTCCATAAAGTTTATATTTTGTGGAAGGTTGGAAACCTTTACTTTCATCTTAATGAATGTCAAATTGTAAGTGATAAAGACGAATTGGTGTTATTTTTTTTATCTATACCCATGCTATCCTAAGAACTATAAGATGGCATTAATGATTTAAAAATGAAGTATAAGTTACTTTTGAAACTTAGATTTTGATCATCAACGAACTGAATCGGCCTGTACTAAGATTAAACATAGTGCACCTTTTTCATTGAGTAAAAGTAAAACGTAATTATATGACAAATATGCCAGGTTTTCTAATTTTGATGTGACTGATCAACAGATAGAAGTTTTTAATCATAGCAATGCGTGTATGATCCAGAATTTTATTTGTCTTAAAAATGAAGGTTTACTGTTAGTGTACCTTCGAAGTCTAAATTGAAGGTTAAATAATATTTAGTGCATCTAGCTATAAAAAAAATAAATTAAATAAAATATTAAAATGATAAATGAAGGAAAACTTTCATTTTTCGATTTCAGTATCATTTTTATTGCAAATATTTGAGGGTGTTTGACGTTTCGTCAAAAACTAAGGGTTTGTAATGTCAAATTGTAAGTGATAAAGACGAGTTGGTGTTATTTTTTTTATCTATACTCATGCTATCCTAAGAAGTCATGAGTATAGATAAAAAATAATATTACAGTCAAAAATGATAACAGTCAAAAATGTCAGGCAAAAATGATATCATGAAAAATAATTTTGAATGTAATTTTAAAATTTAAACCCTTTACTTCTTTAACAAAAAAATATAACTATACAATAGTATCTAATACTACTTGATTGATTTATATGAAATAAACCTTCATTTTTAAGTCACTTACAATTTGGCATTACAAACCCTTAGTTTTTCTGGTCTTGCAACAAAAAACATAAAGTCTTAAACCAGGGACTTGATATAAAAACACGTAGACCTCATAATAGAGGGCAATGTTAGATTGGGGGCATAGCGTACCCTCAAATATTTGCAATAAAAATGATACTGAAATCGAAAAACGAAAGTATTCCTTCATTTATCATTTCAATATTTTATTTATTTTTTTATAGCTAGATGCACTAAATATCATTTAACCTCCAATTTAGACTTCATTTGGCTTATTTTCCTCATTTTTGACAATTTTTATTTCAAAATCCCCTTAAAGATTTTTATATAGCAAATTCGGAGTCTTCAATAGCAATGCTGAAATACAAATTACAGCTGATCATATTTAAAGGATTGTATATCCATGAGTAAAGATAGAAAAGGCACAATTTACTGCCTTTCAATGGACACCCCAAAGGAACTTGTTCTTTCCCGAGATCTGTCGTCAAACAACGTTGAAAACCTGTAATCAATAGCTTAAAATGTTACCTGTTACAACGTCAAGCGTCATTACTCTCTAACAACGAAACTTCTTCTTACAGACGAAGACCGCTTTAAAGAGTGCGGATGGGAATTATTTTCCACACGTTGATTTTCATAGTCTTGCAGAGGTTCTACTACCAACTAGATCCGCACTACTATGTTTCTGTGAGCGTCTGTACTATGGACCCTTGAGCGTGCGCGCCCGTGTATGAAGTGCAACATTTTCATAATTTTGAATGGTTTGATTTTACATGCAAGGTTTGGATGTTCTAAGCAGTTTCTATTTATAGCTACACCCTTTCTAATGCAGGTCTGATTTTCTGACTTTTGTATTCCTTTCCATTAATTTATAATCGTGATTCCAACAGAGGGTGATACTTCTATTTGTTGCACTCTGTGCACAGCGCGCCTGGTCATGTAAGAAAATATTCCTTATTTTATTTTTGGTTATTTCGCTAAAAATAATTCTAAGCATTTACAAAGTTGCTTTTCTATGATTATAAATTTAAAAAGGCTAGTCAAATAAATGTCCTGATGCAGTTTTAAATACTAAATAATTATTAATAATTTTGTTCCCGGTGTTAAAAGTAATTTTACTTTTCGTAGCATAGGCAGGGCCTTTTTATCGCATGGGTAAATCGGAACTTTGCCCAGGGCCCCCTGATGCTAGGGGGCCCCCAAACACCTTTCTTGGTGCATGCACCTAGTACCTCTAATAGTATGTATAGCCCATGGATAGTTCTTATTTTTATAAATGTTCGTAAGGGGGGCCCCCCCGAATAGCATCTGCCCAGGGGCCCCCAGCGTTCATAATCGGGCCCTGAGCATAGGAACACTATGTTCCTATGCTACGAAAAAGATAAGGGAGTCATACTTTTGTCGACAATGCATGATGATGCAACAGTGGATGACGATTCTATGGTAAACCAGCGATTATACTGGATTACAATACGACAAAAGCAGGAGTTGATGTAGTGGATCAAATGTGCAGCTATTACACGGTATCCCGCATATCACGAAGATGGACAATCTCATTGTTTTTTAGTTTTTTGAACATAATAAGGAATCCATTCGCCAGTTGTCCTTAGATCCAACAAACCGGACAGTTTTGAGAGAAGGCGATTGCATATGCATTCTTTGGCTTTAGAACTTCTCGAAAGCCAATTGAAGACCCGGGCAAATATTCTATCTCTTCCTCCAGACATAACTGGATTCTTACAAAAATATAAAGTGAAAACTTCCCGAGAAGCACAACCAGAGGTGTGGGTAAATTTCATTAAAATCGGTACAGTAGTTCTAGAGATAATCGACCAAGTCTGGAAATTCTCTTAATTTCTTACACCAGTGTATTACAGGCGCTTATGAGTAATAGCGCAGACAAGTAGGTCAGAGGAACTCTCTTCAGAATAACACGGCTATATCTATTTATTTTAAATTTATGTATGTCAGTATATCTTCTAATGCTTGTATTATGCAATCGAACACCGTTATAGCGAACCCGGTATATAACGAACTCGCGGATAAAACGAATGATAATTTTGGTTCCTCCGTTTTCCTGTTCTACTTAAATTTAATTAGTATAGTGTCAGTTTAATGTAATCTACATATTTTAGTCGATTTAATTCATTAATGATTATTTTCAATAGATTTTATCATTTTTTCAATACATCATTATTGAATACACATTGCAACTAATGAGTTATACATTTTGTGGATTCTAGCATTTTTCTTAACGGTTCGGATATAGCGAACAAAACATTTGGTCCCTCGAAGTTCGTTATAAAAGGGTTCGACTACATATGAATAGGTGCGAGAACTTCAAAAGGAAAATCACACATCGTGGAAACACAAACATTTATTAGATAGTTAATGCGAACATAAAGAGATCGAGGTGGTCTTAACATAAAATTTCCGATATGGTAAATGAGAGGTGTAAGACATTTCTGTATGTATAGGACACCCCTGTATGTATGGGAAGATGGGGGGGGGGTCTTATATTGGGGAAAAACCTGATAAAACTTGCAGTTGAAGTAATGCTAAAATGAACTAGATATTTCAGAAGAAAAGACACAAACTGCATTTTACAGGAATGAGTAAATTAGAGCACTCCAATTCATTGATTTCTAACATTATATCTAAGATCATCTTGGGAAAGAAAGAAGGTGGAAAGATGTACTTTATTCTATAAAAGTTAGCCAGTGCTATGCCCAAAGAAATGTAATAAAAAAAATTTTTGTAAAGAAAGAAATTTTGAATTGAAATGATAAAAATACCTAACATAATCTTCTTTATGGTGTTAACAAATTTTAAAACTTTTGAAAAATTATTCTGTTAGTAGTATGAATTTTATTTATTTATTTATTTATTTATTTATTGTGATTTCTATTACCGGAATGGTTTGAACAAATGCATTTTTTCAAATTTTCATTGAAAGGTTTGAAAATATTAAGACCACAGTAAGTCCCGTAAAATAGCTATTTATTGCTTTTCTACGATTATTTAACTTGTATTCGCTCAAAATATTTTAAAATATTCACCAGAAATGAAATTTCTAATTACCAATTTTAATTATTTTTATAAGATAGAACTAGAAAGGAACGTTGTAATAGAGATCTGTAAAGTCAAAAATTCAAAGTCCCGCCCTGCCATTTTACCCTTTTCTTAAGGGTCTGGTAAATTTTACGAAAAATTTTTTACGCGATTTTCTATTTTCTTGTCTACTGTAATGAATTTCACTTTAGTCGTACATTTTTTTTTTTTTTTTTACTATAGTGAAATGGACTTTCTTTCGAAAAAGTGCTGCTTGGAACAAAATTTCTAATTATAGTTATTCGATTCGCTTGTTTTACTCTATCCTTTGACTCCATTTCTTAAAAACAAATAAAGAAAAAAAAGTTTCGAAAAAAAAAAAATTGAGTACCCTACACTATTAATTTAGGTGAGATCTCTCGTATTTATTTCAACGGAACTTACATTTTACAACTTCGCGTTTCAGTAACCACTTTTAAATAATTAAAAACCTTGAACTTTACCCCGCAGTGTCATTACTTTTAACTCATTCGTATGTTATACATATCACTATTAATATATACCGTATCCTATTTAACCAATCTGGCATAGGAGTGGCTATGAAACTCCGTCCCCGTTTTTTTTTCTTTTTCTCTTTTCAAACTAGAGAGAGACTCGGAGTTCTTCAATTAAATCTTAAGGTTGTAATTCAAACCTTTTCTTCTTGAGTCGTTGGCATCACGCTTTTCACCTGGGTCTATTGGACTCTCTCGCGAAGATATCGGACACCCACTGCGAGGGTGTTGGAAAACGAGACTGCCTATCGATAAGGTAATCACTAACTCACGATATGTCTACACGCACGAGGATGTAGAGAGGGAGAGATTCGAATCAAAAAGGAAGAAATTTGTAGATCGTTTTGTGGCTTATTTTTTGGCACCTTT
>OU015498.1:13346791-13444291 GCA_907164885.2 Dolomedes plantarius
AAGTTTGATTCTTGTGAATCGAATCTTGTGTATACCTTACATGTTGGTAAAATTTACATCACCATATTCAAATAATTCGCTATGGAATTTTTGGAATTGCCCATGCTGAACACCATGTGAACGAATGTATAATTTAGTATCCATGGATAACCCCCTGCCAAGGTCATTATTCCACTCTCCTACATAACTAAGAGCAAAAATATATGGATTGGTACTTTATTGCATAATTGCCTTCAAATTACAGACGAACGTTACCGATGGTTGCCTAACGGCACCGATTCTTTCAGTTACAATTGGCTATCGTGGATATCAAATATTTTTCTGATGCGGAAGCGTTTTGTCGGGAGACATTTGCGTTTTGTTATTCATTGTTGGTTTGCTGGCAAACCAACAATGAATAACAAATATGAATAACAAATATGGGAGCACAATGAATAACAATTAATAACAATGAATAACAATTATGGGAAATTGTAATTCATTGTAATTGCAATTCTTTTTGCTCCCATAATTGTTATTCAACAATGAATAACAATTATGGGAGCACCATTGAAGTGAGCCAGCATTGCTCCCTGTCAGGGAGATGGCACGGAAACGACCAAGCCGTATTCGAGATTTGAACCCAAGCTCCAGAACGCTAATCTCTACACCAGGGGTGGCCAACCTTTTTGGGAAGAGTGCCACTATCTGAAAAAAAATATTATGCGTGCCACTTCCAACTTTTCCAAAATTCAAAAAATATAAAAAGGTGAAAAAAATGTTATTTATAGGCTGATTATGGGATTTTTACACAAATGCCACATTTTTTTTTTTTATCTGAGTAGTGGATATTTAAAACATAATATAATAAATACAACAAAAGTACAAACTTAGGTTTTATTGTTAATAAACAATTTTAAAGGTGCAGTGAGTTAGGTTATGTATAAAATAAAATGAATAACTTGAAACATTTAATTCTACATAATTATTAAACAGTCAGTACTTAATTAATGTGGCTTTTGAATTTGTAGTTTTTTTTTACCAAGTCATCTATATTGAAGATGCTAACAAAATTAAGTGTTTTAGGTGCATATCAGTTAATCTTGATCGATATTTTGATTTTATTATGTTCATAATAGAAAACATATGTTGATCCAAACCTACAACAATACCTGACATTTTTCTTAATTTTTCAATAAGTCAAATAAGTTCAAATATAAGTTCAAATCTTAATTTTTCAATAAGTCTCCGCGTGCCACTGTTAAAACGCCGCCGTGCCACACTGTGGCACGCGGGTTGGCCACACCTGCTCTACACCATGTGGGTAGCGGCTATCAAATATAGAACTGGAGACCGTAGTCGCACTTGCGCATTATAACGATGACACATACAAATTTTCATTTATTTAAAAAATTTTTATATACATACAACGAGAAATATAAGTTTCAATATAAATATGAAATCACCCGGCGGGCCGCACAATTTAACGTGACGGGCCGCGTGTTGGCCAGGCGTGAATTAAACTGTAAAAATAAATCTTTAAAAATTCACCAAAAATCAGAAAATGTCACGACCCACCTGTAACCCTTCCGCGACCCACCGGTTGGGAACCGCTGATATATAGGTTTAATTTAACATCCATAAAACATACTAATTTGAATTAAATTCTTAAAAAAACTTCCATAGCAATGAGTCTAGTGGTTAAATTTTATCTTTTACTGTATTTTAATATTTTTGTCAATTTATTTCGTTGTTATGCACGTGACGCAAAATTAATTTAATGTATCACAAAAAGAAAAGGAACCCCGTGATCAGCATTTAATAAATTAAATTCTAAAAATGAATCTTTAAAAATTCCCCAAAAATCAGAAATTGGAGGTAAAGATTCAAAATATATTTCATTTTAAAGGAATTTTTATGATCTTTCTCGCGATATAAATTTTATAACCCTCAGATTATTATTTGAAAGGCAAACTTAAAAAAAAGTTACTAAAACACCTTTAAAATTTAATTTTAAAAAATCTAAGAATTTTTTTTCAAAAATCTTTCTTAGTGCACCCCTACACTATAAGGAGAATCGTCCTGCAAAATGTCAGCCCTTTAGGTCCAGCGGTTTGGTCTGTGCGTTATCTGTCAGTCAGTCAGATACGGAACTGTTTTATATATATAGATACGTGTATTAAAGTAAACGTAAGCTTCAGAGTTTTGTGTGGGACAATTAGGGCCTGTTCACATAGGAGTCCGTTGCGTTGCGTTAAGGAAAAGATGACGTTGAGGCGAAAATAAACCAATCATATGCCTCCAAACGATTAGCAATGAGATTTTTAATGCCTATGATTGGTTTATTTTTGTCTCAACGTCTTCTTTTCCTTAACGCAACGCAACGGACTCCTATGTGAACAGGCCCTTACTCTCAAAAGGTTAGCCGAAAATTTTTCGTATGTTTCAAGGTAAGGGAGCCCTCTAGAATTTTGAGTAGGTTAGGCCTATGGGAAGGTGCTAGATATGTGATCAGTTAAAAGCAACTGTCCTTCCTTCTACATAACGGTGTCCTTCTCTATTCCGAGTACTACTGCAGGGACATCGGTGAGGAGCTATTGGGCCTATTTCCTTTCCCATGGCATTATTAAAGAAATAGATGTTTCCCCAGTGTTAAACCCGCATCGAATTCTTTCGGTGATGAACGATGCCTCGTCGACTCAACAAAAAAAATTTCCTTGCTGAAGATGAGTCAAAATTTACCGGTTCTCACGCGTCTTTTGAAACTAGGTATTCAACCGGTGCCGTTGAAAAGATATTGCCATAGGGGCCAAGTCTACGACGTCACAAGCTTGAAGCGAGCGATGATTACGAACGGCAACTTTGCTATATATTCATCATTAATACAAAGTTTTCATCTGCCAGAAATTATACCTTTGCAGGCAGATTATCGGATACACAGGAATGGTTTCAGAGCGGTTTTATTTTATTTTTTTTTCTGGTTTTTAAAGAAATCTTTTGGATATTCCCACATTAATAGCTGAAAACAAGCTGTTATTTTACTGGCTAAACATTTTTTCTTTAATAATTTCTGCAGTAAACCGTAAATCTTTGATTTTGGATCCTAAAACGATAGGGATAAAAAAAAAAGTATGTTTTATATTATGATTAAACTCAGATTTTACAGTAGATAAAACATAACTATAGTTTTCAAACATGTTTTGTCCTTTTACCCATAAATTAGGAAGAATTTTTCTGGAAAATTTTCAATTTCTTATAAAAATTTAAATTAATTTACTATCCAAAATATAATTTGATTCTTCAGTGGAACCAACGGCGGATTTATCTGAAATCAGCTCAAAATTTCAAATCATTTTTTTAAAAATTTCATATATCAATTAAATAATCTGGGTTTTTTTCTTTAATAAATTTCTGCAGTAAACCGTAAATCTTTGATTTTGGATCCTAAAACTATAGGGATAAAAAAAAGTATGTTTTATTTTATGATTAAACTCTTATTTTTACAGTAGATGAAACATAACTATAAGTTTTCAAACATGTTTTGTCTTCTTACCCATAAATTGGGAAGAATTTTTCTGAAAACATTTTCAATTTCTTATAAAAATTTAAATTAATTCACTATCCAAAATATAATTTGATTCTTCAGTGGAACCAACGGCGGATTTACCAGAAATCAGCACAAAATTTCAAATCATTTTTTAAAAAATTTTATATATTAATTAAATAATCAGGGTTTTTCTTTCCCTACTCTGTCTGCGATCATTTTTTTTTAATTTAAAAAAGGGAACAGAAATTATTTTTTCTGCCAAAGTTTTTCTGCCTCTTGTATTTTTAGAACGTAGTTGATTCATATTCCTCTTTCATAAAAAATGTAATGCTGCATGTAATAAATTTGTGTAGTACAAAATTACATCAGTTTTTTTTTTTTTTTTTTTTTAAACGTTCTGTTATATAATGCAATGTGTTTTTCGCATTTTATTCCAAAAAGAACATTTCTTTTTTCCCTTTTGCATCAAAAGTACATTAAAATCTTTAAAACTCCATAATTACTTTCGTGTTTTGATAATTAGATTTAAAACTTCTTCTGTAGTCTTAATGACATTATCATTTTCAGTTCAAAGACTTGCTTCTGGGAATTTCTCTTACAAATTTAGCAGCTGTTGATTTGTATAAAAGACATCATAGGAAACATTTCGGAATAGAACTTCTATTTTTTTTTCAAAGTGCTGTTATATGGCGCATAACAATCCAGTGAAACTATGACAACTGTCTTTCGACGCTATTTTCACATACGTTTCAAGAAAATGTAAGTAACATAAATACAGTTGAACCCCGTTATAACGAACTTCAAGGGACCAAACGTTTTGTTCGCTTTATCCGGTAGTTCGCTATAACCGAACCGTTAAGAAAAATGCTAGAGTTCACAAAATGTATAGCTCATTAGTTGCAATGTGTATTCAATAACTAGCTGAGTGGCAACCCGATGTGTTGCATTTTCGATTTAAAATGAAATGGTTTTATTTCTTAAAGATTGAAAACTGTTTAATCACTTTTAAAAATACATTAGAATTTTTAAAAAACAAAATAATGATTTAAAATTCTCTCTTTAAAATTTTGGTTTTTGGCATTTGAAATAATTCTTTCAAATTTCCGTTTTCAAATTTTGCTTTTTAAACAAAGAAAGAAGCTCATTCAATTAGAAAAAAATTCTAAAGGTTTTAACTTCTCCTTTCCCGAAACTAAAATTATTTCTGGTGCTTTAAAATTATTTCTGGATTTCAATTATTAAATGACTCGTTCTCAACTAATAATTTTTCATTTTGGCAACATGGCCGAATGCAAATAGAAAATCTCATGGGCGAAAAAGTGCTTAAAAAAATGGAAAGACAGTTCTCAGGAATTCAAAATTGGTGGCGGAAGAATCCTCATCAGTCGCTCATGAATTAGAAACAAATTTCACGAACTTTATGGAATTACTAGCTGAAAACCCGCACTTCGCTACGGAGTACATTCAAAGTAAAAACATCGGTGAATGTATGCAATTAATGCCAATATATATATAATAAATACGACGATCAATGTATATAATTGATGTAAAATATATATATATATTTATAAAAAAATCGTAAGGGATATTTTTATAGACAAAATAATGTAGAAGAAGATATTCAAATTAAATCTAATATAAAGAATACTAAAGAATATAGTACAGTTAATATAGTACAGTTTCTAGAACATTTCTTTTACAGTATTTTAATATTTTTTTGGATAATGTCCAATCGTCTGCCGCATTAGCAAGAAAAAAAAAATTATTTTTTGTCTATTTAGTTTTTATGCACGTGACGATAAATTTATTTAAAGTACCAGAAAAAGAAATCACGTGATCAGCATTTAATAAATTAAATTCTAAAAATTAATCTTTAAAAATTCACCAAAAATCAGGAAATGAAGGTAAAGATTCGAAAAAGATTTCATTTTAAAGGAATTTTTATGATCTTTCTCGTGATATAAATTTTATAACCCTCAAATTATTATTTTAAATGCAAACTTAAAAAAGTAAAAAAAACAGCTTAAAAATTTAATTTAAAAAAATCTAAGAAGAATTTTTCAAAAATCTCTCTTAGTGCACCCCTACACTATAAGAAGAATCGCCACGCAAAATTTCAGCCCTTTAGGTCCAGCGGTTTGGTCTGTGCGTTGTATGTCAGTCAGTCAGTGAATGAATGAATGAATGAATGAATGAATGAGTCAGTTACGGAACTGTTTCATATATAGAGATTAGTGAGTAAAATAATAAGTCGAAAAATTACGAACTCCCCAATTGAGTTACATTAAGATACTATGGCGATCAGCGCGGCAAATTTCAAAAGAGAGTTTTGTAAGTACGCTTTTTTAGAATGATAACATTTATTTTATTAATTGTATTTGGTACATTTTGGAAGCTAAACATCTAGCAAATGCCGATAAATAGTAAAACAGACATTAATAGGGGCAGAAAAACCGAAATATTTGTCCATCAAAATTGTCGATTTCGTGAAATTCGGAAAACTGCTTTGGGGAAAAAGGCTTCGTTTGCAATGAAAAACATTTTTAACTTTATAAAAATTGTGTATATCCTTAAAGATGAAGAGTTGCAAAACACATGGAAATAAAAAATTTGTCGATTGGTGGGCGAAAAAGTTTAATTTTGCAGGCATGAAAATAGTGGAAATTTGCGAAACGGAAAGGAGCTGGCCTCCCCGGAATGTCATCTGTTTCTGCTGTCCGCTTCTTTTGAGTTCGGCGGTTTTAATTTAATAATTTAAAAAGTTTAAAGTTTTGAAAGTTGAGGGTGGTACCAGTGCACGCGTCTCGTCCGTCCGCGTCCACCGATACCAGTCGCAATATCCTGCTATGCTCGGTTCGCGAGATTAGCCCGTCCCCGTGTCTGCTGACTAACAAACTAACATTTGTTTACCTTCAGCTGTTAATAGTAGTAAGATGTATTAAAAAAATGATAAAATATATTTAAAATGATCATTCTTGAATTAAATCGACTAAAATCGATTACATTAAACTGACACAATACTAATTAAATTACTTACAATAGGAAAACGGTGGTACCAAAAATTTTCGTTCGTTATATCCGTGAGTTCGTTATATACCGGGTTCGCTATAACGGGGTTCGACTGCACAAAGGACAAATATTGAAGATGGGATTTCAGTGCGTCAAAAGATTTCATGAGACAAAATCCATTTTAAATTATCATGATGGGAACTTAAAAAGCCAGACTAAAACAAACAAAAAATTATGAATATATTACTTGTAAAGATTTCGTTTGATAAAGTATTTTTGTCAGAAAATACTGCGAATTATCTATTTTTTGTTGCCTTTCAAAATTTATTTTGACAGATACTAGAAAATACATTCTCAGATATTTGCATAAAAGAAAAGCACAGGTTACTTAACCTAGTAAAAGGCACGAATATGTCAACTGTGTAATTTAAAAAAAAACAAACTATATGTTCACTGTAGTTTGACTAAGGCAAACTCTTTCAGCCAAATCAAACAGCAAGATATATCGGTGGAAATAGAAAAAAACTGATGATGGCACAATGACTTTAATCTGTTTTATTTGCTTGTTTGCCTTTCCACTGTTTTAAAAATCTGTATTTTTTACCATTTGCCGCGAAAGATATAAACATAGTTAGAGTTTAAATTAAGAAGACAAAATTATTATAAAGAATCAATATTCATAAAAATATAAAAATATATTTTACTGGTTTAAAATAAAAAAACATATGTAGGGTCAATAGGGTGCATGTTATTTTTGCCTTTCTAGATTGATATATTTTTAAATCAAACCGGACAGTCTGTAGGAAATCCCCTTCCTTTTTCATTGCTTTCAGTTACTCTTAAAAAATATCAATATTTACTTTTGATTCTTTTTCCGAAACCATGACACTAAGTGTAAAATCGTTATGTCGGAATAGTTTACATAGAAGTAATAGCAGATTATACACTGAAGTGCCACCGAATTAGGGATAGCAAAGCCTATGCAAATTGTGTAAGCGCTGCGCATCATGTATGTGCAAGTGAGGGCGCTGTGGTAACTGCATATATAGCGCGCACTGTGGTTGTTCTGAATTAGTTGTTGGAATTGCCAGTATGGGTAAACTGCCTGATTTAGACGCCTTCGATCGCGGACAAATCGTAGGTGCGCGACGCATGGGCCATTCAATTTCCGAAATCGTCAGACAGCTATGATTTTGAAGGTCGACAGTGTCAAGAGTATACCAAGAATACATGGATGGTGGAAAAAAAACTAGTGATCGGGCAAACTGCAAAGGACAATTAGCCTTGACAGTGCGTGGTGAGAGACGGCTCAGGCGTATTGTACGTAGCCAGCGAAGCCAAACATTAGCTCAAATTACCACCCAGTTTAATGACGGTGCCAGTCGTACAGTCAGTTAACGGACTGTGCAACGCTCGTTTCACCGTATGGGTTTCGGGAGCCGTCGACCTACGAGAGTACCATTGCTCTATACTCGCCATCGGGCTGCACGTCTTGCCTGGGAAAAAGAGCACAGAGACTGGAGTGTAGAGGACTGGAAACGAGTAGCTTGGAGTGATGAGTCTCGATTCCGACTACTTAACGCCGACGGGAGGCTGAGAATATGGTGTCAGGCTCATGAAGCAATGGATCCTGCGTGCCTGGCTGGAACTGTACAAGGGCATGGTGGCTCAATCATGGTCTGGGGTGTTTTTTCGTGGCACAGTTTGGGATCTTTGGTGCGTGTACCAACCTCCCTCAATGCAATTCGGTACGTAGAGTTGGTGGGTGATCACCTCCATCCGTTTATGCTGTTCTGTTATCCGCACGGTAATGGAGTTTTCCAGCAAGACAACTGTACCTCTCACAAGTCCCGGTTGGCTACTGGCTGGTTGGATGAGCATTCCTCTGACTTCTCTGTCATGAATTGGCCACATAGAAGCCCAGACTTAAATCCTATTGAGCATCTTTGGGATGTCTTGGAACAAGGCGTGAAAGGCCATCACATAGCACCAAAGAACCTTACTGAATTATGGACAGCTTTAGCCAATATTTGGCAAGCCATTCCCGTGGAACGTTTCCAGAAACTTGTTGAATCTATGCCTCGTCGTGTGGCAGCCGTTATCAAGGCCAGAGGAGGCCCAACTCGTTACTAGGTAGGTATCCCTAATTCAGTGGCACTTCAGTGTATATATATATATGAACATCTGGATGATTGCTTAAGAACGGGAATATCATCTTAGTATTCCCAATTACGGAAAAATAGCTAATTCAGTTCAGAGTCAAAATTTTCATTAAATTTTAAATAAAGTATTCATAAGTAATAATCCCATTCACAGTACATTTTTTTTATTATTTCCCTGTATCTACTTATAAAATAAAATAATCAAAATTTTCTTTTTTTTATTACTTTTCGAAACATAATCATTGTAATAATATTAGAAAGTTGGTAACGTACTGTTGAATAAAAAAATATTTGTATATTGTACAGATAATTATCATCTGTGATTTAAAAAAAAAAAAAATTGGTTGTGCCCGACATGCTCTCTGAAAACTTCGATGTGCTGTCGACCGCGGGAAGTTTGAAAACCACTGTAGTAAATGAATCTATAGCTAACATTAGCACGTGTGATTATTTGTGGGGTCCGGCATGAACTGTGTTGAGTCAAAGGACTCGTCACCCCAAGTTCGTGACTTCACAATGCTTGTATTGTTAGGACAGGGGTGGGCCAACTGAAAACAGTCCGGGGCCACTTGAGAAAGATATAAATGACTGCGGGCTAACTGTAATTTCAGGAACGAATTTTGATGTTTGCTGTGCGAAAGGCGAAATTGCCATCATCAAATATCTGATTTGGATACTGTACTAAATATTTTAACTTCAAATTAATTTTATGTATTTAAATTATTTAAAATTCTCGTAAATACAGAGACCTCAAAAAAGGGTCGCATTATAATATAGAAAAAGGGCATTATGGGTTTTTCAGTCAATGCCCTAGCCAGTTGGCCATCGTCTGGCATGCATACTTATATATATATATATATATGTATGTATATATAAAATGTAAACTTTTTAGATATTAGTAATAAATTAAATTCTCACAGCAAATTTACTTTTGACTTATACGACAAAAGATCTGACTATATTTTAATATTGTTAAATTTCAAAATCATCTAACCTGTTTACGTAAATCTGTTTTTAATAACATTATTGTAAATCAGTTAGTTCGTATAAATAGGCTATGTTCTAAAGATTATGCATATTTTAGACTTGAAAGCTGTGCTAACACGGAATAATTACCCCGAAAGTCTATCCAAAAACATAATTGGTTGTTTTTGTTTTAATGAATAGTTTGTTCTGTTGCATTTAATAAGTTAAACATAACAATAAGATAAAATAGAAAAAATAACTACTAAAAATAAAAAATAAAATAAAAATCATAAGTAAAAATAATAATAAAAATAACTCTTAGTAATAATAATTAAAAACTAAATTATTAAGGGTACAATAGTACTAAAATTTGGTAACCATAGTAAGTCTGTTACTGAGTATCCACTACCTCCATGGTTGCAAGTTTTGTGACGTCAGTCATCTTGCGGTTACATGTTCTTAACTTCCACTCTGTCTATCGCCAGGCTTGGTGTTCTTTGGTTAAGTACTATTATTCAATTTTAAATCAATTCTTCTGTTTTTCATGGATTATACGGTGTCTGAGTGTGTTTATTGTATAGATCATACTCATCGGAAACAATCCATTGGTTTTTAGACAGCATTGACACCGCTGATGAAGAAATGTTGTCTAAAACCTCTTTCACACTTTTCTTTTCATGTTACTTGTTCCTGGCTGCAAGTAGCTTTAGAGCTATTACTGGTTTTCTCTATCATCTATTTCTTATATATATACATATATATATATATATATATATATATATATATATATATATATATACTTATACATATATATAAATATATATATAGATATATATATATATACATATATATATATATATGTATATATATATATATCTATATATATATTTATATATATGTATATATATATATATATATATATATATATATATATATATATATATATATATATATATATATATATATATATATATATATATATATATATATAGTAGGATTAGGACTTTTTTTCTTAACAACGAAAAAAGTTTAATTTATAAGAGTATGTTTATATTACAGACCAAAACATAAAATCCCTTTTCTGAATCAAAAAGTAGAGATAAAATCTAATAACATGCTCGCTGTTGGGCACTTGATGCATGGCAGTAAATTCATAGCGAAACACGAAGGCATTGAAATAAATACTTATCTGTAAGCCTACTTCTTTCCTTGTACTTAATGAGTTTCATGTTGAAAAAGGTTCAAAAGTTCTGTCGAACGTGGGACAAGTGAGTGAAGTATTTATTTCCTTTTATAACAATATATCCTCCACAATTGCTTTAGTGTTGTGGGCCAGTTAAAAAATCCTACCGTTTCTGATACGGCCCGCGCTCCTCCAACTGGCCATTCCAGAGCTAGAATAAAACTTTCTGCTCCCAGTGGTTCTGATTCAGTGCAGTCTTTTTTAAAATTTTAAGGGGGTCCAGGGCACATTTTGAAAAAAAATTTATTTATTGAGTTAAAATTTTGAATTTTTTTCTTATGGTTAACCATATAATTTGTAAAAACAATCACACCATAAAACTTCTCAAAAAGTTTTTAAAAATTTTTTTTAATTTAAAAGTTTTAATAAAAGTGGAGTAATTTAAAATCGTTATAACTCGAAATATTATTTGTCGAATTTCAAAATTTTTTCATTTAATTAAACAGAAATATATAAATTTTTTAATTTTGATTCACCATTTTTTAAAATATTAATTTTTAAAAAAAATTAAAAATTTTTAGATTAAAAATTACGAAAAAAATTATGTAACTTATTTTTTAAAAATCATATTTTCCAAAGTAAATATTTTTTTTCAAATTTGCTGAATCAAAATTAAAGTAAACTAGTTGAAAAAGACATGTTACAAGTTTGAATCATTTATCTTTAACGGTTCTTGACTTATAACAATTTAAAGACGAGAAATGGGGAAAAAAACCCATCCTGCAGAAAAACGCACTTACAGGTTTAAATAACTATTGGCTACTATCAGAATGTTGAAAAAAAAATAATAATTTCTCTTGTTCTAATTAAGATAGAAACATGATTTAAACGTCATTTTAAGCGCAAAAGAACACAAAAATTTTAAATGCAATAAAATTTTTTTCGAAAATTCGAACAATTTTGTGCCCTGGACCCCCTTAACTATGTAATCATTCGATATACGAGGAAGTTGACGACCATAAACTTGCTGTAATCAAGGGAGCAAAAGAAATTACCGGCTTTCCACACTAGAAAATCTTAAAAGTATTATATATTCTATAGACCATCAACAATAATATAGACCATCAACAATATAGACCATAACAATAAACAATAGTTTCTATATATTTGTAATGGTGGGTATATTTCATTTCATTGAATCATCGTTATAAATCTCCAAAATTATTGAAAGTTTTAGATGCGGCTCCCCAGATATCATTTTATGTTATGTCGTCATAAACACGGAACCTATAAGCAATGAACATTTTCATCGACAGTTCATGGTGGAAATTCTTACAGCGACAATACAATGGCTCATTTGAATAGATAGTATAGATAACTTATGCATTTAAGATAGCCAGGGCCTTTTTATCGCAAGGGCAAATCGGGACTTTGCCCAGGGCCCCCTGATACTAGGGGGGCCCCAAAACCCCCTTGGTGTATGCACCTAGTACTTCTAATAGTATGTATTTTTATAAATGTCCGTAAGGGGGGGCCCCCAAATAGCATATGCCCCGGGGCCCCCAGCGTTCATAATCGGGCCCTGAAGATAGCGCCACAACTATATAGATACATCTGATTGTAATTAGAGGGCATACATAATCATTTAATATTATAACTCAGGAAGAGAACAGATATTCTTCCACAAGGCATATCATAAAAAAAAATTAATGGCAATATCTGTTTCTAAGTTACTGTCTTGATCTGATTTTGTTCTAAAACAAGGGTTCCCAACCTTTTTATAGTACCGTACCTGTACGTTGTAAACAATTTGATGACGTACCGATAGACCAAAAATTTTGAAATGGGGAATAAAATGCAATGGAGAACATGTGTAATAAAGACAAGTAACTTGGGATATATTTTTATTGCGAACATATACGTAAAATACAATAATCACTTTAAAAATATATAATTAATGAGAAGGTTGGGCTTGTTTATTATTAACTAAAGAAGTAATATCGGGCTCAATGTTTGTCAGTTTAAGGCGAAGATCCGATTCAATGTCCAGCAAAGTTCTATATTTGGTTTTCATCGCAGTCATTGCAGAAAATCCTTTTTCACATAAATATGTGGTCGCAAATGGCATTAAAAATTTTACTGCTTGGAAAGAAACTTCTCAGACACTGTTATAATTCGCTTAACACAGTTATAGACACAGTTATAATTCGCAGGCGAGTGCCAATTTTTTATGGGGCCGTCACAGATAACACATTCAAGTGTAGACGGCATCTTTTGATATTAGGTAAATCCCAATAAAGGATTACAACACAAACAATGGATAAGAAATTCCAAACTAAAATATTAAAACGTATGGATTATTAGTTATTATAGTCATTTCTTTTATTTTTTCGTAATACAGATTTTTATAGATTTTAGTTTTAAATTGTAAAATCATTCGCGTACCGGTAGCTGCTTGTCCGCGTACCGGTACTGGTACGCGTATCCAAGGTTGGGAACCACTGTTTTAAAACAAAGATAGTCAATCGACGTTTTTTTTTAAATACTCGAGAAATTGAAATTCAAATCGTATTCAAGTGGGGATTCTAGCAGAAATATCTGGGAAATAAATGAAGTGACTTTTGGGGAACTTTCCTTTACATGATTCTCAAAAATTATTTGCTCTAAATTTTGCCCTCGTGATATATATATAATACTTCGCGCTTTCTGAATGCGTCCGAAAATGCTACGAACATTTCTCATGTTTTGTAAGGCAGGATTTTTATTGTTGTTAAAGCAGCATTTCAAAATACAGCTGCGAAAAAAGCCATTAAAGTTGAAAGCTGGTGTTTGAAGAGTTCCGCGCAAGTAAACGCTATGAAAAGGTGCAGGTAATCAGAATTTCTTAGTTAGCATTACTTTCTTACAAACAGTGCTTACTCTTCAATTGTGACTTCTCGATTATCCCTCATCTGGCATAATTTATTCTCGGGATATGTCATATCACGACAGAGATTCATGAACAGTCGATTCAGACTCTGTTTATGACTTTGACTTTTCGGGTGCCACAATAAACAGTTAAGTGCCGCTATGTCCTACAGGCGTATTCTTGTCGTGCACAGATAAGGAAAAAGATCATTGACTTATGGACCTTCCATTATGGCCAGATAGGATTAAGTCATAGGTTTTCTGGGTGGTCTTTATCTGCCCCTCAAAGCTTGTCTATTCAGGACTTGTTATACTTTTGTTGGCGGAACTGCTTTTTGTTCAGTTAAAGTTCCGTGTAACTGATGTTTTGTCCAAAAATCCGCGATCTAGTTTTCTCGAATACTTTAGAAATGCCTAGAGGTGTGCTTCACATACAGAATATATAGAGATGGGAATAGTGACTAAGTACAAACATTTTCATGCACTGATTTTACTACGTGTTTTTTATTGATTTCTCGAATTGTTTTAGAACAGTAATCTCAAAAGATGCCGCCTACACCTGAATGTGTTATCTATGACCGCCCTATAAAAATTTGACACTCGCCTGCGAATTATAACTGTGTCTATAACCGTGTTTGCGAATTATAACTGTGTCTGAGTTCTACTAAAAATTGCGTTTTGTGTTTCAAACATCTTTTAAATTAGTTGCGTATTCTTAATGAATAGTAATTGTATTATTAATAAGTATTAAGAAGCTGTTAAGGTAAGTGTATTAAACTGAGGAGATTTATTTAAAATGATTTTTTATATATCCTAATTTATTTTAATAAATGCTTGGCTACATAATTCGAATACATTTCGTATTCGTCTTCAGACCATATACAAATAAACTTATTCGTTGTTAAGAACACTAAAAAATTTACAAAGGGTATGATTAGTCATGGTTATAGTTTAGTTACAAAATCTTAAAATTGCTTACATGTAGATCACATTATTCCCAATCATAAAACAAATATTTTTCAAAAAAGAATTATCCAATCATTACATTTTACAAAAATTATTTTAAATTTATTTTTATTAAAACACCGAAGTACGGTGGTTGTCACGCGGTAAAGTCATAAACATTGAGCCCTACATTACTTCATTAGTTAATAATAAACAGGCCCAACCTTCTCACTAATTATATATTTTTAAAAGTGATTATTATATTTTATGTATGTGTTGAGCACTAAAAATATATACCAAGATACTGGTCTTTATTACAAATGTTCTCCATTGCATTTTATTCCCCTTTTCAAAATTTTTGGAATACCGGTACGTCATCAAATTGTTTACAACGTACAGGTACGGTACTATGAAAAGGTTGGGAACTCCTGTTTTAGATGAGAAAAAGGAAATTACCAGTCGACATTTAGAAAAATATATACCAAAATCTCTGAACATAAGCACTAATGTGCCCCCCAAAAGTGGAAAAATAACAGAAAAGGCTTATTTCGATAAGTGATAAGCAAACAAACAAAAGCAAAAGGCTTGCCTATTTTCCCATTAATAAGCAAATATTTAATAATGTCAAAATAGGGAAGTTTTGTTGTGTTTCTTAGAAGTAATATGTATTCTGGATACTGAAACACCTAAACCTGTTAGAAATATATAACTATTTTACCAAACCTACCTATTTTGACATTAATAAACAAATGCTTTTTTAATCTTAAAATGGGTGGGTTTTGTTGTGATTCTTCATGGAAGTGATGTAAAATATCAATACTGAAAATCTAAAACAATTTAAATTATGTTATAGATTTGAATTGAAAGAAGATATAGGGATCCTAGTTTCGTAGATCAAAATTCTTAAATTAATTATCAAGATCGTAATCTTGAAGAAAATAAAAGTAAAAGGAGATTTTAATGGAACAAACAACTAAAGAACTTTACTCCTACCTTTGCAAAGGCTGTAATCCCTGTCACTTTTTTATAACTCCTTTTAAACGTTATCATCTATATATATATAAAAGTTCCGTAACTGACTCATTCATTCACTGACTGACTGACTGACTGACATACAACGCACAGACCAAACCGCTGGACCTAAAGGGCTGAAATTTTGCATGGCGATTCTTCTAATAGTGTAGGGGTGCACTAAGAAAGATTTTTCAAAAATTCTTCTTAGATTTTTTAAAATTAAATTTTTAAGCTGTTTTTTAAACATTTTTTACGTTTGCATTTAAAATAATACATTGAGGGTTATAAAATTTATATCACGAGAAAGATCATAAAAATTCCTTCAAAATGAAATTTTTTTCGAATTTTTACCTCCATTTCCTGATTTTTGGTGAATTTTTAAAGATAAATTTTTGAATTTAATTTATTAAATGCTGATCACGTGATTTCTTTTTCTGGTACTTTCAATAAATTTATCGTCACGTGCGTAACAACTAAATAGACAAAAAAAATTTTGTTTTTTTCTCTTTCTAATGCAGCAGACGATTGGATATTATCCAAAAAAAAATGCATATCTCTTACGATTTTTTTATAAATATGTTTATATATAGATAGATATATATTTTACATCAATTGCATACATTGATCATCGCATTTATTATAAATATATATATTTATTTTTTGGCATAAATTGCATACGTTGACCGTTGTATTTAATTTGAATGTACTCCGTAGCGAAGCGCGGGTTTTCAGCTAGTCATCTATATATATAAAACAGTTCCGTGACTGTACGACAGACAGACAAACCACTGGACCTAAAGGGCTGAAATTTTGCATGGCGATTCTTCTTAGTGTAGGGGTGCACTAAGAAAGATTTCTGAAACATTGTTCTTAGATTTTTTTAAATTAAATTTTTAAGCTGTTTTTGTAACATTTTTTAAAGTTTGCATTTAAAATAATAATCTGAGTGTTGCAAAATTTATATCACGAGAAAGATCATAAGAGTTACTTTAAAATGAAATCTTTTTCGAATCTTTACCTCCAATTTCTGATTTTTGGGGAATTTTTAAAGATTCATTTTTAGAATTTAATTTATTAAATGCTGATCACGGGGTTCCTTTTCTTTTTGTGATACATTAAATAATTAATTTTGCGTCACGTGCATAACAACGAAATAAATTGACAAAAATATTAAAATACAGTAAAAGATAAAATTTAACCACTAGACTCATTGCTATGGAAGTTTTTTAAGAATTTAATTCAAATTAGTATGTTTTATGGATGTTAAATTAAACCTATATATCAGCGGTTCCCAACCGGTGGGTCGCGGAAGGGTTACAGGTGGGTCGTGACTCGATCCTGAAACTATCAGAAACCATCGAATAAACCATCAGAAAAGATAGGAAAAAGTGCTTATCAAAGTACAAAGTGCTTATATTTTGCCAACCATTTTCAAATCAGAACACAAATTGCTTATCAATAATCAATCTGTATCCTCAAAAAAGCATATATATATATATATATATATATATATATATATATATATACAGTCGAACCTCGTTATAACGAACTTCAAGGGACCAAAGATTTTGTTCGCTTTATCCGGCGGTTCACTATATCCGAACCGTTAAGAAAAATGCTAGAGTTCACAAAATGTATAACTCATTAGTTGCAACGTGTATTCAATAATGATGGATTAAAAAAGGATAAAATCTATTAAAAATCATCTTTAATGAATTAAATCGACTAAAATCGATTACATTAAACTGACACAATGCTAATTAAATTACGTACAATGGGAAAACGGCGGGACCAAAATTTTCGTTCGTTATATCCGTGAGTTCGTTATATACCGGGTTCGCTATAACGGGGTTTTACTGTATATATATATATATATATATATATATATATATATATATATATATATATATATATATATATGTATATATATATATATATATATATATATATATATATATATATTAATATATATATATATATGCAATATTTGATGGTAAATTATATATACATAAGGAAGGGATGCGATACAAATAAGGTTTTTTACTCCACCATGGACCGATGGACCGTGGAGATATTCCGATAAGGAAAGGTGGGTCGCCAGCTGAAAAATGTAGGGAACCACTGCTATATATAAAATAGCCTCCGTGACTGACTGACAGACCTCGCACAGACCAAACCGCTGGACCTAAAGGACTGAAATTGTGGCAGTGCATGCCTATAATGACATGGATAGCCGCTAAGGAAGGATTTTTGGAAATTCCATCCCTAAGGGGGTAAATTGGGACATACCAATACAAAATCGGAATTCGGAAAATCGTATTCTCTACGACTATTCTCGGCTATTCTTCTTTGAGCGGATCTCCTTCTAAAAATGGATTTGGAAATTTTGGGTTATGTACGGGGAAAATGTTCCTCAAACTGTACTATATTAACTGTGCTATATTCTTTAATATGTTCCATTAGATTTAATTTGAATGTTTTCTTCTTCATTATTTTGTCGATAAAAATATCCGTTGCGATTTTCATTGTAATTACTCTAAAATGCACTCCGTAGCGAAGCACGGGTATTCAGCTAGTATACTATATAAATTTTGAATCGATATGCAACATATTTTCGCCTGAATAGGCACGTTAATTGCACAGACGGAGCCATTAACCAACTATCTTAACAATGTAATTAATGGACTGACTTTGTAAGGTATACATAAGATTCGATTCACAAGAATCGAACTTTTGAGTGAATGAATTAAAGAAGCTGCTTGAGATATGCTAATTTCGGCATACGCGCTTGGTATAAATACCAAGCAGCTTGATTAATACAAAGGTTGAAAAAAGGTTGTTAAGGTTCATAGATAAGCGAGAGGGAGCTACGAGGAAAGCAGCTCCAGGTGCTATCCTGCGCTAGTGCTTAGGGGGCCCAAACTTTACGTGGCAGTACTGCTGGTTTGATTCTCTGCTGGTTTGTGAGTATTTGCAATGTGTATTTTTATTGAATGATAATATATATTCCGTACAAGTAGTACGTATGCTTATTGCTGTAAAAGCAAATTCTATATGTGCAACGAATTCAATAAACATTGTTTCATGTATAAACTGTGTTTGTATCAAATTCATTTAGAGTGCCACTTCAAATTATATACACCCAAGTCTGGGTAGAAGTGAGCTAAAACTCTATAACTTTAAAAGTCGTTCAATCGGTGAGCTGGCTTCTCTCAAGAGAATGTACAGGTCTTTCCTCGTATACCGAGCCACTGCACCACTAAGCCAAGTCATTCGTCATTAAAATGCCACATTAGATTATATAATATACTATTTTCTATCTGTTGTTTTAAAACACCAGAAACTACGAGGCTTTCCCTATTCCCCATAACTAATGGCTCCTACGTGAATTCTAGTTGCATCTTTTCAGTTGAAAACTTGAGGATTTATTTGCAACGTATCTCCAGAGAGGATGGTATGCAAAGGAAACGGATCTGCTAACCGTACTCAACCTTCCAGTCCTGCCTTCACTTTCAGCAGAGATATAATCACGCCAGCTATCTTCCCCCTTTCTTTTTCAGCCAGAAATCCATCAGTTTCCCCGTCTGAAAAGGCATTATTCCCTCCTCGTGTCTCCTTCCTTGTTTCGTTGTCAGCAAACAGTTTAAGAGTTACCCGTGAAAGGATTTCGAGGTGACTTTTTGACTTTTCTCTATTGAAACTCTAGACCCACAAAGCGAGGGTGTGACAGGGGAGGAAAGCTTTGTTGATACCTTTCGCGCCCCATGGGGTGAAACTTAATGAGTTGCATCGACTCACCTGAGGTGGTACATTTGAGGTTAAACCGAGCGTGTAAAATTTTTGGGAATCTTTAGAGAACCAGAAGTAAGAAGGAGCCAATTTCCCAAGCAAAGCTATGTGGAATTCGTGGCACACGCTGCAATTCACAATATAAACTACAGTCGAATCCTGTTACAGCGAACCCGGTATATAACGAACGCAAATTTTAGTACCGCCATTTTCCTATTGTACGTAATTTAATTAGTATTGTGTCAGTTTAATATAATCGATTTAAGTCGATTTAATTCATTAATGATCATTTTTAATAGATTTTATCATTTTTTTCAATACATCATTATTGAATACACATTGCAACTAATGAGTTATACATTTTGTGAACTCTAGCATTTTTCTTAACGGTTCGGATATAGCGAATTCAATTTGATTATTTATTGAAAAACTACATTTCTTAAAAAAAAAAAAGTGAAAAAATAATAAATGATTATGTGAAGAAATGATTTTATAAATTTTTTTAAAAAATGCTAACTATAAATTTAATCATAAAATACTAACTTTATGCTATTTACAAATATTTTTCGTGATGTGGGATAATGGGGTATGTTTTGCAAAAAGTAGTTGTGAATGAGTACAGTCGAACCCCGTTATAGTGAACCCGGTATATAACGAACTCACGGATATAACGAACGAAAATTTTGGTCCCGCCGTTTTCCTATTGTAAGTAGTTTAAACAGCATTGTGCCAGTTTAATGTAATCGATTTTAGTCGATTTAATTCATTAATGATCATTTTTAATAGATTTTATCATTTTTTTCAATACATCATTATTGAATACACATTGCAACTAATGAGTTATACATTTTGTGAACTCTAGCATTTTTCTTAACGGTTCGGATATAGCGAATTCAATTTGATTATTTATTGAAAAACTACATTTCTTTAAAAAAAAAAAGTGAAAAAATAATAAATGATTATGTGAAGAAATGATTTTATAAATTTTTAAAAAAAATGCTAACTATAAATTTAATCATAAAATACTAACTTTATGCTATTTACAAATATTTTTCGTGATGTGGGATAATGGGGTATGTTTTGCAAAAAGTAGTTGTGAATGAGTACAGTCGAACCCCGTTATAGTGAACCCGGTATATAACGAACTCACGGATATAACGAACGAAAATTTTGGTCCCGCCGTTTTCCTATTGTAAGTAGTTTAAACACCATTGTGCCAGTTTAATGTAATCGATTTTAGTCGATTTAATTCATTAATGATCATTTTTAATAGATTTTATCATTTTTTCAATACATCATTATTGAATACACATTGCAACTAATGAGTTATACATTTTGTGAACTCTAGCATTTTTCTTAACGGTTCGGATATAGCGAATTCAATTTGATTATTTATTGAAAAACTACATTTCTTTAAAAAAAAAAGTGAAAAAATAATAAATGATTATGTGAAGAAACGATTTTATAAATTTTTTTTAAAAATGCTAACTATAAATTTAATCATAAAATACTAACTTTATGCTATTTACAAATATTTTTCGTGATGTGGGATAATGGGGTATGTTTTGCAAAAAGTAGTTGTGAATGAGTACAGTCGAACCCCGTTATAGTGAACCCGGTATATAACGAACTCACGGATATAACGAACGAAAATTTTGGTCCCGCCGTTTTCCTATTGTAAGTAGTTTAAACAGCATTGTGCCAGTTTAATGTAATCGATTTTAGTCGATTTAATTCATTAATGATCATTTTTAATAGATTTTATCATTTTTTCAATACATCATTATTGAATATTGAACATTGCAAGTAATGAGTTATACATTTTGTGAACTCTAGCATTTTTCTTAACGGTTCGGATATAGCGAATTCAATTTGATTATTTATTGAAAAACTACATTTCTTAAAAAAAAAAGTGAAAAAATAATAAATGACTATGTGAAGAAACGATTTTATAAATTTTTTTTTAAAATGCTAACTATAAATTTAATCATAAAATACTAACTATAAATTTAATCATAAAATACTAACTTTATGCTATTTACAAATATTTTTCGTGATGTGGGATAATGGGGTATGTTTTGCAAAAAGTAGTTGTGAATGAGTACAGTCGAACCCCGTTATAGTGAACCCGGTATATAACGAACTCACGGATATAACGAACGAAAATTTTGGTCCCGCCGTTTTCCTATTGTAAGTAGTTTAAATAGCATTGTGCCAGTTTAATGTAATCGATTTTAGTCGATTTAATTCATTAATGATCATTTTTAATGGATTTTATCGTTTTTCAATGCATCATTATCGAATACACATTGCAACTAATGAGTTATACATTTTGTGAACTCTAGCATTTTTCTTAACGGTTCGGATATAGCGAACCACCGGATAAAGTGAACAAAACCCTTGGTCCCTTCAAGTTCCTTATAACGGGGTTCGAGTATATTATATTCTCTATACGAGCTTTGTTCTACTATTCAAAATTGATGTTTTATTCGGAAACAACGCAAGCTTTAATATAAAAAAATATTAGAGTTTCTCCCTCCCCCCACTTTACTAAAGTTGAGGGAGGGGGAATCTCTAAATTATTTTTGTGAGAGGTCTCAATTACATCTTTAATGAGACCCTCAGAGGTCTCATTATAGAAGTTATTGAGACCCCTGATGACTGTTGGTGACCTTTTTTTATTCAGTTCTGGATTTTCTAGAAGATTAGTATCAATAAGTTTACACTTAGTCTCTACGGCTGACTTAGTCTCTCTATAAATTTAAAGCTTCTGTTGACCAACAAACTTACATATTTAGGGCTCTGGTACCAATAATGATGAATTCCCATGTGTCCTACGAATAAGAAAACTATTTTCAATAGATTATTTTTTAAATTCTGTATAAGGTCAATTCGTTATAACTGGAAACAATCAGCAACTACTATATAATTTAATTTTCAGCTTTGCATGAGTAATTTTTTATAGCATTAGCATAGCTTTATAAGCAAAAACCTTTTTTTCTCAGAAAACAGGTTTTTTTGAAGAAACTCCGGGTATTGCATAATTCGTGTTCATAAAAATGGTCATGCCTTTTTATGGCAATACTTTGGGGGGGGGGAGGTGTGACAAAATATACGATTATTTTATGTCACTACAAAACTAGTAGTTGATGTAATCTATACTAATAAAGGGACAAGTGGATGTCGAGAGATCACGTGACCGTAACTCATCCGGGCAGGCCACTCTTCGAAAAAAAATGGCTGACAAATATACAGGAAAATCGGTGTATTTTTTTTCTCATGAAAGTACATAAATGTTACATATTTGGAAAGAGCTTCGAAAACTGATAATTTTTTCTGCGTACACTTATTCTGTTAATTCAATAGTTTTAGAGATATTTTCATTCTAAAATCACTCACAGCTGAGAAACCAAATCATCTGGAGCAGTGGTGCTGCCATCTGTCGGCAGCGACGGGAATGAAAATTGAAAGGAATTAATTTGAATTAACTTGAATTTAATACATTTGTAGGCTTTATTTTTCTTTTGTGAGGCCCGAAGTACATAAATATGTTACACGGATGGCTTGAGCGTAGCTAGGCGAAGCCCGGCTCGTTGGAAATATTTGAGTTATTGTGCCACGATGCCTATTTCCAAATAGTTGATGAAGTATCAAAATTTAAAATTAATTTCTTTTGCATTTCGTAAGACAGTTTCATACGTTTCATTTGATCATACGTACAGATAGTGAAAATTATTGATCAATTCAAATTTATCATTATCTTTTTCCATAAACAAATGTTTTATCTGCATTGTATGTATGCATGTATGTATGTATATATTATATATATATATATATATATATAGTGAAGAAATTTTTAAAAATGATTCTTTCTGTTTACCACGATGTAATAATGTCTAATTGAGAAATTTGTAAACTCAAGTATAAATACAAATCAAATTTCTTATCAGATTTAATTCGTTAACATGATTTACCGGAATATATATAAATATGGTAAAGCTATCCAGCAAATACCCTTTGATAGAATAAAATGATAGACTCTCACGGTAATCTAAACGTCTAATTTCGCGGTATGAATGGGCTAATGGGCCAACCATATTTGTATATATATATATATATATATATATATATATATATATATATATTGGGGGGATGAATGAGCTCTATTCTGTGCCAGTTTTTAAATATTAACTTTGGGGAAAATGTAAAAGTTTTAAGATTTAAATTTAACCTGAAATTTAAAAAAACCGAAAATAAATTGAAAAATTATTGACTTCAAACTACACAACAGATAAACTGCCTGTATGTAGTCTGTGACGTCTCATAATTACAGGAGATGCATTAGAAATTTAAAAATCTTTTTTCTCTAAATTAAAATCCCTCAGGCACTTCTGGAATTTAAGTGTTGAAAAATCAAATATCTGTTGAAAGTATCAACAATTTTACCTTGTTAGTTTAAAGAGAAAGTGAAGGAATACTCGAGAATAAGTTCACTTGTAAAGCTGTTCACCAATTAGCCGTAAAAAATAAATCACCTACATTAGAAGGGCTGGAGTACCTCGACCCATTTTACTATGCGTTTGAACCTGTCGTTGCATTGCTCTCTTGAGTTAACCATAATTGGGCCATTTACTACTAATTCAATGTCAATGCTTGCTTGTGTTTTGGCATCCTTGGGACCAGCTGGACTGGATACCATGCTTTGAACTGGCAGTTAGAACACCTTATATTTAGGGATACGTAAATTTCGCATAACAAATATCGAAATTTCGCATTTATTCGCATATATATATATATATATATATATATATATATATATATACAGACACACACACACATGCATATATATATATATATATACGTCAGTCATCTTGCGGTTACATGTTCTTAACTTCCACTCTGTCTAGCGCCAGGCTTGGTGTTCTTTGGTTAAGAACTATTATTCAATTGTTAATCAATTCTTCTGTTTTTCATGGATTGTACGGTGTCTGAGTGTGTTTATTGTATAGATCATACCCATCGGAAACAATCCATTGGTTTTTAGACAGCATTGACACCGCTGATGAAGAAATGCTGTCTAAAACCTCTTTCAAACTTTTCTTTTCATGTTGTTTGTTCCTGGCTGCAAGTAGCTTTAGAGCTATTACTGGTTTTCTCTATCATCTATTTCTTATATATATATATATATATATATATATATATATGTACCGGTTGCGTCATAAATTCGTGCAAAGTTAAAACATTCGTAGTAAAAGAACTAATGCTCGTAAAAATTTTCTGTTTGCGCCAATAGGATCAGAGGGAGATTGGATTTTTGTTTTTCCATGTTAAAAAAAAGTTTCCAAAAGTAACCGAAAGAAGGCGCTCACACGTCATACTGAGACGTTTTATGCAAATGAGGCTATCAATAAAATACCTGGCTGGAAATGGATCCGTCATTCGAAGCCGGCACCATGCTTTCTTTACCAGATCAAGCGTTGGTGGTTAAACTCTTCTACAAGAATGGTGAATCAACAACTGTCGCACTGCGGAAGTATCGCACAGAGAAAGGACTGGAGGCGCAAAAGGACCTATTTCATTGAATGGATAATGAATTTAATACGACATTTTGAGGAAACCGGGAGTTTGGAGTATAGTCCACGAAGTGGCAGACCATCCTTGAGCTCGGACTGCGTCCGTGTTGTGCAAAGTGTCATGGAAGATTTGGCAGCCGAGACATCAACGGGGGAGTAGCAGTGCTCGTAAACCTGGGTTGAAGAACGGAAATTTCCTGAACCGTCGATTCAGCGTAATCTGCAGGGAATGATGAATCTGTATCCTTACAAAATCCAGGCACGTCACCAGCCTGATTTGCATAAAACGTCTCGGTATGACGTGTGAGCGCCCTCTTTCGGTTACTTTTGGAAACTTTTTTTTTTTTTTTATATGGAAAAAAAATCCAATGTCCCTCTCATCCTATTGGCGCAAACAGAAAAATTTCCCGACCATTACTTCTTTTATTACGAATTTTTTAAATTTGCACGGATTTATGAAGCACCCGGTATATGTATATAAATTAAAAAATTTCGCATTTATTAAAAAAAAAAAATCACAATTTTACTTATTTGGTTAGGTAACTATCAAAATTCTTAGTTAAAAGCTAACATTGTAGTAGTCTCCACATTCTCTTCCTTAAGTCTTCTATACTAATAAAGAGACAAGTGGAAGTCGAGAGAGCACGTGACCGTAACTAATCCTGGCGGGCCACTCCTCGAAAAAAAAAGGCCGACAAATATACAGGAAAATCGGTGTATTTTTTTTTCCTCATGAAACTACATAAATGTTACATATTTGGAAAGAGCTTCGAAAACTGATAATTTTTTCTGCGTACACTTATTCTGTTAATTCAATAGTTTTAGAGATATTTTCATTCTAAAATAACTCACTGCTGAGAAACCAAATCATCTGGAGCAGTGGTGCTGCCATCTGTCGGCAGCGACGGGAATGAAAATTGAAAGGAATTAATTCACTTGAATTTAATACATTTGTAGGCCTTTTTTTTTCTTTTGTGGGGCCCGAAGTACATAAATATGTTACACGGATGGCTTGAGCGTAGCTGGGCGAAGCCCGGCTAGTTAGCAATAAGTAATAAGTAAATTTCGAGAGTGAGGTCTCTCAATTAAAGACCGTGGATGGTCTTGCGTAAGCAATTATGTTATTACTATCAACATTATTACCTAATTTCGCTTAATAAGCGGTTTATCACCGAGTTTTCGCCGAAAAGTAGAAAAAAAATAATTTTCTCATTCGTAATTTTCTCATTTCATCATTCGTTCATATCGGCAAATTTCGCATTTATACGCATCTATTTCGTAAATACGAAAATTACGTATTCCTACTTATACCGGGTGGGCAGAAAGTCCGTATAAACTTTAAAAATTCATAAAAACAGGAAAATTAACCAAAATAAAAAAAAGGTTTGCAGGATTATCATCGCTAGGTCAAGGGATTTTTTTTTTTTTTTTGAGACAGGAAAAAAAACTCAAAAAACAGCCGACAGGTGGCGCTGACTTGCAGAAGTCAAAGAAAAGATACGCAAATAACGAATTGAATGCTTCTAAATCGTTTATTACAGCGGTAGCTGTTCCACGTGACCCCCACCAAAAGGGATAAGGCATTGCAGGCTAGTCACAAATCCAGCAACGGCAGAATGCAGCAGGTCCGGATGTATACATGACACCTCTCGGCGGATCGCGGAATAACGGTGAACTGGTTGTAGATTAGGAACACACGTTCTTAGAAACCGTCTCATTTGCATATTTCCACAGAATTCGCTCGTACCAGCGCCACCTGTCGGCTGTTTTTTGAGTTATTTTTTTTCCTGTCTTAAAAAAAATCCCGTGACCTAGCGATGCTAAACCTTGCAAACCTTTTGTTTTATTTTGGTTATTTTTCCGGTTTTTATGAATTTTTAAAGTTTATACGAACTCCCCCCCCCCCCGGTATTTAATACAGTAACATACATGACTAAAAGGGGTAGTTTTGTATTGAAACTAAGTGTGGAATATTTCTAAGCACAGAGGCAGCATTTCAGCTTTACGTTTGTGGTGCAAGATTCTCTTAAAGATTGGAAAGCAATAATGTACGAATATGACAGTATTGTACGAGTATGACAGTATCTATATATATAAAACAGTTCCGTAACTGACTGCCTCACTGACATGACATACAGCGCACAGACCAAACCGCTGGACCTAAAGGGCTGACATTTTGCATGGCGATTCTTCTTACGGTGTAGGGGGTGCACTAAGAAAAATTTTTGAAAAATTCTTCTTAGATTTTTTTAAAATTGAATTTTTAAGCTGTTTTAGTGACTTTTTTTAAGTTTGCATTTAAAATAATAATTTGAGGGTTAAAAAAATTATGTCACGAGAAAGATCCTAAAAATTCCTTTAAAATGAAATCTTTTTCGAATCTTTACCTTCATTTTCTGATGTTTGGTGAATTTTTAAAGATTAATTTTTAGAATTTAATTTATTAAATGCTGATCACGTGATTTCTTTTTCTGGTACTTTAAAATAAATTTATCGTCACGTGATAACAACGAAATAGACAAAAAAAATATTTTTTTCTTTCTAATGCGGCAGACGATTGGACATTAACCAAAAAAATATTAAACTACAGTAAAAGATATGTTCCTCAAACTGTACTATATTAACTGTACTATATTCTTTAGCATGTCCTATTAGATTTAATTTGAATACTCTCATCTACATTATTTTGTCTTTAAAAATATCCCTTGCGATTTTTTTATAAATACATGTATATATTTACATCATTTGTATACATTGATCGTCGTATTTATTATAAATATATATTTATTTTTTTGGCATTAATTGCATACATTGACCATTTTATTTAATTTGAATGAACTCCGTAGCGAAGTGCGGGTTTTCAGCTAGTCGTTTATAAAGAGTAATAAGGAAAGGCAAATTTAAAAATAATGCTTCTATGATGATAACGTAATTATACGAAAGGCATTATTAATATTACATGCATATAAGGATTAGTTTATGAGGCCATAGCGTATAAGTGCTCAATATTATGTTTACATCGGAGTAAAAAGTTGTGCTCTGAAATTTACGTTCCAACGTGAAAGGATACAAGAACCTAAAAATTTGTTTTTATGAGACTTTTCTACAAAAACCAAATTAATTGCATTACAATGTATACACTTATCCATTAACTTATTCTATCAACTTGCAACACCCTGTAATCTATATATATAAAACAGTTCCGTAACTGACTCACTGACATACAACGCACAGACCAAACTGCTGGACCTAAAGGGCTGACATTTTGCATGGTGATTCTTCTTATAGTGTAGGGGTGCACTAAGAAAGATTTTTCAAAAATTCTTCTTAGATTTTTTAAAATTGAATTTTTAAGCTGTTTTTGTAACTTTTTTTAAGTTTGCATTTAAAATAATAATTATAGGGTTATAAAATTTATATCACGAAAAAGATCATAAAAATTCCTTTAAAATGACATCTTTTTCGAACCTTTACCTCCGTTTTCTGATTTCTGGTGAATTTTTAAAGATTCATTTTTGGCATTTAATTTATTAAATGCCGATCACGTGATTTCTTTTTCTGGTACTTTAAATAAATTTATCGTCGCGTGCACAACAACTAAATAGACAAAAAAAAATATATTCCTTTTCTTTCTAATGCGGCAGACGATTGGATATTATCCAAAAAAATAAATATCCCTTACGATATATATATATATATATTACATCAATTGTATACATTGATCGTCGCATTTATTGTAAATATATATTTTTTTTTTTTTGCCATTAATTGCATACATTGACCGTTGTATTGACTTTGAATGTACTCCGTAGCGTAGCGCGGGTTTTCAGCTAGTCCTTACATATAGTAAGCTAAACTTATGGCGCAACAGTCCGCTGTGAACCAAGGCCGGCGATGCCCATCTCCACTTTCTTGACTGCGGGCTTGGTTCGCCATACAGCCTATGTCTCGGGCAGGTGGTCAACCTGACGTGAGACCCCCAGAGTTTAGTTCCCAAGCATGCTTGGTCCTCATTTTATCGACCCACTCAAGGGATGAAAGGCTGAGTCGACTTTCTCCAGTCGCAGGATCGAACCCTGGACCTGTGGTGTGGCAGCTTGAAGCTTTTAACCAATACACCACCGGGCGTCTCTTATATATAGTATGCTGCCTTTATCCCTGCTTGAATGCTTATTTATCTGACAAATTTTTCCCATCATCAGCAAAATTTATTGTCTTGGTAGACCACAGTCTTAAAATTCTGTCCTGCAAAGGGCTAATTAATCAATCCTTTAACCAGAAAATAATCTTTTATTAAAAAAAATATTTAAAAGTCTTTAGTCTTAAATTTTTTTGAAAAAAAAAGTGGAAATTTAATATACAACAATGGTCAACAATGATATCATTATAATCAATATCAATATCAACAATGATATCACCATAATAAAACTCAATACAGCAATAATAATAGCCCGACATGATTGTGACTGCATTACATTTGCATTGAAACGTTCATATGCACACCTTTCAGGTTAAAGTACAGGTTGCAACGTAAAATTTTTTTTTTTAGCAGCAAAATACAAGTACCGAAAAATAGTTACTTCAAACTCTCTCAGCGTAACCTAACTTATTCACATTAAAATTGCTCTAAATCAATGACTTTTGGATGGGCCGCGAATAGTTTGAAGTAAATTTGTCATGTTGAATCATACAATTAAAAAAAATGCTTTGAATTTTCTACTATACTTATATATAAAGAGAGAGCGATTTTGTACGTGGAGGGTAATCTTCAGAACCACTGTACCTATTTGAAAAATTCTTTCACTGTTTGAAAGGTACATTATTCCAGATGGACGTAGGCTATATATTATGTATATCTAATCAGTAGAAATGAAGTTAGGGGCTTAATCCTAACAATTTCCATTTTTCCGCTACTGTCTTCTACCGCTTTTTGTTCCGAAGATTTCGACGATCCTTATCGTGGTGCTATCGCGGTGGGCTTCTGTTCTGACGCTAGCGGTTCGAACCTAGCCGTTCGCCGGCACGCCTTTTTCTTTTCAAAAATTTATTTTAATTATTAACTAACATAAAATTAACTTAAGGTATTATTTAGGTTATTATTAAGGTAAAAAAAGATTTACAATTATTGGCTATCAACTGGAAATTTATTGGTATCATATTTTGTTCAACAAGGACAAAGTCGGGACGGGCCGCTAGTTAATAATAATTTTCTGCAATTATTTTCTATAATTATGATATTTTTATTTATATTTTTTATATGTGAAAAAATGATATGTAGCTATATAAGGTGTCAAACAGATTTACTAAAAAACAAGTGCAGCTGGTAAGCAAGACATTTCTTCTATTGTTATTATGTAAAATAAATATATCCCCCAAAATTGTCCGTGTTGGCCTTGTGGTACAGCGCTCTGACTTTCAGTGCTGAGGGCGCTCGGATCGAATCGGAGCGAAGCACCACTAAAATGCCTCCGTTCGTGCCGTCCCTTTATAGGGGGTAATACTGGTCTGCTTATATGCTGCCCCCATGTTAAAATGACCAGCAAAACTGCGGTTAATTATAGACGAATGTCTTCAGCACAAGTGCCTTCGCATTGGTAAATATATATGTACAGTCGAACCCCGGTATAGCGTACCCGGTATATAACGAACTCACGGATATAACGAAGGAAAATTTTGGTCCCTCCGTTTTCCTATTGTACGTACACTGCTGGCCACCCAAGTTGCAACACCAAGAAAGACAAGAGATATCACAACAAAATTTATTTTGTAGATAACATGTTGACCAAGTATCAAATGATTAAATTTATAGACTTCTGTGAAGTGTGGTTCCTGCCAAAATCAGTAGCCAGAGTAGTCGCCATTGTTGGAGATCACCGCTGCCACACGCCTCGGCATTGATTCAAAGAGACTTTGGATGAGTTCTTGGGGTACAGCAGACCAAGCAGCTTCCAAACGTTGCCAAAGTTGATCTGCTGTGGCAGCTGGGGATGGAATCTGGGTCAATCGTAGAGCAACCATCGACCACATGTTTTCTATCGGCGAAAGATCCGGAGAGCGAGGCGGCCAGGGAAGGAATTCAATCTGGCGATTGACGAAGAACCGTTGGACAATACGTGCCACGTGTGGTCGCGCATTATCCTGTTGAAATATGGCTGTGGGCAAGCCCTGAAGGTAAGGAAGGACAACTGGCTCCAACACCTCGGAGATGTAGCGCTGGCTGTTTAAAGTACCGGCAATGCGTACTAGAGGTGTGCGAGAGTGATATCCAATACCGCCCCATACCATAATACCCGGTGCAGGACGAGTGTGGCGGTGCATAACGCAGCTGTTCAGCATCCTCTCTTCACGGTGTCTCCAGACTCGAATGCGACCATCGTGGTGTTGCAGACAGAAGCGTGACTCGTCAGTAAAGACAATTTCATTCCATTCTGCCGTCCACATCCTTCTGTCATCGCACCATTGGCGGCGGAGACGTCTGTGGTTCTGCGTCAAGGGTAGACAAAGCAATGGACGTCTTGCGGACAGACCACTCATGCTGTAAACGGCGTCGAATGGTACGCGCAGACACTGGATGATGCATTACAGACTGCATGTGATGTGCTCTGGTTCGTGATGTGACTGAGCGATCCGTCACTGCCATGCGCACAATTTGCCTGTCATCACGTGAAGTGGTGCGCTGAGGTGGATGCGATAGAACACGCCGGTCCGTCGTACCCTCTTGCATCCAACGATCACATATCCGCATTACAGTTGTTTGGTTTCGTCCAACACGACTACCGATTTCCCTGAAAGATAGTCCACAATCTCGGTAGGCTACTATCCTTCCTCTGTCGAACTCGGATACTTGATCAAAAGATGATCGCTGTTTTCGACGAGGCATAGTTGATCGTTTTTTTGAAAAAACAAGAAAAACACAATTGCCGGACTTGAAATCGTCGAAATCTCCAAGCCTTAAATAGCGCTTTGAAGTGGCGCCACAGGCGCGAGTGATGTGCCCCTGCGCTGAAATTCTAATCATTTGCATATCTCACCTCCGCTAATGCATGTTGTAAATTTCATGTTATTTGCATGTTTCCTTCAGAGTGTTGCATTTACAGTGACCAGCAGTGTAATTTAATTAGTATTGTGTCAGTTTAATGTAATCGATTTTAGTCGATTAAATTCATTAATGATTATTTTTAATAGATTTTATCATTTTTTAAATACATCATTATTGAATACACGTGAAACAATGATGTGTAAACTAATGAGTTATACATTTTGGGAAATCTAGTATTTTTCTTAATGGTTCGGATATAACGAACCACCGGATAAAGCGAACAAAACCTTTGGCACCTTGGAGTTCGTTATAACGGGGTTCGACTGTATATCTATATATATATCCCAAAATGTACAGTTTTCTCTATTTTTTCCTTTATTTATTTTATTTTATTGTTTGTTCACATTTTCATGTTTTTTTTTTTTTAATATACAGGGTGTTCATAATTAAAGTCCCACTTTCAAAAGGCTACAAAAAAAAGAACCACTGGTCAGAATGACTTCAAATTTGAACTGAATATACTGGAAGAAGGGAAAAACGATCTGGCATAATAATAAAAAAAAAAGTTCCAAAAAGTTACAGCGCCATCTATTGATGCATTTTGGAACTTTTTTTTATTATGCCAAATCGTTTCCCCCATCTTCCAGTATATTCAGTTCAAAATTTGAAGTCATTCTGACCAGTGGTTTTTTTTTTTGCAGCCTTTTGAACGTGGGACTTTAATTATGGACACCCTGTATATAAAATTTTGTTTCTACCAAAATATTTTCATTGGGGGGGTCAAGTGGTTTTTTATTTAAAGAAAGTGGGGAGCGGTCGAAAAAAGTTTGCTCGTACCAGTGTCTTAAACAATGCGTGCCGTTGAGGAAAGATACATAGTAACATATATAGATCTTCAAATTTAAAATTACCTGATAGTATTTATCCACTATCAGATAAATTAACAATTTTCGCATTCAGATATACAGTGGTAGAAAAAAATAGTAACACAACCATTTCAGCCACGAAGAACGCATCTGTAAGGAATATTAATAACCTTAACCCCGTAACCAAAGACAAGTCGCTTCTTTTTTATTTATTTATTTATCTTTTTCCACTCCTGATAAGGAAATATGTCAAAAATCATTACACGTCCCCGGCAGCTCCAAGGGGGGGGGAAAAGAAAGGAACAGAATTGCCGATGACAGTTCGGATTGAAGAGTTATGGTTACAGCGAAAATTTGTCGTTTCCCAAGGTCGAAGGCCCCCCCAAAGCCCTATCTCGCTCTCCGATCAGAATCTAGTCCGGTGGCCTCACTTAAACGTGTCTTATTAATTGCCCTAGTCACCGCGAGTATGGCGATTCATTTGTTTGGGCTTCCCCCGCAGTTCTCGTATTATCTAGTTTTCAGCTGCGGCGTTCGTTTCGCGCTTTCGAACTAGGATCTCGAAGGTTTTTTTGTGGACTAACGACAGGGGGATGAAAAGACGACAGGAGGTAAAAATTGTCCCCCCCCCCCCTCCTATTTCAGAACACGTGTGGGTTTTCGAGATCTACGTCGAAGAAACAAGAACATGGCTAAATATGATGTATTAAGGACAGACCCCGTTCGGATTCATTGGGCATAGCCTTTTTTCGTTATGTACCCTCATAGCATTACCTTTACGAGGTAAGGCTAATGTATTAATGTTCAGGGTTTTTTTACCGCATTGGCAAATCGGGACTTTGCCCAGGGCCCCCTGATGCTAGGGGGCCCCCCCCCCCCAAAAAACACCCTTGGTGTATGCACCTAGTACTTCTAATAGTATGTATATAGCCCATGGATAGTTCTTATCTTTACCATGTTTTTATTAACTTGCTTTCTTGTTTGTGTGTGTGTTTGTGCGTGTGTTTGTGCGTGTGTTTGTGCGTGTGTTTGTGCGTGTGTTTGTGTGTGTGTTTGTGTGTGTGTGTGTTTGTGTGTGTGTGTTTGTGGATTTTGTGTGTGTGTTTGTGGATAGTTCAGTTCGGGGTAAGGAGACCGAGTGCGATTCCCGGCCTTAACACGTGGGTATTACTATGTCCAACTTACAAAGCTTTTGCGCATGCGTCAGTGAATCAATCATATTATAATTCTCTCGTGCTATATGACCTCCTCTCAGAATTCTCGTGTTGACATAGGTTTAGATAAATGTATTTTTATTACCATGTTTTAATTAACTTGCTTTCTTGATTGTGTGTGTGTTTGTGGGTGTGTTTGCCTGGTACAAATCTTGCAATCGATTTTTAACGAACTTCCCGACTAGCTAGACATTTGAAAATTTTAGAATAGCTCAGAACACGATGGCAATGCATTATTTTAATACTTTTAGCCATCTTTATTCCATATTTTAAAATCCATTACGTAAAAATACGAGAAGCGTCTGGAGCCAAAAGTAACTGTGCTGCAGGCGCCATCTATTAACGTAATAGTGAACCAAGCATATTACATTTTCATTTCAATGGTATAATTTTTACTTATGCCCATATGCTAGATTCAACAGAAAATTTAAAAACATGGTATATAAAAATTCTTTTTATCTTGTAATTATATTATTATAGATGTTCGTAAGAGGGGGAACGCCCCAAATAGCATCTTCCCAGGGGCTCCCCAGCGTTCATAATCGGGCCCCGTTAATGTTAATGAATTTCAGAAATGGCTTTAACGTACGATTGCGTTCCTCCATAACGGTCCTCCAGAAAGTGAAATATCAGACGCTAAAACCGTCCGTCGTCGCGAGTTATAATTTTGGCAGCGCGCCAAACCCAGTCTCAGTAACGTAGTGAGCATAACTTGCGCCCGGGGCACGTTACCTAGTTGGCGCCTCCCATAGTCTTTAGGACCAAATGGTCCAATGATCTTGGAGACCATTTGGCGCCCGGGGCATGATAGAACCCCTTGCCCCGCCTCGCTACGCCACTGCCCAGTCTGTATCATTTGAGCAAGCAGTAAACAGTTAAACAGAAAAGTACCAAACTGTGTCAGAATTTTGGCATATATACCGGGTGCGCAAAAAGTCAGTATAAACTTTAAAAATTCATAAAAACCGGAAAAATATTTTTTTTTTAAGACAGGAAAAAAAAAATAAAATCAAAAAACAGCCGACAGGTGGCGCTGACGTACACAAATCAAAGGGGTGTATCATCCCGGGTGTATCTATCTGGTCCATCCAATTTGTTGGAACTGAAAGATGCGATCCGACGAGAGGTGTCTTGTATATATTCGGACCTGCTGCACTCTGCCGTTGCTGGATTTGTGACTCGCCTGCAATGCCTTATCCCCTCTGGCGGGGGTAATGTGGAACACCTACTGCTGTAATGAACGATTTTGAAGCATTCAATTCGTTATTTGCGTATCTTTTCTTTGAACTGTGTAAGTCAGCGCCACCTGTCGGCTGTTTTCTGAGTTATTTTTTTTTTCTGTCTCAAAAAAAAAATCCCGTGACCTAGTGATGCTAACCCTGCAAACCTTATTTTTTTATTTTGGTTATTTTTCCGGTTTTTATGAATTGTTGAAGTTTATACGGACTTTTTGCCCACCCGGTGTGTGTATATATATATATATATATATATATATATATATATATATATATATATATATATATATATATATATATATATGTATATATGTATATATATCCATACTTATATATAAAGAGAGAGCGATTTTGTACGTGGAGGGTAATCTTCAGAACCACTGTACCTATTTGAAAAAATTCTTTCACTGTTTGAAAGGTACAGTATTCCAGATGGACATAGGCTATATATTATGTATATCTAATCAGTAGAAATAAAGTTAGGGGCTTAATCCTAACAATATCCATTGTTACCGCTACTGTCCTCTACCGCTTTTTGTGCCGGTCTTCAACGATCCTGAGCGTGGTGCTATCCATACTTATATATAAAGAGAGAGCGATTTTGTACGTGGAGGGTAATCTTCAGAACCACTGTACCTATTTGAAAAATTCTTTCACTGTTTGAAAGGTACAGTATTCCAGATGGACATAGGCTATATATTATGTATATCTGATCAGTAGAAAGAAAGTTAGGGGCTTAATCCTAACAATATCCATTGTTACCGCTACTGTCCTCTACCGCTTTTTGTGCCGGTCTTCAACGATCCTGAGCGTGGTGCTATCCATACTTATATATAAAGAGAGAGCGATTTTGTACGTGGAGGGTAATCTTCAGAACCACTGTACCTATTTGAAAAATTCTTTCACTGTTTGAAAGGTACAGTATTCCAGATGGACATAGGCTATATATTATGTATATCTAATCAGTAGAAATAAAGTTAGGGGCTTAATCCTAACAATATCCATTGTTACCGCTACTGTCCTCTACCGCTTTTTGTGCCGGTCTTCAACGATCCTGAGCGTGGTGCTATCCATACTTATATATAAAGAGAGAGCGATTTTGTACGTGGAGGGTAATCTTCAGAACCACTGTACCTATTTGAAAAATTCTTTCACTGTTTGAAAGGTACAGTATTCCAGATGGACATAGGCTATATATTATGTATATCTAATCAGTAGAAATAAAGTTAGGGGCTTAATCCTAACAATATCCATTGTTACCGCTACTGTCCTCTACCGCTTTTTGTGCCGGTCTTCAACGATCCTGAGCGTGGTGCTATCCATACTTATATATAAAGAGAGAGCGATTTTGTACGTGGAGGGTAATCTTCAGAACCACTGTACCTATTTGAAAAATTCTTTCACTGTTTGAAAGGTACAGTATTCCAGATGGACATAGGCTATATATTATGTATATCTAATCAGTAGAAATAAAGTTAGGGGCTTAATCCTAACAATATCCATTGTTACCGCTACTGTCCTCTACCGCTTTTTGTGCCGAAGTCTTCAACGATCCTGAGCGTGGTGCTATCTATACTTATATATAAAGAGAGAGCGATTTTGTACGTGGAGGGTAATCTTCAGAACCACTGTACCTATTTGAAAAATTCTTTTACTGTTTGAAAGGTACAGTATTCCTGATGGACATAGGCTATATATTATGTATATCTAATCAGTAGAAATAAAGTTAGGGGCTTAATCCTAACAATATCCATTGTTACCGCTACTGTCCTCTACCGCTTTTTGTGCCGAAGTCTTCAACGATCCTGAGCGTGGTGCTATCTATACTTATATATAAAGAGAGAGCGATTTTGTACGTGGAGGGTAATCTTCAGAACCACTGTACCTATTTGAAAAATTCTTTCACTGTTTGAAAGGTACAGTAATCCAGATGGACATAGGCTACATATTATGTATATCTAATCAGTAGAAATAAAGTTACGGGCTTAATCCTAACAATCTTCATTGTTTCCGCTACTGTCTTCTACCGCTTTTTGTTCCGAAGATTCAACGATCCTTATCGTGGTGCTATCGCGGTGGGCTTCTGTTCTGACGCTAGCGGTTCGAACCCAGCCGTTCTCCGGCACGCCTTTTTCTTTTAAAATTTTCTTTTAATTATTAACTAACATAAAATTAATTTAAGGTATTATTTAGGTTATTATTAAGGTAAAAAAAGATTTTCAATTTATTGGCTATCAACTGGAAATTTATTGGTATAATATGTTGTTCAACCCGGACAAAGTCGGGACGGGCCGCTAGTATATATATATATATATATATATATATATATAAATATACATACGTACATATATATAGATACATATATACATAACACACACATACATATATACATACAAAAGAGATAAGCAACGATAAGTAATCATACGTTAATAACCCGCGGTAGTTTCGTTAGAAGAGACTTCCTGAAATTCTTTTATTATTATTACTATTAAAACGCTATTTATATTATTAATTTGCAATTTTCTACTATTTTCACAGCTTTCCTTATTACCTGATAAAAAAGACTTTAACGTAGAATAAAATTTGGATAAAGTAACTAGAATTACTTCTAATTAAATTTACTTATATATATTTTGCAATTTAGTTCTTATAAAAATCGTACTAAATTATTACAATAAAAGAGAAGGATTGTTAAAAAGCTTTATCGTCCAGTAATTCGTTTCCTTTAGAGATTTAGGCAATGTTACCTTTACACACGCCATTACCTTTCTCGATACATTCATAGAAGATTTCTCGAAATGCATCATGCAATTCATCGCTAAGTTTATTAATTCTGGTTTAAAAAACAATTCGATTTCACTCGATTCTGCTCCATTAATACTACTTTTAATTTTTTCCTTAAGTTTTGCTGTACAGTCGAACCTCCATATATCGAAATAGCAAAGTGCCGGAAAAAAATTCGATATATAGAAATTGCTATATATAGAATTGATCTTAGTTTTATCATAATTCTCTTAAAACATTAAAATGAAAGCTAATTTTCGTATACGAAACTCCATTTCCAATTTATATGCGAACCACATTAAATGAAAGTTAATAACTAAAAAAATGATCTTAGTTTTATCATAATTCTCCTAAAACTCATAATGGAGTTTCGTATACGAACCTCCATTTCCAATTTATATGCGAATCACATTAAATGAAAGTTAATAACAAAAAAATGAATTAATATGAAAGATTTATTGAGTACTACATACCCTTTAAAAAACAATAATCCAGACAGTGGTTACAATGATCACAGTTACATTCTTTTAAAAAAACTACGAATATCTCGCTGAACAGCCAGTTTTGCAGAAAGTTCATCAAAGAAATGTTCGCATTTATTCAGTCCACTAAAAACTTCATCAGGGACATTTCCGCGAATTGAAGTCTACGACGTATTGTTTCAAACGCCAAAAATTGGGAGATTTTATTCTAAACTAGAATAAAATGTCCCAATATGTCTTGAAAAAAAAAATTCGATATATAGAGATCTTTTCGATATATGGAAACAGTTTTTTCTATGTAATGAACAAGGAGATTTCTATGAGTTCGATGTATAGAAAATTTCGATATAGGGAAGTTCGATATATGGAGGTTCGACTGTATTACATTTAATCAGTTTCCTCTTAATTAAATCACTTTTTTTTAAACCTTCAGTAATAAAGAATTAAAAAAGGAAAGAACTCACCCGAATGTAGTTGTTGTGGAAAGAAGCACTAGCGATACTCCATAGTTTTTTTTTTTATTTTTTTATTTATTTTTATTTATTTTTATTTATTTTATTTTATTTATTTATTTATTTATTTATTTTTTAGTCATCTTTCAAAATTACATCAAATGCAATAGTCTTTTTTTTTTCTTTTTTTAAGTCATCTTTCAAAATTACATGAAATGCAATAGTCTTTTTTTTTTTTTTTTAGTCATCTTTCAAAATTACATGAAATGCAATAGTCTTTTTTTTTTTTTTTTTTAGTCATCTTTCAAAATTACATGAAATGCAATAGTCTTTTTTTTTTTTTTTTTTAGTCATCTTTCAAAATTACATGAAATGCAATAGTCTTTTTTTTTCTTTTTTTAAGTCATCTTTCAAAATTAGATGAAATGCAATAGTCTTAAAATTTTAATAACCACACATTTTTTCTCAAAGAATTCCAAACACGGTATCGCACTCTCCGGCTAGACGGAACAAGAATGGATCTCAAAAGGACACAAACAGCTCAGTTAATGGACTGTATCGAATTAGTTTGGAACAACTTCTTTATTGATTGTAACACTGTCATATACAGTAGTCATCCCTATTCTATTAACGCAGGAGAGGCCCCTCTTGAACCAAACCCAGCTAGCGAACAGGCAGCAAAAAACTCATCAACAAGACGAGTACAATGGTCAGAGTGACCGCGTAGCAACGCCCTCTGGGAAAATGATGTTAAGGTTACAAAGTTATACAATCTATTTTCTCAGACGTCACTACAATTCTGAGCGCTGAGAGTCTGCTTGTCGTCTCCTTTGTTTGTGACTTGTGAGGCCATCTTACACGCTATAGACTCTCCTTCGTTCTCGCATAATTGTGCCCCAAATGGTGTGCTTCTACGTTCAATTCATCCTTCCATTCTACGTAATCGACACCCTCCCGTTGCTCAACTAGTTGCACACTTGCTTAACTAATTCAAACTGATTTCAGACTCGCACTTTCTTTTGTCATCAGCTGCTTACAAACAAATCAGAATCCAAGGGACTCCATCGAACTTCTGAAATGAGGGAATATCGAAAGTAACCTAAAAAGAGAAAGAGTATAAATACCCTAGGGAATAATTATAGTTGGGTGCCACAATGTATAAAAACTGTAAGCTATCGAAAGTAAGTAAATTCATCTAAAATAAGCAATAAAGATGGTCTGTGATAAGAATCATAAATATTTCATTAATAAAATCCTCAATGCATTAAGGAAGATTGATAAAGTTATTCTTATCAATAATATATATATATATATATATATATATATATATATATATATATATATGTAAGACTCTGCTAACCTCAGCTGGCGAGGATCATCACTTCTTTAAGATACTTGGCGACCGCCAATCAAAAGAACTTTCGCCAAGCCCCGACGACTGAACCGGGAGTGCCAGATGCAAAGAGACCCAGGGTGAAGAAGGCTAGCACAGGCGTGTCACCTGTGTGTTGCTGCGATTTTTAACGAAGGGTATTTTTAGAAAGTTAAATAAGATTTAATAATAATAGCTGTCTTTACTTATATGTATTTGTATGTGAGTGTGTGCCTATAATAAACGGGATTGTCCTGAAAAAGAAGTTGTTCTTCGAGTCCTAGATCCTTGTGCTTTAATATTTTAAAGTGGTGAAACACTATTCCTTATAAAAAATTATCTTCTTCTCTTAATAACATAGCATCACAGCCCTCTTGATTAAGTTTTATACAATATATAATATCACTACGGACAGTAAAAGACGAGAACATAAAAATTATACAAAATCCTTTTAGGAAAACAAAAATATCTCTTGATATAAAATAGTTCTTTGCAAGAACGATACAAATCGAGAAGTGGTGGTTGTGCCTAAAACTTTGAAGGCAGAAATCATTAAAAGAATACGTGGCAAAGGGTAGTTCCCTGCGACAAAAACTGGTAAGAAATAACAGAAACTACTTCAACATTAGAAAGTAGATAGGAAATTTCCTGCAAACCGCCACAGATTGTGTTTTACACTACAAGAAGTGACGAATAGACAAGGCAATTTTAAATCCGATACAAAATTAACTGTAAGTATGTAAGGTATATATAAGATTCGATTCACAAGAATCGAACTTTTGAGTGAATGAATTAAAGAAGCTGCTTGAGATATGCTAATTTCGGCATACGCGCTTGGTATAAATACCATGCAGCTTGATTAATAAAAAGGTTTAAATTGTTAAAGTTGATAGATAAGCGAGTTAAGGGAGCTACGAGGTAAGCAGCTCCAGGTGTTAGCCGCTCTAGTGCTTAGGGGGCCCAAAGTTTAAGTGGCAGAACTGCTGGTTTGACTCTCTAGTTTGTGAGTATTGCAAAGTGTATTTTTATTGAATGCTAATATATATTCCGTACAAGTAGTACGTATGCTTATTGCTGTAAAAGTAAATTCTATATGTGCAACGAATTCAATAAACATTGTTTCATGTATAAACTGTGTTTGTATCAAATTCATTTAGAGTGCCACTTCAAATTATATACACCCAAGTGCGGGCAGAAGTGACCTTTACTCTACAAGTACTTCAGAGCACTCAATCGTTCTGACATTATTGGTCCTCTGCCTTCAACGACAAAAAATATCAATCAATCTTCACCACAAAAGATACATTTTCGAAATTTTTATGGCTTAATCCTGTCAAATCAACAAGTATAAAAAAAAAAAACTTTTGAGAAGCTGAAGAATCGACAGAAAACTTTTAGAATCCATGCACTACAATGACTGATAGAGGATGTGCCTTTAATTCAAAAGAATTCGAAGAATTCTGTCAAAGAGGAGGCCCGGAACATTTTCAAATTACGACACGAAAATGAAATCAATTGAAAGAAAACAGGAAACAACAAATTTCCGTTTCGACAAAGAACCATCAAAATGGTAAAAACACATTGACTCGGCAATACAGTAATTACTGAACAGTGCCATAACCAAATGTACTGGGAGAAACACTTTTTTAACTGTACCAAACGGCGTTCTGATGAAGAACAAAGACTGTATCACGCTAAACGAAACTATTGGGGATGAATATGGAATCAAATCCCTAAAGCGAGAACTAAAAGAGAAACGTTGGTTGGTCGGTTTAGACTGCTACGGTCAACTTTTGCATCACAAGGGCTAATTAGACCGAGGCCTACAGTTTAGAACCGAGCACAAACAGCTACAAACATCCATGCCAATAGAACCCTCGGACTCTACAACCAGCGCCCTAGCCATTCGGCAATCGTTCAGCAAAACAGAGAGGAAGAAGGCAAAACAAAGAGATTTGAAGATCAAATGAAAAATAATTTTAAAAAAAGATATTTATTACCTAAAGTGAAGAACTCCTGATAAAGAATTATAGAGGTCAAAGTTTGATTATGGAATATTAATCTAAATTTGACTCACTTTTTTTCACAACCGTTCTGACATCGAACAAGTTACGGCTTATCAATTAACTATTCTTTGAACATGGCCTCATAGGTTGGTCTGTTTTACGAGAAACCTATTTTACTCAAAATAATTTATGTGCCTCTTGGCTGTAACAGTATAACCCGTATTACTTTTTAGCCACCAACATTTCGGAGTTGTAACATGATCCTTCTCTTCTTATCGAAATCCTGTTCAATGTGTGCGGAACAGGACCTTATTAATTGCTCCAGTCAACGAGAACATACGGTTTCATTTGTTTATGCTGCCTCCAGTTTCTTCGTTATCTACATTCTACTTGTTTTCACATGCAATGTTTAGTACGGCTTTAACTCAGTTAATCAACCTTTTTTTCTTTTTTTTTTGCCGTGGGTGTCATAATTTCACCATGAAAAATCGGCCCGTGTATTGTGCTGGTGATATCAAATTCGTGTTTACGGCAGAAATCATGATCTCTATAACACTTGATGAATGATTTAGGTAATTGCTTTTATAATCTTAATTCTCACGAAGCAGGAAAAATCTTTTTAAACTAGAAGGTAACCCGTCATTTTGACGTCATAATACTAATAATGACGTCATAATGGAAAAAGTATATGAAAGTTAAAAAATATCCCGAATTATCTAACAATATTGCATTTAATCCACACCTTGTAAAAGCAAACCCTTTCGTTATTTTTTATTTATTTAGTTTTTCATGCGATTGGAGTAGTAGACTGCCATCCAGTTTTTTACAGCTCACTACGCGATATGAATACTTGAGCTACTTGATTGATTCACATTCAAGTTTGTTTACTTTCAGAATTCATCGCAAAAGTAAACAGATTTTTTAAAAACTGTTAAATATACAGCTAAAAGCATCCATTTTTTTTAGTTCTGAATGTTTTATAGAAAAATAGGCTGAACAAACGTGATTTGATGGAGAAGATATTAGTTTTTAGGTAAGAAAAAATTCTGATCCACATCTGAAATTGAAATTAAGCCTAACCGGCTGTTTGTTTACTGAGGGCCTCAATTGAAAGATGAGTACAGCCCGGAAGTGTTATACAGAGACAACGGCTATTATATATATAATTTATTATTTTGGTACTATTTTTTCCAACACTTAGACATTTTGATGTTAATATAGGGAACTTCAACGAGTGGTTATCAGCGAAAATATTTCTGAAGAACGTTTTTCTCAGGATTTAATGACAGACTTTAAATATTTAATAAAATGTATGATGCATTATTATGTTGTCTACGTTCCACAGCAAAAATGTTTACGGCCATCGTATGAAATTACTAGGAATTTCAATTCAGAGAGACAGGGAAGTAATTTATAAAAACCTTTCATTACCACTGTGAAAACGAACATAGGACAACATTCCGCATATCTTGCACACTCACGATACACTGCAGATGTCGATATGCTATTCGTTTCTTCCTGTACATCTTGCAACATGTCGAAGCCTGTACATGTCCTGTACATCTTGCACAAGCTCCGCCCCAAAACATTCTCGCATATTCAAAGCCACGACTTTATAAGCAAATAAGTTGCACACCGGATTAATAATTAATTTGAAGTGTCAATAAATGCCACTGACGAACCATTATCATCCTCCTTTATCTACCACCAGAACTTAGGTATAAGGAGAATAGGTAAGTATTAGGTAATGCTGCCCCAATCCAAAGAAATTAACAGGGAACACCACCTGTTATTAAAGCACACTTATAGTAACACACCTTATAGTAACTTGCATAGGCCGAATAGTAGCTTGCACATAGAGAATTACTTTTTGAAGTGGTGTTTCTTCATAAGTTCAAGTTCTAGTTAGTCACAAATGCATTTCGAAAGGTAATACTCTAGACGCAACTTAAGCAAACAACTTATTGTGTCAACAGGAGCGAAGATATACACGTAAGCGAATTTACCTTAGTCGCGTCCAGGAGCCCACTGGCGTTCTGGACTGTGATAGCCAAATCTTTCACCCAGCCGAAGGTGATTTGTCTCACAAAATACGTCTAAGTAAGTATTCCGCCCTAACACTAGTGACTACAGTAAAGAGGGAGGTGTAGGGTTTTAATTACCTTAAAACAATGGATGCATGCATGGGTTGGAACAAGCAAGGAAGACAAAGCATTGACCTTAAACATACATTTATTTGATAATGCACAAATTTCAATTAAATTGTCATAGCTATTAATATAACAATCCGTTTCATATTAACAGTTTTAACATTGAGAACCCAGAAGCAGAGGCAAACTATATTGTCAAAGATGATTTTTAGAGTCTATTGGGGAGGCACTTACTATAGCTGATGTGTGCAGCGATGATGGTAGCATCGGCGACCGGGACCCAGAATCATCTCCAGTATAGGAACACCTTGGCGGGATATTCGCACTTCTCCAAGGCTCTGCAGCAGACGAGAGTCTCTAACATCTAACTCTGAGGAACCAAGTCTAAGATCCGTCTCTTTCTTTTCCAATTCCTTCCGTCCTTAGCGGAGCTGTTGTCCGTTTACAGGGGGGCCATTCTGGCCCGCCCCTCACTTTCATTGGGCAGTGGGCTGTTTTTCTTTCAGTGGTTCCTGCCCCAATTGGTTCTTTATTAAACCGCCTCTGTCGCCTCTGTCCATAGTCTATGAAGTACCTCCCCCACCATAATTTTATTTTGCAAAACAACTTTGACCCTTCTCATCTGACGTTTTTACTGTGGGCCATAAAATAACGACCATCCATCTTGTAAAATTTAGACTTCAGATCGCTATCACTGGCCACACCGACAGCTATTCTTCTATTTTTTTTATTGGTTTACAAGCCTGTATTTACCCCTGCCTCTGCATCCTTTATAATACATTCGTTATTGGCCACACACTGTGGGGAATTATACCATTTCTCTTCTACAGGAGGACAACTGGTAAAAAGACTAGACATGATTATGCACCAATAGGATTCAGTCAACTATGGAGTAGCCACACAAACATTTTGACAAGTTCAAAGATTGGAAAAAAAAAAAAAAAAAAAAAAAAAAAAAAAAAAAAAAAAAAAACAGCGAGCGAAGGAAGACGGGGTATAAACTTAAGGAAAGACAAAACCAGTAGGGGGATTTATTCACATCCGGAGCCAGAAGCATTGTTAGCAACACCTTAGCCTGTAACATAAGCAAGAGTAGAAAGTTGGGCGATAACAGCACTCGTTGACCCAAAATCACTTCATAAGGTTACATAACAAAAATTCGTGATTTAGATAGACTATTTGAAGGCCCGAGGTTTACAAAACAAGGAGGTAACATTTATAGGGCAAAACAAGAGGAACAATGTGTAAGATACGAACAGATATAAAGAAAGAAATAGATCACTTCACAGAAAGGGGAATCCATTGTTGAGAACAAGGTTATAAAAAAGAAATTATTAGTCTAAAAAAACTAGGAAGAAAGGACATTAATCGGAGATAAGGGCACATCTCTGCCCACACAAGGTAGTGGAAATTGAGGCAAGGAGTTTAGATAGCAAGAGAGTTCAGGAAAGTCCATCTGCAATGTGGTGGAATAAAAGCCCAATGACGATGTGATCAATTTCGATCGCATAAAACCTAAAAGGGAGCCAAAATTTAAAAGCATCGGTGTCTTCCTTCCTCTCTCCTTCAAAAAAATTGACCAAACTAAAGAATAAGAATATGTAGCAAATTTTCCATTAACTAACAGCATTGCAAGTGTTCTCCTATTTGATTATGCTTGTAAAATTATTAAATCCTTTTTACTTAGTTTATTTTCTACTTCAACAACAGAGCGTGAGATGTTATATTTATTTATCGTAGCATAATACCGTAGATAGAAGAGGCATTTAGGGTGTAGAATCCATGCGCTACCCTTTTTCAATTCCTACTATTAGTTCACACTCTATATATATCTTGTTCAAATTTTCAATCGTTAATAAAAGTACTTTTTATTCATCCACTCAAGTTCAAATACATTTTTTTAAACTTGTAGTGGATGACACTTGATGTTAATACAGTTTTTTCAAATATTAATTCATTAATTAAATTTAATTAATCAATTTTAGTTTTAGACCTAGAGCGTCTCTTGCTCTTGAATAGTAATTTCCCTCTTGTTACTGTGTAAACGGTAGCACTGCTGTATCGCGGGCTTCTCCCGTCCTGTAGGTTGCGAGATCGAATCCCCAACCTGACAAACTTTTTCTCTCTCTTTCCCCCCCCCCCCCTCCTAATCTCGCACAGTAGGCAAGGCTCTGGCAGGCAATCCTTTTTTCAGACTTTCAAATCTGGAATTGACTCATTTTGATAAAAAGCTATTTATAAGATATTTTTTCACCTAACTTTCATATTTACTTTTATAAAGCCCCCAATTTTTCATTTTACTTTTCATTACATATTTTAAATGTATTTTATTCCAATATATATATATTTATGAAATATTAATACAACATACAACCCAAAAAATTTCAATTTTTTTTCGATTTTTGATAATTTGAAAGTCCACCATCCCCTTAATATAAACTTCATTTTCGTTTTACATCATACAATTCCCTCTCTCTCTCTTTATTTTCCAGATTTAGAGCGACAGACTTATCATTATTAATACGTCCATCAGTGCCGGGTCCAGACCAGAGATTTGGGGATGGGGCAACGTAGACTCTTAGGGTTATTTATATATATATATATATATATATATATATATATATATATATATATATATATATATATATATATATATATATATATACACACATATATATATATATATACACATACATATATATATAATTGTGATGATTAAAGAATAAGCTATAGTTAATTATATTAATGAGCGTTAAACAGTAAATTCTATTAAAGTCCTAATGTGTTTTCAAATTCAGGAAGTAGACTGTATTTCGCAGTGAAAGAGTTCAGGGTCATTCGCTCACACGCGCGTATCTTACATAACCATCGGATGTTCGCGGGGGCTCTAGAAGAGGACCCTACGCCTATGTGACTTATATAACGGATCAGAAAGAAATTACGCAGTTCGGGGAAATCGTTGATAGAATAAAGACGTGCGTCTGTCAGGAGCTCTGTGAGATGATTGAAAATGGCGATTTAGCTGGATTAATTGGGTATTTTATTAATGTTAGTTAATAAAGAGGTGTTTAAAAGTTAATTAAGTATTAGTTCTTCCACCGGCCTACTGTTTGATGACTGCAATTGGAGTAATTAGTGTATTTAGATGGGTGCACGGCGATAGGGTCGTGACAAGAGCCGAGCAGGATATCGAATCGCGTTCTCGAAACCCCTTGCTTCAAAATTAGGTATAGGTATAAAATCTAAATTTAATGTTTCCCATTTTTCGTCATCTCTCATCTCCGCAACAGCGCCATGTCAATCGGAAAGTAAATATCTATTTTAATATTTTGGTTTGAGCTGCAATGCTTGTCGTTCGTCTCTCAATGTCAGCGAGAAGGTGCCGACGCCGTCTTCACATTATGAGTGCTTTTTCGTTGAAAAATCTCCGTCGTCTTCAAAGGAGTTCCGCCACTTGTGAGGTGCTTGATTCTGTATACTGCAGTGTGCCAACTATTTTCTACCATTCGTATTCAGCATCGTGTGCATCCTTTTGTTCGGGATGTGTCTGCTCCTAGTTCCGCAAGGAGATTTTCCAATACACTGCCGCGAGATGCCGATCTTCATATCTGTGTATTATATTTTCCAGAGTTTTCAGCGAGACAAAACGTAATTAATGCGGCATATAGTCATCGGGATAACCGACAGGAAAAAAAAAATGATTTCATTATCCGGTGCAACCAGCGTGAATTATTGTGTCTTCAAGATAGTGGTGATTTATTTGTGAATTCGACAGGCAACATTCGGCATTAAACCATTGCGGAATTCTGTGACGTGCGTGTTTTAAAACATTGAAGAATATGAGCCATCACAGGTGTATACTACTGTTATCGAGCATTATCCGGAGAACCGAAAGAAGTTAATTAAATTGCCGCCAATGTTATTTTCTATCTAATTTGAATTAATGATTTAAAAAAAAAATGATGATTAAAATGTTAAAGTTTCTTAAGGTAAGCCAAAAATTTATGATTTAACTATTGTAACTGAGATGGGTCTATGATTTTTGAAGTTCTTAATAGCTAGCTTGTTTTGATGTAAAAATAGAATGTTATTTGGAGGTGGCGTCAGAGTCTAAACTAAATTCAGTTAAATTTCGGGAGCAATATACCCATACTTTATACTGATGATCCCCACCCAGGTTTCACTGAAGAGCAGGAAACACTTTGGTACAACTATGGATTTGGGCACTTAACTTTTTCTGACGGCACTTCCCAATTGGCTTGCATTAAACATTATAATTTTCAGTGGAGTTTTGGACTGCTGAATTAGATTTTGCTGTTTATGTGTAGGATTTTGATTGGAATATTGAGAGTTGATAGACTTATTTCATGTTTTCGATTAATTAATACTTGACACTGGAAAAAATGTTGTTATTGTTATTCTACGAAACTAAAATATGTAATCCAGCTTTTTATTGTTTTAAGGGGGGGGGGGAGAAACAAAGTAGACTATCAGATTTTAAGCATTTGTAAAAGAAAAAGAAAATTCTGCAGATTCTTCAGAGCTGGTGATGGTTCATTCTTTTTTTTATTATGTGATTTTTGAAGTGTTTTATTTTGATTTACTTTTTAATAAAAATATTTTGAGTGTTTTTATGTAGTGATAAAATTTATATTGATAAATGTGATTTTTAAAAAAAATAAGGTATGGAAATCATAGTAGTATTGTTTTTATAGATATAGAGTGAGGGATTTTGATATGTTTTAATTTTGTAATAGTAAGATTGTATAAGCAATATCGTTTAAAATGTGAGTCTATAACACATTTTACGATTTAGGTGAAGGATTTAAGTTTTGAACAAGCATGAGCAATTTTACATGTTTCCCTCAATTCACATATTGGTTAGAGTTTTTAGTTGATTATTGATTGATTATGAAAAGTATATGAATAATAAAGAGAAAGAAAGGAAGTTGTTTGGAAGATTGTAAAGAAATTTGAAGGATTAATTTTGATTCCATACTTTTTAAGATACAACTTACTGTTTTTCTGATATTTTAATAATCTTATTAATTGTGTATTCTTAATTCTATTGAGTGATTTTTAACATTTTCATTTTTAGCTTTTAGTGTTATTGTGATATTCAGAACTGTTATATTCTAGTGATTTAGTACTTCTTTTGGTTTTGTGCACAGATAAAAAGTAATGTTTAGTGTTCTGTTATGTGAAGTTCTGTCTCAAATGGAGACTTATGTAACCTGTAACCACACCTCATTTTGGTCCAGCTAATCGCATGTAGGAATTAATTTTAGGTTAGGGTTAAAATTTTTGGCTAGAAAAAATTTAGGAATAATGTTGTTGGGTTTCTCTGGGTTGTTGTGTGGGGAGACGTCCCTACTCAGCAAGTTTTCCAGTTGGCTGATTTGTTTTTCTCTTCTGAGGACGTGCTGCTGGAATTAGCTACTCTTTGTGTGCGCGCCTTCAGGGGGAAGAGGGGGGAAATTGTGATGATTAAAGAATAAGCTATAGTTAATTATATTAATGAGCGTTAAACAGTAAATTCTATTAAAGTCCTAATGTGTTTTCAAATTCAGGAAGTAGACTGTATTTCGCAGTGAAAGAGTTCAGGGTCATTCGCTCACACGCGCGTATCTTACATAACCATCGGATGTTCGCGGGGGCTCTAGAAGAGGACCCTACGCCTATGTGACTTATATAACGGATCAGAAAGAAATTACGCAGTTCGGGGAAATCGTTGATAGAATAAAGACGTGCGTCTGTCAGGAGCTCTGTGAGATGATTGAAAATGGCGATTTAGCTGGATTAATTGGGTATTTTATTAATGTTAGTTAATAAAGAGGTGTTTAAAAGTTAATTAAGTATTAGTTCTTCCACCGGCCTACTGTTTGATGACTGCAATTGGAGTAATTAGTGTATTTAGATGGGTGCACGGCGATAGGGTCGTGACATATATATATATATATATGCATGCATGCATTCACACACACACACACACACACACACACACATATATATATATATATACAGTCGAACCTCCATATATCGAACTTCCACATATCGAAATTTTCTGTATATCGAACTCTTAGCAAATCTCCATGTTCATTACATAAAAAAATTGTTTCTATATATCGAAAAAATCTCTATATATCGAAATTTTTTCAAGACAAATTGGGAGATATTATTCCACTTTAGAATAAAATCTCCCAATTTTTGGCATTTGAAACAATACGTCGTGGACTTCAATTCGCGGAAAATGTCCCTGATTAAGTTTTTAGTGGACTGAATAAATACGAACATTTCTTTGAACTCTCCGCAAAGCTGGTTGTTCAACAAGATATTCATAGTATTTTTTTATAAGAATGCAACTGTGATCATTGTAACCACTGTCTGGATTATTGTTTTTTTTAAAGGCATGTAGTACTCAATAAATATTTCATATTATTTCATTTTTTAGTTATTAACTTTCATTTAATGGGATTCGCATATAAATTAGAAATGAAGTTTCGTATACGAAAATTAGCTTTAATTTTTTTAGGAGAATTATGATAAAACTAAGCCCAATTGTATATATCGAATTTTTTTCCGGCATTTTGCTACTTCGATATATGGAGGTTCGACTGTATATATATATATATATATATATGTGTGTGTGTGTGTGTGTGTGAGAATGCATGCATGCATATATATATATCTATATATATATGTATGTATGTGTATATATATATATATATATATATATACACATACATATATATATATATATATATATATATATATATATATATGTATGTGTATATATATATATATATATATATATATATATATATATATATATATATATATATATATAATATAATATAAGAAATAAACATCCTCTCATTTTAAATTTAAACTCATTTAGTATTAGGTCTACGGTTATATAATTTTAGGCTATGAAAAAAAAAAATACGCTAGGCTTTTTTGGGGTGGGGTAATTGCCCCTACTGCTCCCCCCCCCCCCACCTCCTTGGAGCCGCACTTGGCGTCCATTTTTCTGCATGAGCCAAAGAATTCCTAAATACGATTTCCCTTTCCCTCAATACGCCATATCAAATAATCAGCGTAATCTAACTCCCAGAAATTTCTCGTATTCCCTCTCTCTATTTAATACTACTACCTTTTTGCATTAGCCACATTTTCATCCCAAATACCCTATTCTTTGCACCTGATACGTCCAATTCCATTCCATTTTTTCATTCACCTCTATCTCCGTCAGCCCTTCTGAACCCGAGCCCCCCTGAGGAGACCACATCCAGGGGGTCTCTTTCACAGCCAGAACCCTGGACCCGCTTGTTAGATTAACTCAGAGAGCTAAATCCACAATCATTTTCACCTGGATTTATGATGCCGAGGTGTCAAGTCTGGTCAGGATTCGCGTTTGGCAAAAGGTTTAAATCAGTCATCAGAATGGTGGGGGTCTCCTTTTTTTCGGGTAGGGTTACGTTGGTTTATGTGATTTCTTTCTTTCGCTCGCAGAGGTAAAAAGGGCGTGATGGCCGAAATTCCTTACCTACATGTTCGATAAGTAATTGGAGACGGCGATTTGTATCTTGCACAACAATATGTCATTCCCGGAAGGGGGGCATCGTAAATTTACCTGGCCCTATGGTGTGGGTGTCAAGCAGTGGTTTTGTAGCATCATGTTTTAAAAGAATGTTTTTCACACTTGGAGTACTGATAGTATCATTTTTATAGTCCGAGGAATGTATATTTTTTCGTTCAGCGTGCTTGTGAACTTTTCTTCAAAAAGTGACAATGGTAGATACAATACAGTCGAACCCCGTTATAACGAACTTCAAGGGACCAAAGGTTTTGTTCGCTTTATCCGGTGGTTCGCTGTATCCGAACCGTTTAGAAAAATGCTAGAGTTCACAAAATGTATAACTCGTTAGTCGCAATGTGTATTCAATAATGATGTATTAAAAAAATGATAAAATCTATTAAGAATGATCATTAATGAATTAAATCGACTAAAATCGATTACATTAAACTGACACAATACTAATTAAATTACGTATAATAGGAAAATGGCGGGAACAAAATTTTTGTTCGTTATAGCCGTGAGTTCGTTATATGCCGGGTTCGCTATAACGGGGTTCGACTGTAATACAATTTCAAGGAAAATTTCTCCATTATTTCAAGAAGTATTGTTCAATGAACTTTTATCAATGCCATGGATAGTATATCTTATAAAAGCAATTTTTCTGTAACCCCCCCTCCCCCCAAAAATAAGATATTTCAGGTACAGTCGAACCCCGTTATAGCGAACCCGGTATATAACGAACTCTCAGCTATAACGAACGAAAATTTTGGTCCAGCCATTTTTCTATTGTACGTATTTTAATTAGTATGGTGTCAGTTTAATGTAATCGATTTTAGTCGATTTAATTCATTAATGACCATTTTTAATAGATTTTATCATTTTTTTAATACATCATTATTGATCACACGTTGCAACTAACGAGTTATACATTTTGTGAACCCTAGCATTTTTCTTAACGGTTCGGATATAGCGAACAAAACCTATGGTCCCTTGAAGTTCGTTATAACGGGGCTCGACTGTAGTAGGTAGTCAGTTAGCGGTATTCTTCTAACGAAACTATCGTTGTTAACGTAGGATTACTTATCGTTGCTTACCTCTTTTTTTTTTCTGGTACTTTTCTGTTTAACTGTTCACTGCTACTGGGTTTCGCGCGCCGCCAAAATTATAACTCGAGATGGACTCTGAATTTTTTCTTTCCGGAGGACTGTTAAAGTCCCGGAGAACGTTTTTCTTTTTAACGTAATACTACGTTAAAAAGAAAAAAAAGCATAAAACAAGCTAGAACTAAACAAGGCCTGAATCATGGGAACATAATTGCATCCCTTTAAATTCTGATTAAAAAAGCATTTTTTTACAAAGCAGTATTACTTCTTTAAGGGGACTCACTACCCTTAAATCTTTAAACTTTTGATTTTTTGAAAAAAATATATATGTTAAAGCCTGATCATTTCTGAACAAAATAAAGCAAACCGCATGAAAATATTCCACTTAGTTCCGGAGATATTGATATTCTAAATATTTAATTACTGATCAAGTTTATTGTAAGAAAAAAATTTTAAACTCATTTTTTCTAAAAATGTAATTTTGCATCATTTCGAAACTGATATCTCAAAAACTATGAAACATAATTCCATGAAATGTTTATCACTGCATAAGCATGTCATTTTATTGCGTCTGAACTAGAATTATTGCAATCACTACGCATTTTGTTATTTTTTCAGGGGTAAATTAATGCAAATATTTAAGGAAATTTTAAGTATATTTTGATCAGTTTTAAAAAATTGAAAATGTATTTTAATGTTGAATGTTTTATGTTAAATTGTATTTTGAATTATTTATTTTAAATATAAAAAGGAATTATACATTTAAGTGTAAAATTAATTTCACAGTTCTGCGCGCGAGCCGGTATACAATAAAAATACATAATAAACAAGGTATATCTAAAGCAGTTTAAGAAAAAATTTTAAATTATTTTGAGAGTTGAAAATTTGTTTATTAAAATAAATATATCAATTTATCATATGCATAAAATTTGGAAAAATTGGCCGTAAATTGAAATAGTTACAAAGACTCAAAATGTATGAAAATATGCCTTATTTCCTCGACTTAAGGGTCGTGAGTCCCCTTAAATTATAAATATTCGCATCCATTATGTGGCCTCTTGCACGCGGTTCCTAGAGAGATCCCGTGAATATTTACAATATATTCAACATTATTTTACTGATTTCATCGCAGCATTGCAGTTTCCTTTGTATTTTTCTGCAATTGGTTGGTTTTTCAGAATGCTTCGGACATCTTTAGCTACACGGAGGCTAAACCGCCCTCTTTTTTCTTGGAGTTGGAGCATGACTTTTACATGTCTTTCATTTTTATCCAAATTTACTATTTAAAGTTGCAATTGAGGGCATTCAACTTATGAAGAACCTATACCATGAAGTGTGCGTTGTAGGTTGTAGTTTGGATAACAACTCTTCATAGAACATCTGTTTTCACTTCATTTGTATTTCCTTTTATAGACTAATAGAGCATTACGCTCGAAATCAAGGAAGATTTTTCTTACAGTTTCCTTTATTTTGGTTCTTGTTAGCTGTAAATGTCTTTGCTTATTTTGAATTTTTCTATATATATATACAGAAAAAAAAAGGTTTTAGTTTTCTTAATCTATATTTCCTTTTCGACCTTTTTTTTTAATGATTTTTGTGTATTATTTCAAACACAGATTTGACTATTATTTGTTTTTCTTTAGAATTGTTGATGAAACAACTCCAATAGACTGATTCTACTATTCATAAGATTTAAACTTAACAATTAATCTGATCGAGAAGGAATTATAAATGTGCTTAGTTAGCATAATGATCATTAATATTAGTTAAGGGCGTTTGAGGGCTCAAGGTAGCCTTGTGGTAGCGCGCTGGCTTTCGGTACTGAGGGTGCTTGGACTGAATCCCGGCACGCCCCATTAAATATCTCCGTGTCTAGGCCGGATATGGACACGTTAAATCCGTAGACCAGAAAGTCCCCCAATGTGGTCTGAGGGAGTGGGAGAGGGTACGATCTCCCAGATGTCACCCCTGGGGATGCTCGGTCAAAATTTAGGTGGCAACTAGCTAAGACGGACTCTAACCCTTGTGGTGCTTTATATAAACTGGAGCCGCACACTTCAGCCCCAAGCATAAATGGACCTGGTCTGAAACTTCAAGGTTAGAAACTTCTTGTTAGAAACTTAGAAGCAACAAAAACAAGGGTGTTTGAAGTACATCCTCACAGGTTATACGCTAGAAAATAAAAATCTAAAATCGTAATAAATTTTTTCTCTATTATACAGTCGAACCCCGTTATAGCGAACCCGGCATATAACGAACTCACGGCTATAACGAACAAAAATTTTGCTCCCGCCATTTTCCTATTATACGTAATTTAATTAGTATTGTGTCAGTTTAATGTAATCGATTTTAGTCGATTTAATTCATTAATGATCATTCTTAATAGATTTTATCATTTTTTTAATACATCATTATTGAATACACATTGCGACTAACGAGTTATACATTTTGTGAACTCTAGCATTTTTCTAAACGGTTCGGATACAGCGAACCACCGGATAAAGCGAACAAAACCTTTGGTCCCTTGAAGTTCGTTATAACGGGGTTCGACTGTATATATTTTTTATGGAACACGCAGCTTTTTCTGCGCATCTGCAGCAAAAATTTTGAGCACGAGTCTCGCAGTTGACATACGTGTTTGTACCCGGTCGGAATAGGCTTTGATTTGACATTGATCCCGGTTCATCTTAGTTCTCGATTTGCAAAACATAACCGTTCGATAATTAAAAAAAAAAGAAGCCAAAATAGCTTTAAAATTTGGTCTTTTTCAGTAATGTCAGAACAGACTGATATAAAAGCAGAACACTTTTTTCTTCCTTATTCCTCTGTAAAAGATGAGATGAATATTAACAGAAATGGACTGTCCAGTTCACCCACCAGTTATGTCAATTTCGCTTTTAAAAAAAAATACAGTTTTATAACCTGGCACCCTCTTATTTTTAATTACAAACTAACTATGTAGAGTAAAGCTCACTTCTGGTGGTATAAGTCACACTGGTGGTATAAGTCACTTCTGGTGGTATAAGTCACACACACACACACAAGATTACTCCTGACGTAAACAGCTGTAACATATGTAGAGTATAGCTCACTTCTACCCAGACTTGGGTGTATATAATTTGAAGTGGCACTCTAAATGAATTTGATACAAACACAGTTTATACATGAAACAATGTTTATTGAATTCGTTGCACATATAGAATTTGCTTTTACAGCAATAAGCATACGTACTACTTGTACGGAATATATATTATCATTCAATAAAAATACACATTGCAAATACTCACAAACCAGCAGAGAGTCAAACCAGCAGTACTGCCACGTAAACTTTGGGCCGCCTAAGCACTAGCGCAGGATAGCACCTGGAGCTGCTTTCCTCGTAGCTCCCTTATCTATCAACTTTAACAACCTTTTTCAACCTCTGTATTAATGAAACTGCTTGGTATTTATACCAAGCGCGTATGCCCAAATTAGCATATCTCAAGCAGCTTCTTTAATTCATTCACTCAAAAGTTCGATTCTTGTGAATCGAATCTTATGTATACCTTACAACTAACCCATGGCACAACAGTCCGAATTGCTTTTTCAGCACTGTGGACCAAGGCCTGTGATGCCCATCTCCGCTTTCATGACCGTGGGCTTGGGTTGCCATACAGCAATGTCTCGGTCAGGTGGTCCACCTGACGCTGGTCAACCTGACGCCTTTACAATTAAAATATTTTCCCTTTAAACTGGTGTTTTTGCAGGTTCTTGGTCCCAATTAGACAGAATTTATATGTAGTCTATATATATATAAAACAGTTCCGTAACTGACTCACTGACTGACATACAACGCACAGACCAAACCGCTGGACCTAGAGGGCTGAAATTTTGCACGGCGATTCTTCTTATAGTGTAGGGATGCACTAAGAGAGATTTTTGAAAAATTCTTCTTAGATTTTTTAAAATTAAATTTTTAAGCTGTTTTAGTAACTTTTTTTAAGTTTGCATTTAAAATAATAATTTGAGGGTTATAAAATTTATATCACGAGAAAGATCCTAAAAATTCCTTTAAAATGAAATCTTTTTCGAACCTTTACCTCCATTTTCTGATTTTTAGTGAATTTTTAAAGATTAATTTTTAGAATTTAAATTATTAAATGCCGATCACGTGATTTCTTTTTCTGGTACTTTAAATAAATTTATCGTCACGTGCATAACAACTAAATAGACAAAAAAAAATTTTTCTTGCTAATGCGGCAGACGATTGGACATCATTTTGTCTATAAAAATATCCCTTACGATTTTTTTTATAAATATATATTTTTTTTCTACATCAATTGTATACATTGATCGTCGTATTTATTATATATATATATATATATATATATATATATATATATATATATATATATATATATATATATATATATATATATATATATATATTTATTTATTTATTTATTTATTTATTTATTTTGGCATTAATTGCATACATTGACCGTTATATTTAATTTGAATGTACTCCGTAGCGAAGTGCGGGTTTTCAGCTAGTTATATATAAAGTTGTACCCCGATTTACGCGTTCTTTCGTCAGACCCACCTATCGCGTAACTTCGGGGTATTATTGTACTCCCCATGAAGAGACAGTCCGAAAACAGCCATCATGGGTTGGTCGAAACCAGACCTACCCGCTAACCACTATAACGAAACTTGCAAGGATTGGAAAGTTTTCCCTTGGGAGAGTTTTGAACATACACCAACAGCTTTTAAATTTTATATGAAATTGGATAAAGGTAAAAAATTTTCAATTTTTATTGGGATTTCTTTTCAATTCTGCTATTTTTTACGCATCGTAAGTTATTTATTTTTTTAACTTCATAATACAGTCGAACCCCGTTAAAACGAACTTCAAGGGATCAAAGGCTTTGTTCGCTTTATCCGGTGGTTCGCTATATCCGAACCGTTAAGAAAAAGGCTACAGTTCACAAAATGTATAACTCATTATTTGCAATGTGTATTGAATAATGATGTATCAAAAAAATGATAAAATCTGTTAAAAATGATCATTAATGAATTAAATCGACTAAAATCGATTACATTAAACTGACACAATATTAATTAAATTACGTACAATAGGAAAATGGCGGGACCAAAATTTTCGTTCGTTATATCCGTGAGTTCGCTATATACCGGGTTCGTTATAACGGGGTTCGACTGCATTTACCCTAGTTTTCTCATTTTTTTTTTCTGTGATGAAATAAAAAAATTAGAAAGCTAGGGTTTTCGAATTTTTTTTTTCTCTGATGTCTGTTAAAAATGATCCTTAATGAATTAAATCGACTAAAATCGATTACATTAAACTGACACAATATTAATTAAATTACGTACAATAGGAAAATGGCGGGACCAAAATTTTCGTTCGTTATATCTGTGAGTTCGTTATATACCGAGTTCGCTATAACGGAGTTCGACTGCATTTACCCTAGTTTTCTAATTTTTTTTTTCTCTGATGAAATAAAAAAAATTAGAAAACTAGGGTTTTCGAATTTTTTTTTCTCTCTGATGTCTGTTAAAAATGATCATTAATGAATTAAATCGACTAAAATCGATTACATTAAACTGACACAATATTAATTAAATTACGTACAATGGGAAAATGGTGGGACCAAAATTTTCGTTCGTTATATCCGTAAGTTCGTTATATACCGGGTTCACTATAACGGGGTTCGACTGTATTTACCCTAGTTTTCTAATTTTTTCTTTCTCTGATGAGATAGATGTTCTTCCTCTACTGATGTTTGAGTTTTCGTCTTGCTAGTCATTATTGGCTCTCACAAGAGAGCATCAGGACTAAACTATTCTAACTATTTCGAAAAAGTAATGCTTCTAAATATTTTCGCCTATCTGAGAGCAGTTTGGCCTCGAATGACTGCCTCCACTAATAAAGGGGGGAAACTAAACGAGAATTTTTATTATCCTTAACGTATGATGTTTGATCATGCGTAGCACAACCTTCGTTCATTCATTTTTTTTTTCAAATCAAATCACCTATTTTCCGCCAAAACCGTAAATATACCGTAATATTATGGATTGACTGTAAGACCTCCTGACCAATATAGTCTTGTTTACTTTGCATCCGGAGTGAAAACGTTACGTTCCTCCGTTTGCACCGATATTCTTGACATGACCTGTGATGGGGTCTGACGTACCACGAGGTCCTAATGTCGAGCTCTATGATTCGTTAAAAAATGTGAACAAGGCCTTTACAACCAATTCTAATTTTTGGTGCCAAGTCGCAAAAAAGTGCTAAGACAACAAGCCACTAAGTTGCCAAGTTATCTTGCCTATCGTGTGAAGTTGTAGCACTCAACAACAAATCCTCAATTTGGCTGTCGATTGAACAACTTAATAAAAGCGTTTTTGGGTTTTTTTAAGACATCAGATTTGCCCACAACAACAGCAAAAACCTAACGCCGAGCTCTGTGATTCGTTAAAAAATGTGAACAAGGCCTTTACAACCAATTCTAATTTTTGGTGCCAAGTCGCAAAAAAGTGCTAAGACAACAAGCCACCAAGTTGCCAAGTTATCTTGCCTGTCGTGATGTTGTAGCACTCAACAACAAATCCTCAATTTGGCTGTCGATTGAACAACTCCATAAAAGCGTTTTTGGGTTTTTTAAGACATCAGATTTGCCCCCAACAACAGCAAAAACCTAACACTTAACCCCAAATCAGAAGAGATTCCCGCTTTAACCCTTGAGCGGGCGCGCCGATTTTCGGGGCACCAGCAGGCGCGCGTGGCACAAAGTACAACGTCTCTTTCAACCTCGATTATTCCTTTTGTAATAAACTTTTTTTTTCAAATTGAAAACAACAATTCTGCGTTTTATGAAAAGATATAAAATGTTTATAATACAGGGATATATTTATAATTAAAGGCCAAAAGATGCAGATACAATCGCCTTATTTCAAAACTGTCCGGTTTATTGGATCTAAGGACAACTTGCGAATGGATTCCTATTATATCCAAAAACCTAAAAAACAATGAGATCGTCCATCTTCGTGATGTGCGAGGTATACCGTGTAATAGTTGCACATTTGATCGACTATATCAACTCCTGGTTTTCTCCTCAACCAGCGATTATAATCCAGAGTAATCGCTGGTTTACCACGGTTAAATCACGACTAACAATGAATGGAAAGGAATACAAGGGTCAGAAAATCAGACCTGCATTAGAAAGGGTGTAGCTATAAACAGAAACTGCTTATAACATTGAAACCTTACATGTAAAAACAAACCATTAAAAATTACGAAAATGTTGCACATTTGATCGACTATATCAACTCCTGGTTTTCTCCTCAACCAGCGATTATAATCCAGAGTAATCGCTAGTTTACCACGGTTAAATCACGACTAACAATGAATGGAAAGGAATACAAGGGTCAGAAAATCAGACCTGCATTAGAAAGGGTGTAGCTATAAACAGAAACTGCTTATAACATTGAAACCTTACATGTAAAAACAAACCATTGAAAATTACGAAAATGTTGCACATTTGATCGACTATATCAACTCCTGGTTTTCTCCTCAACCAGCGATTATAATCCAGAGTAATCGCTGGTTTACCACGGTTAAATCACGACTAGCAATGAATGGAAAGGAATACAAGGGTCAGAAAAATCAGACCTGCATTAGAAAGGGTGTAACTATAAACAGAAACTGCTTATAACATTGAAACCTTACATGTAAAAACAAACCATTGAAAATTACGAAAATGTTGCACATTTGATCGACTATATCAACTCCTGGTTTTCTCCTCAACCAGCGATTATAATCCAGAGTAATCGCTGGTTTACCACGATTAAATCACGACTAACAATGAATGGAAAGGAATACAAGGGTCAGAAAAATCAGACCTGCATTAGAAAGGGTGTAGCTATAAATAGAAACTGCTTAGAACATTGAAACCTTACATGTAAATACAAACCATTGAAAAATACGAAAATGTTGCACTTTGTACATGGGCGCGCCCGGTGAAGGGTTAGACATCTTGTTGTCAAGAAAAATAAAATTTAGAAACGAGATGGAAAAGTTAGCGCAGAGTTGGAAAAAAAAAAACAATCTACCGCTGACTATCTATGATGGTAATAACTCCCTGGGGAACAAAAAGAAGAATATTTAAACTAGTATAATGCTATTTTTGGAAGAGAAAGCTTTCATTTGGTTGAATTCACTCAAATCGGTTACTTATCAGATGTTATTAATCGCACACATCAGTTGTGAACACATAAGAAATGAAAAGAAAAAAATAAATAAATAGATAAACTTTCTGAAGACATTGCATCATAATTGTTATTCACTGCTACTGTTTCCAATCTACGAACGACTCACTGATAAAAAAAAAACAAATTTGATTTACCATATGCATCTACATTATCCATTTTCTTTTGTTTCGCTCCAGCTATATGAGACCCATCAGCCTCGGATAAGTGAGCAGAAGGGAATCTATATATGGAAGCTAATTTTCGCACAAACCGCATAACTCGCTAAAAATAGTCACTGATAGCAACACTTCGTTGCACACTACACGTGGATCCGGTCCGCAAAAGTTTAAAATAAAAACTCAGTGAAGATACTTTGTAACGCGGTATCGAATAAGAAATTCACATGGCGTTTTCCCAGTATGACTCTATTACGAAATTTGCTCAATGCCCTCTGCATAAGCTATGATGTAAAGATTTTCGGGTTATGCCGCAGCGTTGCGTGCTGATAAATAAGCAATTTTGTGGGAAGTTTTCAACGACACAGTTCAAGATAAGTTAAAAAATGATTTTTATAGTTAGTTAGTTACTCTGACATTGCCCGATGTTATTTATGGAATTGAAATTATTTAAATTTATTTTTGGAAAATAACTAACGTAGAACGGACATTTTAAGAGATGTAATTAAAGATATAAAACGCCCAAGGAAGTTACATATCATCGTGGTTTACATAATAAAGAAGCTACCAAAATTATATTAAACCATTTTACAGTCATTTATAATTCCAGTTACACAGCATCAAAAAATACGTCATAAAATAGAAACCAATTATTTTCTATCCGTTCTAGATTTAATCTGAAGAAAAGGTGACGTCAGTTGGAAAAAAATTAGTAGTTTGGTTTCGTTTAGTTTATCCAACGCCGATTCTTGGCAACATGGCCAACCAGCCGACAGGCGTAGAGTCAGGGGGGGAGAGGCACGTGCCCCCCCCAATTTAACTTGAAATAAATTAAAACATTAATAGAAGTTCAGTTAAAAATCGGTAAATTGTAGAAAACTTTTATGAAAGTCGGTTTTTTTCCCTCTTTTTCAAACTGTGAAACTGGGGATTCAGGTTATGTCTTTAGCCTTAGCATAGTTTTTAACAATGATATGATCCATGACAAAAATTCGATGCTATTTTTTTTTCTCATTTTACTTATATTATATTTATTTTTCTCATTGTATAACTTTTGAATACTACTCAAACATCAATTCTATTGTTATTCAACTTTGAAAAAAAAATCATAATATTTCATATTTTAGAGACCCCTGGCAGTCAATGCGTAGAGGTGGCCCTAACTGAATTCAATTCGTGCCCCCCCCCCCCAAAAAAAAAATAATAATTTAGAAGCACGCTACGCCTATGATCTAGCCCGTAGAGTTATGATCTCGTAGAGACAAGATCGCCGAAAGACTCTTGTCTCAAGCTGTTCCAGGGCTGCATAATATAAAAGAAGTTCGTAGTTCATACGTCCCCCAAGTTCATTAGCGAAGCGTGCCTCTTAACTTTTTTTTTTTTTTTTTTTTTGGGGGGGGGGGGCACGATGTGAATTCAGTTAGGGATTGCATTGACTGCAGGACGGTCCTTAAAATGTGAAATATTATGATTTTTTTAAAAATTGAATAACAATAGAATTGATGTTTGAGTAGTATTCAAAAGTTGTACAATGATAAAAATAAATATAATATAAATGAAATGAGAAAAAAAAATAGCATCGAATTTGTGTCATGGGTCATATCATTGTTAAAAACTATGTTAAGGCTAAAGACATAATCAGAATCTTCAGTTTCACAGTTTGAAAAAGAGGGAAAAACCAACTTTCTTAAAAGTTTTCTACTATTTTTCGATTTTAACTGAACTTCTATTAACGCTTTAATTTATTTCAAGTTAAGTTTGGGGGGGGGAGTGCCCCTCGTCCCCCCCCCCCCCCTCCAACACTACGCCTATGCCTAAGTCCGATTCTGAATTAGTAGTCTTGAAGAGATAATAAGGAAAAAAGGAAAAAATAAGTAATACAGTTTTTCTGTTTCATTTTGTCTTTTTTTCTACTATCCGCGAAAAAAAAATTTTTTTTTTGACAGAAATAATTTCAAAACAGTTTTCCAAATGCAGTACGAAATTACAACTTCATTTAATATAAACTAGTATGTTTACAAAATAACTTGAAATAACCAAAGGTAAATTAACAATAACTTTACATAACTAAAAATAACTTCAAGTAATTAATTGCAAAGTAACTTAAGTAGGTTAAACAAAATTATGGTTTTTTGAATCCTGCTCATCAATGCAAGGAAGCGCATCGTAACTTTAAATGTAGTGCTAATTGTGAATTTAACTGTCGTGCTGATTGGACCGTATTAAACATAAAGTTTTTCCTCCATCAAGCTTACCATATAAATTTAGAAAAGAAAGCCAGCAAACGCACGCTCTACTTTGTTTCGAATTTAGTGAAGGAACCAAGGCAATTTTTAATTTTACAGTAGTTTCATTTATGCTATGTCAAACGGCAAAATTTTCCAGGAAAATTTTGTTGAATTAAGGCTTTCCTTTGTGCATCTTTGAATCCTGAAATTTGATGTAGTTTAATGTTATAAGATTCATACACTATATGGGATTAAAATTTTAATAATACGGGTCACCATTGGCTGTAATTAACTGCCAATCAGTCAATCTTCATTGACAACTTTAAAAGAAGATGAAAAAATTAAATTAGCTCAGCGAAATTCCGCTGAATTTAATTAACAAAATACATCGCATTTTATCGATTCAAAGAGAATTCTTTTTTCGTAAATTTTTTCTTTTTTTTTTCTTAGCATCTCTGAATTTCGACGTTCATCTAATTTGATAGTTTCAAAATAAGAGCAGAATTATTTGAACTCGTATTGTTACTTTTCTTATTAACTGCGAATAAACGAGTCTTCATGAGCCATATCAAAGAACAAATGAAATAATTTATTTAGCTGAGTGAAATATTTTTCCATTTATTAGCAAAATGAAACTGAATTTTGCCAGGTTAATGAGACTTTGTTTTCATTCAGCATTGCCATCATTATTAATTTTATCATTATTTACTGACAGTATCATTTTGTGAAACTAAGCAACAAAATCATAAACAGGGCTTCTCGAGTATGGCTTTTGTCGAATTATTGTTTAATCTGGAAATGTATGTCCACTGTATTTTGTACTACAAAATATTGTAGATTCATATATCATAATGAGATAAAAAATTATATTGTGCACCTATATTATTATTTCGTTAAAATTAATCTCATAATATATATTAATTTTCTAATGAATTAGTATGAGTGCAGCTAAGCAAGGCATTCAGTTAATTAATCATCTTAACTACTAGATGACTAACTGTAGTACTAACTATCATTGTACTACAAAATATTGTAGATTCATATATCATAATGAGATAAAAAATTATATTGTGCACTTATATTATTATTTCATTAAAATTAATTTCATAATATATATTAATTTTTTAATGAATTAGTATGAGTGCAGCTAAGCAAGGCATTCAGTTAATTAATCATCTTAACTACTAGATGACTAACTGTAGTGCTAACTATCATTGTACTACAAAATATTGTAGATTCATATATCATAATGAGATAAAAAATTATATTGTGCACTTATATTATTATTTCATTAAAATTAATTTTATAATATATATTAATTTTTTAATGAATTAGTATGAGTGCAGCTAAGCAAGGCATTCAGTTAATTAATCATCATTTACTGACCCCATGGTGACCAAGTGAAAGGGGCAGAACTCCGTTTACACCAGCATCATTCTTGATCAGTAAGACAAGAGAGTTATTTTGCTCCCTTATCTCCCGTTGAAAACCCCCAAGGAGTCAGAAAAGAGTCAAAAGAAAAAACTAGCCCCTAAAACTCACACGCAAAGTGTACATCTCTCCCCGGGGTCAGCATTTTTTTTTCAGGAGCTGTCCTCCCTTCCCCCCTGAACTCTGATCATTAGCGTTGCAATTATGGAGAACATTCTCTCACTCACTCCCCCCTTTTCAACATACATCTTCTTGATTTCTTTTGTGGTCATGTCGGCAAGCTGTAGTGGGTTCATCTCTTTGTTGGGAAACGATGCGGTTGGGCTTTTCAAAAGCCTGTAAGTCATCAGTCTAACTTCCCCCTTTAATTTATGTATTTGGGGATGCTCCAGGAATGTAAGAGCTTTGACCATGAAGAGTTTGGGTTTGGTTTTGTCTTGCAGGATTCCAAAATCGGAAGGAATTTTCAGCGTTTCTGTATTTTAGTGTTATTTCCTTGGTTTTATTTTGTATCATTCTCCAACACCGTTATTGATACACCATTATTCGGGATGCACCAGGAAGCTGTCAAAGCTTTGACCATGAAGAGTTTGGGTTTGGTTTTGTCTTGCAGGATTCCAAAATCGAAAGGAATTTTCAGCGTTTCTGTATTTTAGTGTTATTTCCTTGGTTTTATTTTGTATCATTCTCCAACACCGTTATTGATACACCATTATTCGGGATGCACCAGGAAGCTGTCAAAGCTTTGACCATGAAGAGTTTGGGTTTGGTTTTGTCTTGCAGGATTCCAAAATCGAAAGGAATTTTCAGCGTTTCTGTATGCTAGTGTTATTTCCTTGGTTTTATTTTGTATCATTCTCCAACACCGTTATTGATACACCATTATTCGGGATGCACCAGGAAGCTGTCAAAGCTTTGACCATGAAGAGTTTGGGTTTGGTTTTGTCTTGCAGGATTCCAAAATCGGAAGGAATTTTCAGCGTTTCTGTATTTTAGTGTTATTTCCTTGGTTTTATTTTGTATCATTCTCCAACACCGTTATTGATACACCATTATTCGGGATGCACCAGGAAGCTGTCAAAGCTTTGACCATGAAGAGTTTGGGTTTGGTTTTGTCTTGCAGGATTCCAAAATCGAAAGGAATTTTCAGAGTTCTTGTATTTTAGTGTTATTTCCTTGGTTATATTTTGTATCATTCTCCAACACCGTTATTGATACACCATTATTCGGGATGCACCAGGAAGCTGTCAAAGCTTTGACCATGAAGAGTTTGGGTTTGGTTTTGTCTTGCAGGATTCCAAAATCGAAAGGAATTTTCAGAGTTCTTGTATTTTAGTGTTATTTCCTTGGTTATATTTTGTATCATTCTCCAACACCGGTATTGATACACCATTATTCGGGATGCACCAGGAAGCTGTCAAAGCTTTGACCATGAAGAGCTTGGGTTTGGTTTTGTCTTGCAGGATTCCAAAATCGAAAGGAATTTTCAACGTTTCTGTATTTTAATGTTATTGCCTTGGTTATATTTTTATATCATTCTCCAACACCATTATTGATACACCATTATTCAGGATGCACCAGGAATGTCAAAGCTTTGACCCTGAAGAGTTTGGGTTTGGCTTTGACTTGCAGGATTCCAAAATCGAAAGGAATTTTCAGCGTTTCTGTGTTTTAGTGTTATTTCCTTGGTTATATTTTGTATCATTCTCCAACACCGTTATTGATACACCATTATTGGGGATGCACCAGGAATGCCAGAGCTTTGACCATGAAGAATTAGGGTTATGTTTTTCTTGCAGGATTCTAAAATAGAAAGAAATATTTAGTCCTTCCTTATTTTAGTCTTATTACCTTGGTTATATATATTCTTTATTATTCTCCAACACCATTATTTTTCCATTTCGTAATTTTATATTTTTTACTTTCTTTGCAAATCGTTCAGTTTCTTTTGTGCATTATATCCTTAGAAAATTCTTTTGCAGAAAATTGCTGTCAACATACAAACTAGCTGATAAAATTAAAAGAGTGAAGAGAAATAAAAATTGACCTGTTTTCAAGGTACATTAAAGAAGGGTTACATTAGTTGTCTAAGAAGTAGGTAAACAATTTTATTGAAATCTAGTAACAAAAATGCGACGTGTTCCTCACTTTGAATCCATCTTTTGATTTAACAACACGTTGGTTGTTGCCACGACTCACCTAAAAGTAAAATTTGTTATTTTTAAATATCCTTTTTATTTTCCCTAAGAAAAGCATCGAATTAAGTTATAACAGTTAAAAATATCAAATTAAACTAGCTTTAAATTGGGAATCGTCTTTGGAAACAGGATATGTTTAACCAGTTAGGGGGCTTCTCGTTTAAGCAAGATTATTATATTTGTATATAACACGTAAGGTATACATAAGATTCGATTCACAAGAATCGAACTTTTGAGTGAATGAATTAAAGAAGCTGCTTGAGATATGCTAATTTCGGCATACGCGCTTGGTATAAATTCCATGCAGCTTGATTAATGAAAAGGTTGAAAAAGGTCTTGTTAAGGTTGATAGATAAGCGAGTTAAGGGAGCTACGAGGAAAGAAGCTCCAGGTGTTATCCTGAGCTAGTGCTTGGGGGGGCCCAAAGTTTACGTGGCAGAACTGCTGGTTTGACTCTTTGCTGGTTTGTGAGTATTTGCAAAGTGTATTTCTATTGAATGTTAATATATATTCCGTACAAGTAGTACGTATGCTTATTGCTGTAAAAGCAAATTCTATATGTGCAACGAATTCAATAAACATTGTTTCATGTATAAACTGTGTTTGTATCAAATTCATTTAGAGTGCCACTTCAAATTATATACACCCAAATCTGGGTAGAAGTGAGCTATACTCTATAAACATCTCGATATCTATCTATACTAATGGCATGAAGATATCCGTATACATACGACGATAGAGTATATATCCGCAGTGTCGATGGTACGCTGGTACGCAACTGCCAAAACAAGCAAACCCGAAAGGCCAATGGTAAACAGACGTCAGTACATGACAATCGGCAATATCGATTGCAAAGAGACCGCAATATATCCAGACTTGTAAAAAGTACTGTCCAATGGCAATATCTCTTTCTCAGCTGTAAAATTGTTATCGTTGTGCATTATTTCTTAAGGGAACAGTGGACCTTCAAACCTAACTTTTTTTTTGTTTTGGATGGATTTGCTTGAAATTTGAATATATGATTAGTACCATAGATATGTAAAAGTGGTTAAAATTTAAGGATGAAATATTAATAATTTATGAATTATGAATTATTAATTTTATCAAAAATTGGCCTCATTAAAAATGTTCCATGCGCATTTCTTTTGCATATAATATGATAATTTTAATTTACAGGATACCTTATAGAACTAACAATGAAACTTATCGCTTATTTTAAGCATTCATTAATAGTATAAAGAGAAAAAAATAATGATAGTGAAAACACCCTTTTTATTACGAAAAATACCTATAAATTATCTTTTCAAGTACAAAATTTAGAAATTCTGAGCTACGAAGCATAATTATTTTCAATAAGATTTATTTGATATACTGTTAAGTATATAAAATTTAAATTTCAAAGCAATACGATAATTAGAAATGCACCTGGAGCAGTTTGAATATTCGTATGACATGAAAATTTTTATTTTCAGAAAAACACATTTTAAAGTCATTGTCATTAGTAACAATATAATATCTAAATTAAATACAAATGCCTATAACTAGGAAAGTAATCACGGAAATTTAAAAAAAAAAATTGCAACACATTCCTACTCGTCCGCAGTTTCACAATTCAATAAAATAAAAAAAAATCGAATTTTTGGACAAATTTCACAATTTTGAAAGTCCACTGTCCCCTTAAAGGAAGGATTGTTTTAAATATGGACATGGCTCTGGACTTATAATAATAATAATAACAATAATTTATCAAACGAAACATAATCCCGATAAGAAAACCAAAAACTAAAAGTGAGGTTAGTTGAAGCCTGTTAAATCTTTTTTGCTAACGGGAAAAACACTAATCTATTTCCAAGTCCTTTTTCTCATCGGTTTAAATTCATTTTCTATACTGTAAGCTAAAAAAAAAAAATTACGTTTGATGTATCCCTGAATCAAGAATTTTCCAGTAACGTCGTGAGAAATAGAATCTGAGAAAAGATGGTTCCTCATATCACCGGGATAGTTCAGTTCGAGGTAAGGAGATCGAGTGCGATTCCCGGCCTTAACAAATGGGTATTACAATGTCCAACTTACAAATTTAAGGATTTTGCGCATGCGTCAGTGAATCAATCATATTATCATTCTCTCGTGCTATATGACCTCCTCTGAGAATTCTCGTGTTGACATAGGTTTAGATAAATGTAGTGTAAGAAGTGGCTGTTTTGTAAGAAGTAACTGTTTTGTAAGAAGTGGCTGAACCGAGATTATGTTAAGTTAGTATTAATTTCTATGAAAAGCTTTCATGTCATTTATCTTTCACGCAGTTCGAGTGAATAAATTCTTATTTTATCAAGAACGTTGTCACTCTTCGAACATTCCACTGCACTCTGTGGAAAACGTGGAGGAATTCGTAGACGAAATTGACTACAATTTGTTTATTGTCAAACAGAAACAAATGTAAACTTTTTTTTGTTTTCTCATTACCATGTTTTTATTAACTTGCTTTCTTTTTTGTGTGTGTGTTTGTCTGGTACAAATCTTGCAATCGATTTTTAACTAACTTCCCGACTAGCTAGACATTTGAAACTTTTAGAATAGCCCAGAACACGATGACAATGCATTATTTTAATACTTTTAGCCATCTTTATTCCATATTTTAAAATCCATTACGTAAAAATACGAGAAGCGTCTGGAGCCAAAAGTAACTGCGCTACAGGCGCCATCTATTAACGTAATAGGGAACCAAGCGTATTACATTTTCATTACAATGGGATAATTTTTATTTATGCCCACATGCTAGATTCAACAGAAAATTTAAACACATGGTACAGTCGAACCCCGTTATAACGAACTTCAAGGGACCAAAGGTTTTGTTCGCTTTATCCGGCGGTTCGCTGTATCCGAACCGTTTAGAAAAATGCTAGAGTTCACAAAATGTATAACTCGTTAGTCGCAATGTGTATTCAATAATGATGTATTAAAAAAAATGATAAAATCTATTAAAAATAATCATTAATGAATTAAATCGACTAAAATCGATTACATTAAACTGACACAATACTAATTAAATTACGTATAATAGGAAAATGGCGGGACCAAAATTTTTGTTCGTTATAGCCGTGAGTTCGTTATATGCCGGGTTCGCTATAACGGGGTTCGACTGTACAATATATTAACTTCATCATTAAAACACCAATACAATGCAACCAGAAAACCTTATTAATCCCTTGTATACACTATAGCATACATATGATGAACTATACATATAACTACACATAAATGATGTACCAATCAATCAAATTTGAAAGGATATACAGTCGAACCCCGTTATAGCGAACCTCGCATATAACGAACTCACGGCTATAACGAACAAAAATTTTGGTCCCGCCATTTTCCTATTATACGTAATTTAATTAGTATTGTGTCAGTTTAATGCAATCGATTTTAGACGATTTAATTCATTAATGATCATTTTTAATAGATTTTATCATTTTTTTAATACATCATTATTGAATACACATTGCGACTAACGAGTTATACATTTTGGGAACTCTAGCATTTTTCTTAACGGTTCGTATATAGCGAACCGCCGGATAAGGCGAACAAAATCTTTGGTCCCTTTAAGTTCGTTATAACGGGGCTCGACTGTATATAAAAAAATTGCTATTAAAAAGGGTAAAATTAAAAAAAAAAGGAATTGGAAATTTTTTCTTTTAAAATAAAAATTTTTTTTGGGGGGGGAGGCCCTAGGCCTGGGCCTAATGGAAAATCAGGACCTGCCTATAGGTAATCTTTGATTCAGCATATGAACACTTATCTTGCCTTGTGAGTCCTTCATATTCATGTAGCTCTTGGCGTGAACACCTTTTTCGTAATTTTCAACTCACCTAACACCTCTTATAGCACAAGTTTAGGGTATAGCCAAATCCCAATTGTCACATCCTTCAACATATCGTATACACCACTTTCCAAGAAGAGGAAAAAATACTTTTTCTTTTTTGGAATCCGATTGTTTACACCTGGTCAGAAAGGGTCAAGGCAGGTCTTTTTTTTTTTCGTAGGTGTGGCCGGAGGGGGGAAGTTTACGAAAACGAATCGACTGTGAGTGTGAAGTACCCTATATTCTGTACTTCTGTCAGCACCCCTGCTGAACTTTGTGTGGTCTGTAAGACAAATAGGTCGGGGGAGAATTGTGCCGGAGGCTCCAGCATGGCTAAAGTCAGCTCACCCCCTACCTGTGCCCTATTGAAACGCTTGTCCCGTTGCTAAAGTCATAGCAGAAAGAGTTTCACTGTAAAATTCTGAGTATAAGGATAGGCGGCCTTCTCTCAAGCGTCTACCTATGGATTGGCAAGGGCCTAGTTCAAACTGATGGTGGAAAGTAACAAATCTTAAATGAAAGTACATTTATATTAGGTTACTAGCTGAAAACCCGCGCTTCGCTACGGAGTACATTCAAATTAAATACAACGGTCAATGTATGCAATTAATGCCAAAAAATAAATATATATATATATATATATATATATATATATATATATATATATATATATATATATATATATATATTTACATATATATATATATATATATATATATATATATATATATATATATATATATATATATTTACATATATATATATATATATATATATATATATATATATTTACATATATATATATATATATATATATATATATATATATATATATATATATATATATATATATATATATATATATATTTATAATAAATGCGACGATCAATGTATAAAATTGATGTAAAATATATATATATATATATATATATATTTATAAAAAAATCGTAAGGGATATTTATTTTTTTTGGATAATATCGAATCGTCTGGTGCATTAGAAAGAAAAAAAAATATTTTTTTGTCTATTTAGTTGTTATGCACGTGACGATAAATTTATTTAAAGTACCAGAAAAAGAAATCACGTGATCAACATTTAATAAATTAAATTCTAAAAATTAATCTTTAAAAATTCACCAAAAATCAGAAAATCGAGGTAAAGGTTCGAAAAAGATTTCATTTTGAAGGAATTTTTATGATCTTTCTCGTGATATAAATTTTATAACCCTCAATGTATTATTTTAAATGCAAACGTAAAAAAAGTTTAAAAAACAGCTTAAAAATTTAATTTAAAAAATCTAAGAAGAATTTTTGAAAAATATTTCTTAGTGCACCCCTACACTATTAGAAGAATCGCCATGCAAAATTTCAGCCCTTTAGGTCCAGCGGTTTGGTCTGTGCGTTGTATGTCAGTCAGTCAGTCAGTCAGTGAATGAATGAGTCAGTTACGGAACTGTTTTATATATATAGATATGGATAGACTAGCTGAATATCCGTGCTTCGCTACGGAGTAGATACATTCAAATTAAATACAAAGGTCAATGTATGCAATTAATGCCATATAAAAAATATATATTCATAATTAATACAACGGTCAATGTATGCAGTTAATGCCCCCCAAAAAACATATTTATAAAAAAATCGCAACGGGGATTTTTATAGACAAAATAATGTAGAAGAAAATATTCAAATTAAATACAACGGTCAATGTATGCAATTAATGCCATATAAAATATATATATTCATAATAAATACAACGGTCAATGTATGCAGTTAATGCCAAAAAAAAATATTTATAAAAAAATCGTAACCGGGATTTTTATAGACAAAATAATGTAGAAGAAAATATTGAAATTAAATACAACGGTCATTGTATGCAGTTAATGCCAAAAAAAAAAATATTTATAAAAAAATCGTAACCGGGATTTTTATAGACAAAATAATGTAGAAGAAAATATTCAAATTAAATACAACGATCAATGTATGCAATTAATGCCATATAAAATATATATATTCATAATAAATACAACGGTCAATGTATGCAGTTAATGCCAAAAAAAAAAAATATTTATAAAAAAATCGTAACCGGGATTTTTATAGACAAAATGATGTAGAAGAAAATATTCAAATTAAATACAACGGTCAATGTATGCAATTAATTTGTATGTTTAATATCCATAAAACATACTCATTTGAATTAAATTCTAAAAAAAACTTCCATCTCAATGAGTCTAGTGGTTAAATTTTATCTTTTACCGTATTTTAATATCTTTTTTATCAATTTATTTCATTGTTATGTACGTGACGATAAATTAAAGTAAAGTATAACAAAAAGAAAAGAAACCACGTGATCAACATTTAATAAATTAAATTCTAAAAAATAATCTTTAAAAAATTCACCAAAAATCAGAAAAGGGAGGTGAAGATTCGAAAAAGATTTCATTTTTAAAGGAATTTTTATGATATCTTTCTCGTGATACAAATTTTATAACCCTCAGATTATTATTTTAAATGCAAACTTTAAGGAATGTTACAAAAACAGCTTAAAAATTTAATTTAAAAATATTTAAGAAGAATTTTTCAAAAATCTTTCTTAGTGCACCCCTTCACCATGCAAAATTTCATCCCTTTAGGTTTAGCGGTTTTTGTCTGTACGTTATCTGTCAGTCAGTCAGTCAGTCAGTCACGGAACTGTTTTATATATATAGATCACGATAGTTCATTCAACATAGACAAATTGTGACTAAATTATTTTAGATGCAATGTATCCCTCCTGTACACAAGTCCGTTTTCACTGTTAACTATGAAATTTAAAATTGGAACTTTATACCAAATAAATAATAAAAAAGTCAGTAAATAAGTAAAAATAAAGAGCTAAAGTATTTCTAACAAGTAATATAAAAACAAAATCTTTTAAAGTCAATTCCTACTTAGGTCAACAAAGAAAAATTTGAGTGTGAACTAATAGTAGGAATTGAAAAAAAGGATTGCCTGCCAGAACCTTGCCTACTGTGCGAGATTAGGAGGGGGGGAAGAGAGAGAAAAAGTTTGTCAGGTTGGGGATTCGATCTCGCAACCTACAGGACGGGAGAAGCCCGCGATACCGCAGTGCTACCGTTCACACAGTAACAAGAGGGAAATTACTATTCAAGAGCAAGAGACGCTCTAGGTCTAAAACTAAAATCGATTAATTAAATTTAATTAATGAATTAATATTTGAAAAAACTGTATTAACATCAAGTGTCATCCACTACAAGTTTAAAAAAATGTATTTGAACTTGAGTGGATGAATAAAAAGTATTTTATTACCGATTGAAAATTTGAACAAGATATATATAGGGAGAGTGTGAACTAATAGTAGGAATTGAAAAAATAATTTTATCGAAATGATATTATGTAAGCACAGCGGCGGCGAATAGCTTGAGATAAGAATCTGAAATCGAAGAAATAAGATATTCTATAGCTATCTGGATGGAAGAGAACATTAGCGATACATATTCCTGATATGTTAGCTTGGATTTATGATTTAGCCAAGAAAGATTTTTCACACTTTTTCTCAAAATGTAAAACCTTTCAAAATCATAGATTTTGTTATTTGATTTCTATAGATAAAAAAAAATAAATCTCCAAAGTGTTAACAAATATCGATTGAATAAAACGTAGGTTTAGTATTTTTTTTTCTTTTCTATTTCTCCCACCCAGAGGAAAGAGAAAAAAAAAACTGAAATTTTATTAGATGGGCATGCCAGAATCACTTTCCTTTAAATTTTATAATTAAGTTGTTTTTATTTCATTCAGTATTTCCTTTTTTTTTCCTTTTCAGGGAGTTATAAATTACTTTAGTAGAGAGATAAATTGCCCAATGAATAATGCTGATATGGTAAATGTCTTCTGTAAAATTTTTAGAGTACAAAAGCTCCTAAATTTTGAGTTAGTTGAATTCATATAAAAAAACTAGCTGAATACCCGCACTTCGCTACGGAGTACATTCAAATTAAATACAACGGTCAATGTATGCAATTAATGCCAAAATAAATAAATAAATATATATATATATATATATATATATATATATATATATATATATATATATATATATATATATATATATATATAATATTAATATATATACAGTCGAACCTCTATATATCGAAGTAGCAAAATCCCGGATGTGAAAGATTTATTGAGATTAATGTGAAGATTAATGAAAGATTAATGTGAAAGATTTATTGAGTACTATATACCTTTAAAAAATAAGCAATAATCCAGACAGTGGTTACAGTGATCACAATTACATTCTTAAAAAAAAAAAACTACGAATATCTTGCCGAACAGCCAGTTTTGCGGAAAGTTCATCAAAGAAATTCTCTCATTTATTCAGTCCATTAAAAATTTCATCGGGACATTTTCCGCGAATTGAAGTCCACGAAGTATTGTTTCAAACGCCAAAAATTGGGAGATTTTATTCTAAAGTGGAATAAAATCTCCCAATATGTCGTGAAAAAAATTTCGATATATAGAAACAGTTTTTCTATGTAATGAACACGGAGATTTGCTAAGAGTTCGATATATAGAAAATTTCGATATAGGGAAGTTCGATATATGGAGGTTCGACTGTATATATATATATATTTATTTATTTATAAAAAATTCGTAAGGGATATTTATTTTCTTTGGATAATATCCAATCGTCTGCTGCATTAGAAAGAAAAAAATTTTTTTTTGTCTATTTAGTTGTTATGCACGTGACGACAAATTTATTTAAAGTACCAGAAAAAAAAATCACGTGATCGGCATTTAATAAATTAAATTCTAAAAATGAATTTTTAAAAATTCACCAAAAATCAGAAAATCGAGGTAAAGATTCGAAAAAGGTTTCATTTTAAAGGAATTTTTATGATCTTTCTCGTGATGTAAATTTTATAACCCTCAAATTATTATTTTAAATGCAAACTTTAAAAAAGTTACAAAAACAGCTTAAAAATTTAATTTTAAAAAATCTCAGAAGAATTTTTCAAAATCTTTCTTAGTGCACCCACCCCTACACCATAAGAAGAATCGCCATGCAAAATTTCAGCCAACTTTAGGTCCGGCGGTGTGGTCTGTGCGTTGTATGTCAGTCAGTCAGTCAGTCACGGAACTGTTTTATATATATATAGATAACCCTTTTGTTTCAGAGGACAAAATCTCGACCTCAAATTGAGTGCTAATATCGTCATAACTTGGAACTTTTTTCAAAGGTGTAAATTTTCTTTAGTGTATATCGACAATCTGACTAAAAAGGGCATTTGATATGCGGTTTTATGGATCATTGGTCAATGAAGACACAGCCTCTGCTGGTTCTTACTTTTGATTTAAGTTACCAGCGTAAATACCGAAAAATGTTTGTTATGATGAATCGAGCTTGATAAAATTTTAAACACAATTATTCATGAAAGAAAATGCTTAAAAATGGGGGCATATTACTACCAGTTTCACCAATAAAGCTTACGCAATTCACAAGATAAATTCTCTCCAAAGTAAAGTATCCATATAAGCAACAGCTGGTAAGCAAAACTTCTGAGCTGTTGATAAACCCTTATAATAAGAATAATAATCAGTAGTTAATTTTTCTGATTCTAGTCTCAAAGAGTCTGATATATCTATTTGTGTCGGGCGTAATATATTAGAAGTCTATACACTCACGTAAAATATAAGGAGAAATATTTTGTCTTGAAAATTGGGTTAATGACATCCACCGAGAGAAACAAAGAGATTCAAAGACAATTCTATGCTGCAGAAGAAAAAAAAGTCACAATTTTATGTCCTCATTTGGATACACGTTCACCCCTGTCAGTGATTATTACCAAGATATCATGCATACTTCTTATTCTCTTCTATTTTTGAATCCTGGATCAGCTGCGGTTGTCAATAAATGCTTCATGGTGTTATCTTTCATAAGATAAGACAAAGATTCCAGGGCAGAGCTCGCATCTGACTCCCAATTAATGTTTTTTCGAAAATTTAAGTCCCATTTTTTTTGAGCTACGGAATCAATCTGACTTCCACTTTTTCAGATCAATCACGAAGTTTGCTGAACAAATAAATAAGGGACATGCTTACACGGTAATGCATAATATATCAGTAGAGAAGTGCGATCATAGTTCATTTCCTCATTACCCTTGTGCTTAGATAATAATATCATGGTACATTAACCTCACCTCCATACTGGCTTCAATAAACGATAAGTCTGCAAATACATATGGAGTCACATATTATGCACGAGGACATTCTGATGTTCTAAGTTGACTAAATGAATCCAGAATACAAGATTTGGCAAAATTAGCTTTCATCGATCAAGATACCGTGAAACATTTTATCAACTTTTCATGCTGATATCATCACAAGTGACAGGATGATAGAATTACGTTATTCAATCTTCAATCACATAGTCATTAGAGGAATTTAGATGCCTATTCTTAATTCCAGTTGTCTTGGCATTTGATCACCATTTTGGAGACTCCGTTTGATTGTTAGCTATAGGCTTTGCAGCTGTTGCAAATTGAAAATCCAGAGAACCGATCTTAACCCTGATAAAAGCATAAACAAAGTTGTCACCCTGTTCATACTCCTTCCCTAATTCAGTAATTGCGAGGCGAGCCTAGATCAGGTTTGCAGTCTTGCAACCCTTTCTACGCGGTACTAGGGTTGCCGGATCTAGTTTAAGTTCTGCTATTTAAAAATCAGCAATGGGAGTAGGATATAGGTGGCGCCATCTTTTGCTTGTTTTCTGCATTTTAAGTTTCCTTAAGTTAAATCAGAGCTCGCATCATACAGGCAAGATCGTTCATTCTAATGCAAATGCATCATGAGACTGTTAGAGTCAAATATCAACCAAAAAAGCACAGGGAAAAACTGAATGATAAAAAATTCAGTTGAAAATTAATAGTTTCCGTGCTCCACTGAAGCTATTAATTTTCTCCGCTGAAATTATTAAATTAATAGTTTTGTTGTTCTTAAGCCCCCCCCCCCCCCGAAAATTCCATTCAAATTAGACTCTTATTACGTTTCCCTTTTATATTTATAAGTATTTCTATGTGATAATAGGATTTTGTAAAAACTGAAATCTAAAATATTCATACTAATGAACAATATCAATTATTTCCCAAGATGTTCTAATCCATATTTTCGAACATATAGCTGCATAAATTTATAATGCTAAATTGACATATAGTTCAGGTTAATCCAATATATTTAATCATTTATAAATTTTTACTGACATCAAAGAAGTTCGAAAATATTTTACTGAGTTGCTTCTTAATCACATCTCAAACGCTCTCTAACTTCAAAATGAAGAACTGAATTCTCCAAAATATTTGAAGCAGATTTTTAACCCTTTGTTATACGTTATCAAGAATTTTACTTGAAGGAATTTTTTAAATATATTTCTATTTTTTTTAAAAATATATTTTTTAAATATATTCTCTTCCCGTCTTTTCAGTTATTAGTTCGTACAAATATATCTATGGGATTCTCCATTAAGTAAGTACTTCATTGGTTGTTAAGCTTTTGTTCACCACCTGTTTAAAAAAAAAAAAAAAAAACGTTGGGCATCTCTAAACCAACCCATTTAGAGGCTAAAATAGACTTACTTATTTGCCTGAATAAATAAACTATTTGTGATTAACAACCTTAATAAAAAATTCGAAAATATTTTACTGAGTTGCTTCTTAATCCCATCTCGATTAAGAAGCAACTCGAACCACAAATAAACTTGATAATAATAACAAGCTTACAGTAAAAGTAAACTTAATAGCAAACATACATAAAAAACCTATGAAAACTTACACCTTAATGACATTTTTGAGCTTGCATTTGCTTTTCTTGCTATAAAATGGCTACAACTCTACATTACGGAGTTGTATATTAGGAATTTTTAATCAGAACAAGGAGTTTTTCCGCACTCGAAACGTCCAGAAACGGACGAAATACAAGAATTTTTAAAGTTGGAACAAAAAAAAAATTTTTTCCCAATTTTACAAAATTGTTTTGAAACGATGAAAACAATTTTTTTTAAATCAATGCTAGATTTTGTGAACCACTTTTTAGAATTCTCTCAGACCACCAGAGGTCTGCGGGCCACCGGTTATGAACCAATCGCTTAGATCAGGGGTCTCCAAACTTTTTAACTTAAGGTCCACACTGACTCCTCGACTAAGTCCTATGGGCCAAGACTTAGGGCCATGGGCTAATCATACCAACATACTGTTGTTTGAATTACGCGCAAATTTTCGTTTTGAGACTAGCTGCGAGTGAGATATCTATGGTTACATACAGTTACAGCTACATAAAACTCCTTAATCTATATATATAAAACAGTTCCGTAACTGACTCACTGACATACAACGCACATACCAAACCGCTGGACCTAAAGAGCTGAAATTTTGCATGGCAATTCTTCTTATGGTGTAGGGGTGCACTAAGAAAGATTTTTGAAAAATTCTTCTTAGATTTTTAAAAAATTAAATTTGTAAGCTGTTTTTGTAACTTATTTTAAGTTGGCATTTAAAATAAAAATTTGAGGGTTATAAAATTTATATCACGAGAAAGATAATAAAAATTCCTTTAAAATGAAATCTTTTTGGAATCTTTACCTCAATTTTCTGATTTTTGGTGAATTTTTAAATATTAATGTATAGAATTTAATTTATTAAATGCTGATCACGTGATTTCTTTTTCTGGTACTTTAAATAAATTTATCGTCACGTGCATAACAAATAAATAGACAAAAAAAATTTTTTTACTTTCTAATGCAGCAGACGATTGGATATTATCCGAAAAAAATAAATATCCCTTACGATTTTTTATATATATATATATATATATATATATATACATTACATCAATTGTATACATTGATCGTCGTATTTATTATGAATATATATATTTAATTTTTTTGGCATTAATTGCATACATTGACCGTTGTATTTAATTCGAATGTACTCCGTAGCGAAGTGCGGGTTTTCAGCTAGTCATAATTATAATGTTTAATTGAATTACGTAAATTACCTATTATATCACTTATTGTAAGTTTTTAGGATAAATCTCATATCACTAATTACAGTTAAAAATGTTCAATTTCATTACGTATGTCAGTTATTGTGTTTCTTAATTGGTCGTTAAATAAAACATCTGATTAATACGTATTTTGTATGATTTGCATTGTAAATTTTACAATGTAATCAAAATAAACTATGACGGGCCGGATGGGCGGTACTATCTGGCCGTAGTTTGGAGACCCCTGGCTTAGACAGTAGAATATTGTGTCATCATAAGATCGTTAAATAAGAATAAATTTTCTATGTAATAGTCTCCGGATTCAAGTTCTTAGAAAGCGATCGAAGCACGTAGCATATCAATCTCTCATGTCACACTGTTATTATTATTTTTTTTTTTTCAGAATTTTACTTTTTCTCTCCTTACAAACAAAACAAACCTCGGCATGTTCTGTTTGACAATTCTTCGACTGGGGAAGGAATCGAACGCAATCATCCCCAGCGTTCCGGTCCGGTGGTCCAACCACTTCTCATTTATTGTGCAGTTCTTATTGTGCTATATTATTGGGTAATATAAGATCTTGCCATGTTGGCGATTATCCCCTGCGGAAGAGATGCCGGGAAGCCAAAAAGCTTGCCAAAATCTCTTCAATTTTTAGTTGGTTGGTTTAGTTGGCCCTGTAATAATCATACACAGGAAGATTTAAAATAATTTAAGCATTATAAATATGATACGGCTGTACTTTTGGAAATTCAATTAGAACAGTTTGGGAACTAATGAATTCTTATTAGTCAGTTATTACATCTTACCACCCTACATTCTCGTTTTGTTTTAATTTATAATGAACAGTTACTTTTGAGATGATGGATATTTCTGATGACCGCACTATTCACTGAATTCTCGAGCATGTTCAGTTGATCATCTTTAAACGCTATTGTATCAGAATGGGCGGTTATGGAATGTTTTGATATACTGCAGTTGAACCCCGTTATAGCGAACCCGGTATATAACGAACTCACGGATATAACGAACGATAATTTTGGTCCCGCCGTTTTCCTATTCTACATAAATTTAATTAGTATTGTGTCAGTTTAATGTAATCGATTTTAGTCGATTTAATTCATTAATGATCATTTTAAATAGATTTTATCATTTTTTAATACATCATTATTGATTGAATACACGTTGCAACTAATGAGTTATACATTTTGTGAACTCTGGCAATTTTTCTTAACGGTTCGGATATAGCGAACCACCGGATAAAGCGAACAAAACATTTGGTCCCTTGAAGTTCGTTATAACGGGATTCGACTGTATTAGAATATATTGGTCATCATTATATTTTTAAGAGAATGTGAGGAGAATTTTTTAATCAATATCTATATTTTCGTAAATATTTTACATAACTCATATTTTTTTTTAAACCGGTGAAATGTTTAAACATGAAAACAGATATGAACAGATAATTAATAATATTTAAACAGATGACCCATCTCTGCCTCGTATGCAGCCCATACATTAACTTCGGCGATCTCTTTTGAACTAGCCGATTGACCTCTCATCACCATAAACCGTCATCACTTTTCTTCACCGGTTAGTTTACTCCGAGCACAGCAGCGACTTGTAGATTTACGCACACACATGAGATGCCTATCAGTTGAGACGTCCAAATGATATCTCGCGAAAAATCAGTCTTCAGATAAGGAGAAAGTTTTTAGTAATTATACGCTCTGTTGTAGGCCTCTCTGCGAGGCAAGACGCCGTTTCCGATAAAAGCTAAATTATTTAACAACACAGAAAGAAGCCGCGCCATTGTGCAAGTTTGATTGCAGATTGTGACATGAAGGCCTACCGATTTGTCGGCACAGTTTCTGGAAGTGTCTGGTAAGCCGGTAAATGCCTTTCAACACTTTTTGTGCGTTTCTATTATCAAATTTACGTGTTCGCGTTTGAATTTTCCCGCTGAATCGCGAAAAAAAAAATATAAAAAGTTGGGTTTTTTTTTATATAATCTTTGGCGGTATTTCGAGTGGTACGATTGTAAATTTTGCTGGATCACACTCCTGACCTTCGTTCAATTCACTTTGAAAATGTTTACCGGCCCTAAGAATGCGGTAAAAGGACTATAAAATGTGCTTATCTGTCTTCACGAATCAATTAAAAACGTAAACAGTCGGATCTGTGTGAGGAATATTTAACTTTGACATTATCCACGTAGAAGAATCTTGTTGGATACTTCAGAACTCCAGTGAACTCCGCTTATATCGTAATGTAGTAAGATTATCAGAAGCTTTGTGGTATTCCGCAGGCAGTTTACATCGTTTTTGCGTTCAGGTACACCAGAAAAAATAAAATGAACCGCAAGGACTTTAATATAATCATACTGGAAATAAAATAAATGCAAGTCGTTAAATTATTGTTGGTGTTTCCTGTTTCTCTGGGTTCGTCCTACGAGATCCCATACTGTGTTCACATGAAGATTATAGAGTTTCTATGCTCACTTCTACCCAGACCTGGGTGTATATAATTTGAAGTGGCACTCTATCTGAATTTGAAACAAACACAGTTTATACATGAAACAATGTTTATTGAATTCGTTGCACATATAATTGGCTTTTACAGCAATAAGCATAGGTACACCTGTACGGAATATAAATACAGCTTTCAAGAACAATATATTTTCTATACTCACGAACAGTAAGTCAAACCAGCAGTACTGCCATGTAAACTTCTGGCCCGCTAAGCACTAGCGCAGGATAACACCTTTTCAACCTTAACAACCTCCACCCCCCTTTTTTAATGACGCTGCGTGGTATTTATACTAAGCGCGTATGCCGAAATTAGCATATCTAAAACAGCTTCTTTAATTCACTCAAAAGTTCGATTCTTGTGAATCGAATCTTGTGTATACCTTACAAGATATGAGAAGGAATAGAAGCATACAGACGCAGAAGAATTTTAATCGACAACAACGGCGGCTCTAGAGGGGAGGGAGTAGGGGCAATTGCCCCCCCCCCCCCAAAAAAAAAGTATTGCGTAATTTTTTTTCAGAGCTTAAAATTATATAATCGTAGACCTAATACTAAATGTGCTTAAATTTAAAATGAGAGGATGTTTATTTCTTATATATATATATATATATATATACACACAGTGATCGATTTCCAGAAATAGAGGTGCCTGAACTGTAACTTTCCGGGGTGTGTGTGTGTGGGGGGGGTATTCCAAATTATATATGTGTATGTGTATAAATATATATATATATATATATATATATATATATATATATATATATATATATAAAACTCCAAGAGCCGACGTTGCCCTCCCCCCCCCCCCAAATCTCTGGACTGAAGTATCACCTGATTGACAAACGATGTACACAGGCGATGGATGGCAGATTGCAGATCCTCTTTCAATAATTTTCCTTCTTTGGAGGGGGAAGAATGACTTTTCCCCCAATTTTACATCCATGCTTTATGCGGAACTCGAACCCCTTGCCTCCGGTGTGGCAAGCTGTTACCTTTACCATATAGTGACACTCCATTAAATTAAGATTGTTGATTAAAAAGGACACTAATTTTTGTAAACTGTTACCAAGTGAGCCAAAATGCTGGCCATCATTTTTTCACATTACATTTGGGGATATGTATGGGAATCTCTTGCACAGAATGTCGCCTCTTGGAAAACTTATAACTGGGAAATATGCTCTTTGAAAATGATAATTATAATCTTTTTTTTTTTTTTTTTCAATGGGGAGGCACTTGTCATCAAACATTCGCCTATACTACGCCGCAATTTTACTGCCCATTTTATTGTGGGGGAACCATATAGGCGGGCAGCATTATCCCCTATGACGGGACGACACGAACGGAGGCATTTTTCGTGGCGCGACGCCGGGATTCGATCCGAGCACCCTCAGCACCGAAAACCAGATCGCTGTTCCACTGGGCCTCCATAAGCCCTGTAATTATAATCTATATTATATAAAACAGTTCCGTGACTGACTGACTGACTGACTGACTGACTGACTGACTGACAGATAACGAACAGACCAAACCGCTGGTCTTAAAGGGCTGACATTTTGCATGGAGATTCTTCTTATAGTGTAGGGGTGCACTAAGAGAGATTTTGAAAAAATTCTTAGATTTTTTTTAAAATTACAATTTTAAGCTGTTTTTGTAACAATTTTTAAGTTTGCATTTAAAATAATAATCCGAGGGTTATAAAATTTATATCACGAGAAAGATCATAAAAATTCTTTGAGAAGGAAATCTTTTTCGAATCTTTACCTCCCTTTTCTGATTTTTGGTGAATTTTTAAAGATTCACTTTTTGAATTTAATGTATTAAATGCTGATCACGGGGTTTCTTTTCTTTTTGTGATACTTAAATTAATTTTGCGTCACGTGCATAAAAAAAATTGACAAAAATATAAAAATATTGTAAAAGTTAAAATTTAACCACTAGACTCATTAAGATGGAAGTTTTTTTAAGAATTTAATTCAAATGAGTATGTTTTATGGATATTAAACATATAAATTAATTGCATTCATTAACCACTGTATTTAATTTGAATGTACTCCGTAGCGAAGCATGGGTATTCAGCTAGCAATAATTATAATGAAAAACTTTCATCTACTCCAACAAAGAAAGCTCTAATAAGTAAAAGATGTATGCTAGGTAAGTACACATAATCAAGTTAGTTAGATGTTTGATTGTGTATTTATTTCTAATTCACGCATCATTTTAGGACCGAAATCGGATTTTCGTTGACACTTTCGATTCTACCTTACGCAGCGCAGTGCTTTTATCACCAAGTTTTTACTTCGGTTATATTCTAGTTTACAGTCCGACCACAGTACGAAGAACCACGGTTGGTATAGTGCCAAGACGATTCTATTCACGCTTTAGGTAAGGCTGCTTAGGAAGGAGGGGGAAAAGTCTTGTATTCTCTCGACATTCTTTAGAATCAGTTACTAACTGCGCTTGCTTGCTTTTTCCTCGTCTGTTATTTTGATTATTATATTAAAATTAATGCATCCTTTACCCAACACGACTGCTCGGAATAAGCCGTTCCGTAGTGATTGTAAACGTATAATTCACAATGCAATTAAATTGTGTGATAAAGAAGCACTAGAAGGAAATGTTATTGTTCCAGTTTCGCAATCCCCAAAGAGAGCTAGTAAAATAACCGGGATATCAATGTCCAGTGTAAAAAGAATAGGCAGAGAAGCAAAGGGTGAAGAAACTCCAAAATTTTAATCTCCGAGGAAACGTCAGAAAAAAAAGAACCACCGAAAACGTAGCTTTAGATGATTTTGATTGTGATGTAATCCGAAAATATCCACTCTTATAAAACTCCTATTTTTTAAATAGATTTGCTTCTTTCTTTTTATTATTTTGAAATTATTATTCACATATTCGATCAAAAATAAAGTTTTAAAAAATAACTTTAAAATTGCGGACAAAAAGTAGTCTGAAATGCATTCCGTATTTCATAAACAAACACATCCGAAAATATGACGTTTTCCCCTATTTTCTAAGTAGACTAGCTTTTCTCGCGCATGCGCAACAGATTCCAGGGACCTTGCTTCCGTGGTCGGACTATAGGGAACCTCACGTTAAGGGGACAGTGAACATTCAAACCTAACTTTTTTTGTTTCGAATGGATTTTCTTGAAATTTGAATATGTGATTAGTACCATAGATATGTAAAAGTGGTTAAAATTTAATGATGAAATATTAATAATTTATGAATTATGAAATATTAATTATATCAAAATTTGCCTAATTAAAAATGTTTCATGCGCATTTCATTTGCATATAATATGGTAATTTTTATTTACAGGGTACCTTATAGAACTAACAATGAAACTTATTGCTTATTTTAAGCATTCATTAAAAATATAAAGAGAAAAAAATAATAACAGTGAAAACACCCTTTTTATGACGCAAAATACCTATAAATCATCAATTCAAGTACAAAATTTAGAAATTCTGAGCTACGAAGCATAATGATTTTCAATAAGATTTATTTGATATACAGTTCAGTATATAAAACTTAAATTTCAAAGCAATACGATAATTAGAAATGCGCCTGGAACAGTTTAAATATTCCTATGACACGAAAATTTTTATTTTGGGAAAAACACATTCAAAGTTATTGCTATTAGTAACCACATAATATCTAAATTAAATACAAATGCCTATAACTAGGAAAGTAATCGCAGAAATTAAAAATTCTTTTTGCAACACATTCCTACTCGTCCGTAGTTTCACAATTCGATAAAATAAAAAAAAATCGAATTTTTGGACAAATTTCACAATTTTGAAAGTCTACTGTCCCCTTAAATACTTTTGAGTATCAAGCGCTTCATTCTTTCTGCTTCTAGAAAGCAGCGCTGATTTGTGAATGACCCTGTAGTAGAACTAAAATTGTATTCTGAAATATCTAACAATAACATGAAAAGTGAAAATCGCGAAACTTAATAATTTATAAAAATTCTATTTTAAATTCTTAATTTTTTTTTCTCCTTTGGGAAGAGTTTTCGAACGAGGAGTTACAGAGAGTACATTACCACAATTTTGCACATCTACTTGGTTTCTTCAATTTTTTTCTTCTTCTTTAGCCCTCACCTGGATTTCACCTGGGGGAAATTCCCAATGGGCTTAAGTTCAAGCACGTTCAAAAGTAGAGCTAATTACAGAAACATAACTTGCTGAAGAAAAAAAATCAACAAATATGACAGATTAAGTCCCAAGTACTTGTATTTACCTCTAAACACCGCCTGGAGATCGATGAAGGAACAACACACCAGTATACGGAAACGAAATAGAACGATTTACCTCACAGTTTGCACCAGCCAAATGCTTCAGGCATGGCATCTCGTTCAGAGTGTCGAGGCGTCGAAATTCCTTTAGACAAATAGTATAGCCTATAGCAGAAGAAGGGTTGAAGGATAAGAGGTTATTTTTCTAATTTCATTTCAGACTTCTAAGTAGTGAAAAGCAAATTTGAATTATTTCCTCAATTTGCGATTCCTCAGTTTCAATAGCTATGCGAATTTTTTGCAATTTCTTTACCCTTATTGTTGATGCAGTCAAACCCCGTTATAGCGAACCCGGTATATAACGAACTCACGGATATAACGAACGAAAATTTTGGTCCACCCCGTTTTCCTATTGTACGTAATTTAGTTAGTAATGTGTCAGTTTAATGTAATCGATTTTAATCGATTTAATTCATTAATGATAATTTTTAATGCATCATTATTGAATACACATTGCAACTAATGTGTTATACATTTTGTGAACTATGAAAACAATTTATGAATATGTGAACAATTTATGAAATAAATATTTCATAGGGTGTATGAATGTTTCCCAACCGGCAATGTTGAAGACCTTCATACTTGCCAAATGCTACCTCAGAAAAATAAAATCTCAAATAGAATTTTTAATGCAGTCGAACCCCGTTATAGCGAAACCGGTATATAACAAACTCACGGATATAACGAACGAAAATTTTGGTCCCGCCGTTTTCCTATTGTACGTAATTTAGTTTGTATTGTGTCAGTTTAATGTAATCGATTTTAGTCGATTTAATTCATTAATGATCATTTTTAATAGATTTTATCATACTTTAATACATCATTATTGAATACACATTGCAACTAATGTTTTGTTATACATTTCGTGAACTCTAGCATTTTTCTTAACGGTTCGGATATAGCGAACCACCGGATAAAGCGAACAAAACCTGTGGTCCCTTGAAGTTCGTTATAACGGGATACTGTATACCCTTTTATTCAACATTTTTCGGTTTCGATGGGAGGTTTAGGTGGGGTGCTACACTAATAGATGCCTTTACCTCGATTTACATGTTGGTTCACACAACATATTCTATGCTTTAGGATTATTAATCACTTTTAAACGTTTGATTATTAAAAAAATTGCAAATTATTATTTTTAGTAAAAATTTAGATACGCAAACGCTAAATTTACATTCAGTGATACGTTTATAAAAATAAAAGAAAATTCCAGCTTTGACATTTTATGCAAAACCTATATACCTTAATACCTTATACCAGGGGTGTCGAACCTTTTAGCTTCCTTGGGCCACACTGAAAGAAAAGGAATTGTTTTGCCTACAAAAATATTCTTAATATTAAAAATAGTTAATGAGTAAAAGAAGTATAATATAGTAAACATATTTCATTATAAATTTTATTTATAATTATAAAGATAACTAAAGGAGTCATACAATTTATATGATATTTGGCATTGAATATGAGAGACTAATGCATCAATGTCTGGGTCAATTGAAGTGGGGACTAAAAAAAAATTTAGTCCGTCGAGGCCGGTTATGGATATATATTTTATTTTCGCTTAGAGCTCTCTTTCTGGGCCGCACTGATACTTCCTCTGGGCCGCGGGTTGGACACCCCTGCCTTATACCTTATATTACCTTATATAAGGTATATTACCTTATATACCTTATAGTACCTTATATACCTTATATTACCTGATATTTTATATCAAACCTATATACCTTATATTAAAACCTAAACTATGATACGTGTCATCTAATATCTATTTTCCCATACACACACGCTCAGACAAAACGAAATGAGAATAACTAAATGAATCGGTTATTTTGAAAAGGAGTCATAGTTTTTTAAATTTTTCATGAGAAGCAAAAAACTACTATATATACAGTAACCACCGCTTATAGTGATCACTGGTTATAAGAATCAACCGTTTATAAGAATCAATATCGCGAAAACAAAAACAAATGCATTAATTCCATGTTAAAATTTTCGCTTTAAAGAATCAATCCACCGGTTTTAAGAATCAGTTTACACTCTTCGCTTTACTTCCATTTTTCCAAAAAACCTACTTAAACCCTAAAAAGGCACGAAGTTCGTTCTTTTTTTTAAAGAAAGATTGATAAGATGGGATGGAATATAGTCGTAAAATTCACCCCTTTCTTTATTAGACATAACATAATCGTTTCCCCTTAAACGCTTTACCACAACACTGTCCTATTAGCTTGACCCGGGGGCAACTTTACCCGTCAGAGTAAATCTTCGTCTGAGACTATAAGTATTGAAAGAGGTATAAACAGCCTTCTGGAAACTTCATTACGTCAAACTACAGTAGAAAACTTTTTCTTGCTCCCTTCCTGTAGTTGAAATGTTAAAACTGTTAAGCAGGTATGTTGTAACTTGTAACAAATATTGTATTTTTTTCTTCTCTTACTATAATCATGTGTATCTACTTATAGGTCTAAAAATTAAGTTTTATTTTTAAAACTATAAAAAAATTTTAATAAAAGATAGTTAATGTAAATTAAAGAGTATTTTATGGTAAATTATCTAATATATGTATATATAGGTGTGTGTGTTCCAGTCCAAAAACCTAAATTTCGGTTATAAGAATCAACCGCTTATAAGAATCAAAAACAGTAATAACAAACGTGATTCTTATAAGCGGAAATCACTGTATATATATATATATATTTATTCACACTCACACTCATATTACCCTACCATTATTGTGCAGGCACTACAACATATTATGCAAAATGTTGGTACTAATATTCATCACCGACAAAATTGCGAAGGGAAAGCTATCGCAATTTTTACAACTTCCCTTTGAGCACGGGCCACCGGCATTTGGTCACGGGTCAAAAATCATTTGTTGGCTCATCTCCCCACCAGGGGGAGCTTTCTCTTTTAATTGCCTCTCTTTAGTGGGTAAACCTCGTCACAATGGAAAAACAAAACTTTACAATGGAAGGGGAGAAAAAAATACCCACACACTGCCGAGGAAGAATGACGGAATAATAAAAAAAATTGCCCGGGAGCTACGTCTCTATTCTTCGGCGCGGCTCCCACAAAAGGACGGCGCCGACGTTGCGAACGGCACAGAACCCCATGCTAATTGCCTGCGAGAGTAGCAGGTAAAGCAATAATAACTTTACCACGAAAAGGTAATAGAGAATTGGTTTAGCTTATTCGGACGAGTTTCGTTAAAATTGGTTTCATTTCTGGAAGGAAAACATCGATCTGCCAGCTCTTTTGTGGGAACGGAAGAATGCGGATACTTGATCGCAGATCTACCTGCAAATGTTTTCATATTCCCGAAATTCTTTCCGGGAGAGGAAAACACTGAATGCATGGCTCAAACAATAATTAAGTTTTTGTTTTGAACCTACATACAAAGGCACAGGAGCCCCAAATTGCAGTTTAAATATATATATATACTAGAAGGTAACCCGTCATTTTGACGTCACCTTCTATCCTCTTTAAAAAATCTGTAATTTTGGTTTGTTTGCTGGTTCTTACAAGGTCATTGTTAATTTCACGGTATGGAGATAGTTAATTTTGCAGCTCCCTTTTGAATTTTCGGCTTCTTTCAGCGGAAGGGTCTGCTTTCAGGAAAAATTATTCAAGATTTTCTGCTAAGCTTAGGCCTTCTTGCAATTTTATAAATGAACTAGAAGGTAACCCGTCATTTTGACGTCATAATACTAATAATGACGTCATAATGGAAAAAGTATATGAAAGTTAAAAAATATCCCGAATTATCTAACAATATTGCATTTAATCCACACCTTGTAAAAGCAAACCCTTTCATTATTTTTTATTTATTTAGTTTTTCATGCGATTGGAATAGTAGACTGCCATCCAACCCATCATTTTGACGTCATAATACTAATAATGACGTCATAATGGAAAAAGTATATGAAAGTTAAAAAATATCCCGAATTTTCTAACAATATTGCATTTAATCCAAACCTTGTAAAAGCAAACCCTTTCATTATTTTTTATTTATTTAGTTTTTCATGCGATTGGAATAGTAGACTGCCATCCAACCCATCATTTTGACGTCATAATACTAATAATGACGTCATAATGGAAAACGTATATGAAAGTTAAAAAATATCCCGAATTTTCTAACAATATTGCATTTAATCCACACCTTGTAAAAGGAAACCCTTTCATTATTTTTTATTTATTTAGTTTTTCATGCGATTGGAGTAGTAGACTGCCATCTAGTTTTTTACAGCTCACTACGCGATATGAATCTTGAGCTACTTGATTCATTCACATTCAAGTTTGTTTACTTTTAGAACTCATCGCAAAAGTAAATACATTTTTAAAAAATGTTAAATATACAGCTCAAAGCATCCAGTTTTTTGTAGTTCTGCGTGTTTTATAGAAAAATAGGCTGAACAAACGTGATTTGATGGAGAAGATATTAGTTTTTGGGTAAGAAAAAATTCTGATCCACATCTGAAATTGAAATTAAGCCTAACCGGCTGTTAGTTTACTGAGGGCTTCAATTGAAAGATGAGTACAGCCCGGAGGTGTTATACAGAGACAACGGCTATTATATATATAATAATTTGGAATACCTCCCACACCACCCGGAATGTTACAGCACTTCAATTTCTAGAAATCGAGCACTGTATATATATATATATATATATATATATATATATATATATATATATATATATATATATATATATATGTATGTATATATACATATATTGTACATGTTGTTGTTATACATACATACATATACATATATTGTACATATTGTTTCATGGATTTACGGTGTCTGAGTGTGTTTATTGTATAGATCATACTCATCGGAAACAATCCATTGGTTTTTAGACAGTATTGACACCGCTGATGAAGAGATTCTGTCTAAAACCTCTATCATACTTTTCTTGTCGTTTGTTCCTAGCTGCAAGTAGCTTTAGGGCTATTACTGGTTTTCTCTATCATCTATCTCTTATTTATTTTCTTTCAATAAAAGAGCAGCATTCAGCGCCTTACTTGAAAGTAATTTGTTTTAATGTCCAATACTAATTGAATTAAGTTAATTTATGTTTTGGCTTTTAAGCCTATACACTAACGTGTGGTCAATTTCAAAGTCTTGTTAATTTCATATATATATATATATATATATATATATATATATATATATATATATATATATATATATATATATATATATATATATATATATATGCAGTGGAATCTCGATCGATCGGTTTCGGATCCATCGTTTTTCCGTATGTGTCGTTCATTTTATCCAGTCCCAACGATCATATTGCTTTGTTATGTTTCCGCATCTATCGTTTTCCCGCATTTATCGTCCATTTCAATCGGTCCCTTGAAAAACGATAGATCGAGATTCCACTGTATATATATATATATATATATATATATATAAATATATATATATATATATATATATATATATATATATATATATATATATATATATATATATATATATATATATATATATATATATATATTCACACACATACTCATATTACCCTACCATTATTATGCGGGCACTACAACATAATATGCAAAATGTTGGTACTAATATTTATCACCGACAAAATTAAGAGCACAGCCAGTAGCTGCCCATCCCTGACAATTATACCCTGACAACATTGTGACAATACGAGTATCACCCAGAACGCCCTCCTCTTTCGTTAATAAACTTCTTGCTATACTGCTAAGGCTGTCACAAAATGGTTTAAGGGTATAAGTTTAGGAAAGCTGGAATGACCAGTTCAGATGCTCTGCCTGAATACACAGAGTACCTTTGATTTCAAGTATTAGAGAATAAAGTACTTGCGAGTCCATTGAGGAAAGTTGAGCTGGTGGTTTAGTTAAAAGACGAGTTTATGAAGGTTTCATCTTAACTGTTCCAGTCTGATCGTCTCCGGACTTTTCCTTCTTCGATTGTATTAACTGTTTTTTTTAAATTTTTAATCATACACTGTTCCCAATGTAATTCTACTGACAGATGCTGTAGTGAATTGTGGCGAAAGATTTCTATAAATAGATCACTTCCTGTATAGCGCGCATGCGCATTGATTTTCACCATGTCGGATTCCCGAATGAAGTTAATTTTTGTCACTTCGAAGAGGTTCTTCTTACTGTAAAGAGCACATTGTATATTCATTAAGGGGACAATGGACCTTCAAACCTAACTTTTTTTGTTTTGAATGGATTTGCTTGAAATTTGAATATGTGATTAGTACCATAGATATGTAAAAGTGGTTAAAAATTAAAGATGAAATATTAATAATTTACGAATTATGAATTATTAATTATATCAAAAATTGGCCTAATTAAAAATGATCCATGCGCATTTCTTTTGCATATAATAGGGTAATTTTTATTTACAGGATACCTTATAGAACTGATAATGAAACTTATTGCTTATTTTAAGCATTCATTAAAAATATAAAGAGAAAAAAATAATAGTAATGAAAACACCCTTTTTATTACGCAAAATACCTATAAATCATCTTTTCGAGTACAAAATTTTGAAATTTCTTTTTCAATTAATTGTGCTTTGTAGACTGGTGCAGCCATCTATCGACCGGGACGGGAACGAAAAGTTAAACGCAAGTTAACTTCCAATTAACTTCATTTTCTTTCAAGTTGATGGGATAATTCATCAAAAAATTTTTTAAAGTATTTATTAATACATCGAATTGTCAAGTTTATATGTTTCAACAGAAAATTTAAAAACATGGTATATAAAACGTTCTTTTTATGTTGTAATTATTAAATATTATTATTAATTCGCTCCCCAGTGTAAATTTTTTCCATGATAATATTTTCACAGTCTCTGTTGCCTCAAGTTCCAAGTACGATGGGAATTCATGGGGAAAAAATGTACCTTTAATTCTTGCCGAGTTTGAAGAAGGCGGTATGAAACACAACAGTAAACAATTTGGGGAGTAAATAATATGCATGGCGGAAAGTATTTAAAAGAAAAAAATTGTGCACGAAATCATCATTAAAAGCGCGAACTGCATAAGTCTCGCTGAAAAAACCGTGAACACATAAAGATCGCGCTTTCAGTGAGGTTGGTAAAGCGCCATCAGCGCGTTAAGAACTATTTAATGATTCCACAGCAACAAAGGGTGTTTTGGCGGTATGGATAGAGTTCGGCCGTAGAGCATAGAATGAGAAGACTATCACGAAAGTAAAAATACAGGTAAATAACACTAACAAATAGCATGAATAACACACAGCACGAATGAATGAATGAAAAACAAAAATCAGGTAGAAATGGATATTACTGAAAAAATAAATAAATAAATAAGTAAAAAAATATAAAAAATTAAAAAATTAAAAATTAAATAAATAAATAAAAACTGTTTCTATCGCTGCCCACAGTCGCAGTTTTTTTCTGTAAAAAAATTAAATATCAAAAGTTAAACTGAATCCGTAACACACAAGACTTCCTCGGACACAATATTTAATAACTAGCTGATGAATACCCGTACTTCGCTACGGAGTCCATTCAAATTAAATACAATGGTCAATGTATGAAATTAATGCCAATATATATATATATATACATATAATAAATACAACGATCAATGTATGCAATTGATGTAAAAAAGACAAAAAAATATATTTATAAAAAAATCGCAAGGGATATATTTATAGACAAAATAATATAGAATAAAGTATTGAAATTAAATCTAATAGAACATACTAAAGAATATAGTACAGTTAATATAGTACAGTTTGAGGAACATATCTTTTACTGTATTTTAATATTTTTTTGGATAATATCCAATCGTCTGCCGCATTAGAAAGAGAAAAAAAATTATTTTTTTTTGTCTATTTCGCTGTTATGCGCGTGAAGCAAAATTAGTTTAAAGTATCACAAAAAGAAAAGAAACCACGTGATCAGTATTTAATAAATTAAATTCTAAAAATGAATCATTAAAAATTCACCAAAAATCAGAAAAGGGAGGTAGAGATTCGAAAAAGATCTCATTTTAAAGGAATTCTTATGATCTTTCTCGTGATATACATTTTATGACCCTCAAATTATTATTTTAAATACAAACTTAAATAATGTTACTAAAACAGCATAAATATTTAAATTTTTAAAAAATCTAAGAAGAATTTTTCAAAAATCTTTCTTAGTGCACACTTACACTATAAGAAGAATCGTCATGCAAAATTTCAGCCCTTTAGGTCCAGTGGTTTGGTAATGTGCGTTATATGTTAGTCAGTCAGTCAGTTACGGAACTGTTATATATATATATATATTCCCATTTTTTTAAATGTGCGTTTTATTGTGTAAAATACTTTACTTTGATCTAAAAGTTTGTTTGTTTCCTCCTGTTTTGTTAAGAGGTGCATAACATTAACAGTGAGAAATATTTAAATCTTCCGAAGTTTTCCTTCCATTTATATGACAAAAATCCCCAGTAAAGCATTTAATTAGTCCGTTTGTCTAATGTATATGTTCGAAAATTTTCTTCGTTTACGATACAAAAGTCCATACATATATATACGATTACACACACACATATATATATATATATAATATATATATATATATATATATATATATATATATATATATATATATATATATAAATATATATATATATATATATATATATATATATATATATATATATATATATATATATATATATATATATATATATATATATATATATATATATATATATATATATATATATATATATATATATATATATATATATATATATATATACCTAATGGAGATTCAAAAAACTTTTTTATGACTTGCTAATTAAAAAGTTAAGGGGTCAGTGGACTTTCAAAATTGTGAAATTTGTCCAAAAATTCGATTTTTTAAAATTTTTTTATTGAATTGTGAAACTACGGACGAGTAGGAATGTGTTGCAAAAAGAATTTTTAATTTCTGCGATTACTTTCCTAGTGATAGGCATTTGTATTTAATTTAGATATTATGTGGTTACTAAAAGCAATAACTTTATATGTGTTTTTCTCAAAATAAAATTTTAATGTCATACGAATATTCAAACTGCCCCAGGTGGATTTCTAATTATCGTATTGCTTTGAAATTTAATTTTTATATACTTAACTGCATATCAAATAGCTCTTATTGAAAAAAAATTATGCTTCGTAGCTCAGAATTTCTAAATTTTGTACTCGAAAAGATGATTTATAGGTATTTTGCGTAATAAAAAGGGTGTTTTCACTATTATTATTTTTTTTATATATTGTTAATGAATACTTAAAATAAGCAATAAGTTTCGTTGTTAGTTCTATAAGGTATCCTGTAAGTAAAAATTACCATATTATATGCAAAAGAAATGTGCATGGAACATTTTTAATTAGGCCAATTTTTGATATAATTAATAATTCATAATTCATGAAGTATTAATTATTCATCTTTAAATTTTAACCACTTTTACATATCTATGGTGCTAATCACATATTCAAATTTAAATCAAATCCATTCAATACAAAAAAAAGTTAGGTTTGAAGGTCCACTGTCCCCTTAAAGATGTGAATAAACATCACGGACATTTAATAATGTAAATGTTATAATAATTAATTAATTAATTATATCATTATATTTTAATAATATAATGATATAATTAATAATTCATAACTCATAAATTATTAATATTTCATCTTTAAATTTTAACCACTTTTACATATATCTATGGTGCTAATCACATATTCAAATTTAAAGCAAATCCATTCAAAACAAAAAAAGTTAGGTTTGAAGGTCCACTGTCCCCTTAAGTCATTCTTCTCCAATTCCTAGTTAGTTCTACTATGTGTAATGTATTACTTTAACTTACACTATTTAATACCTATTACGTAGACCACACAGCGAAATTTTGCAGTTTTCAAATGAAATACAAGGCAAACGCGATTGCCCGTGCTCCGTGTAGGGATGCGACATCGATGTCGATGTTTTCAAAACATCGATGTTTTGATAAAAACATCGATGTTTTAAACATCGATTTATTGAAGCCGATGTTTTTTTAACATCGATGTTTTGTGCTCGATGTTTTACGTTGTCTCGATGTTTTTTTTTTAATGAAAAAGTACCGTAATAAAAAAAATTTACCACGTAGCATAATTT
>OU015498.1:13449291-13462195 GCA_907164885.2 Dolomedes plantarius
TAAAATCTCGCATAATGAAAGAAACTATCAACAAATTATTACTAGTGTTTTCTAACGGATTGTGTAACGGAAAATGCATAAATTAAGATATCACTCTCACAGAAATCAACACAATTAGTTTGACAGCTGGGTTAAAAGGAAAAGCAAAGGAGAAATTTATTTGTCTCCTCGTAATTTAAGGTTTGGGAAGGGGGAAAAAATTATGCAGACCGGAAAACCATTTAAAACGTGGTACATTAATCCCTATGAAGAAAAAAGCCGAGTGATTAATTTCGTCTCCATTGTCAAAGGTTATAAGGTTGCGTCTGATTTTCAAGGTCAATGCATATAAATGAAAGCATGGCATAACATAGGAAATTCTGATAATCAATTCGTCGAATGAAATTAAGCAATAAAAAGTTGCAACGTTATTGATGGCTCTAATAATACCTTAATATTAATATTCCTGCATAATTGTAATGCGCTCGCTTTTTATATATGATTCAGAATTTGACAACGCGTATTATTTAAAATGTCAAGTCTACTGAAAATTGGCACGATTAACTATATAGACACATTTTTTTTTTTATTTTGGATAAAGTGATTGTAAATTTAACAATGATTATTGTTGTTTGTTTCATCAAAACCCCCACTGAAAGGTCATCTGCAAGAAACACAAAATATAACCAGTTATCCGATAAACAAGCTACTGCTTTTTTTTCCTTCCTTTTTAAAAGATATTTTGTATTTAAAATGTGTTCATGCATGCCTGTTGTTTTGCTATTTCGATGCGCATAAATCGTTAAAATTGAGAAAGAAAACAAAATTAGTTGTTAATGTGTTGTCGATATTCTCTATCGGATGAGTGAACGGCAGTCATTGACTGCTATGAAAAATGGTTGAGAATCTGCAAAAATTATTCACATTATTAAAATTCAATGGAGTTAATATTAAATTCAAATTAGATATTTCCTTAAAAGAGTTATGGTCTAACCTATGTATGGTGAATGAATTATGCAAAATTGTGGAGGTCATTTAAAATTTATGACTGGGCTTTGTATAATGGTCAGCACTTCTGTCCAAAAAGTAAAAAAAGTTTCAGGATCTATTTCTAAGACAGTCAGTGGTAGCGTAAGAAAAGGTAAAATGTCACATACACGCGCAAACATACATATGCATACATAAAAAATACATTACAAAAAATAAAATCTCCTGCATTTACAATTCTGAGCCAAGCAAAACTGAATTAAATTTAAAACTTATTAATAATTCTCTCTAAAAAAACAATAACTGGATGTTTACAACTCAAGCCTATTTTAACCAGCTGCTGTACATTGTTTTCAGTTTTGTCGTGGGTCTTCAGTATGACTTAATAATACGAACATAATAGAGGATAGCAATGTCGTAAGCTAAATAGTTTTCAACTTTTGCTATTCGCTGCACTTCTTTTCCATCTAGATCACATCTAAAAGTATACCGCAGTTTAGGGAACAAATATAATCGACAAAAGTAGTGTGAGATCGACAAAAGTAGTGTAACAACGGTTCAGTATGAGGGTGGATTTAAATGCTACAACTACGTATTTAGGACAAACATGTCAAGTATTTGGAACGCACATTGTAAACGTGAACAGTAGGAAGATGTTGGAAATACAAGTTTACAGAATTTAAAATAATACAGTCGAACCCCGTTATAACGAACTTCAAGGGACCAAAAGTTTTGTTCGCTTTATCCGGTGGTTCGCTATATCCAAACCGTTAAGAAAAATGCTAGCGTTCACAAAATGTATAACTCATTAGTTGCAATGTGTGTTCAATAATGATGTATTACAAAAATGATAAAATCTATTAAAAATGATCATTAATAAATTAAATCGACTAAAATCTATTTAATTAATTAATTAAACTGACACAATACTAATTAATTTACGTACAGTAGGAAAATGGCGGGACCAAATGACGGAAATTTTCGTTCGTTATATCCGTGAGTTCGTTATATACCGGGTTCGCTATAACGGGGTTTGACTGTACCACCTATCCACCCCCCTAAAGTTAGGAAGGTTTTTTTTTTTCAGTAAATCTATACAGTCTAGTGGTACTAACAGTCTATAACAATCTTGCATAATTTATAACGGTTAATTTGTGGTACAGTCGAATCCCGTTATAGCGAACCCGCGGTATATAACGAACGAAAATTTTGGTATTGCCGTTTTTCTATTGTGCGTAATTTAGTAATTATTGTGTCAGTTTAATGTAATCGATTTTAGTCGATTTAATTCATTAATGATCACTTTTAATAGATTTTATCATTTTTTAATATATTATTGTTGAATACACATTGCCACTAATGAGTTATGCATTTTGTGAACTCAGCATTTTTCTTAACGGTTCGGATATAGCGAACCACCGGATAAAGCGAACAAAACCTTTTGTCCCTTGAAGTTCGTTATATCGGGGTTTGACTGCACTCCATAAGGCATAAACAAGTTTCACAAATTTGTAAGTCTTTGTACTACAGTCGAACGCCGTTATAACGAACTTCAAGGGACCAAATGTTTTGTTCACTTTATCCGGTAGTTCGCTATATCCGAACCCTTAAGAAAAATGCTAGACTTCACAAAATATATAACTCGTTAGTGCAATGTGTTTTCAATAATGATGTATTTAAAAAATATGATAAAATCTATTAAAAATGGTCATTAATGAATGTGCTCAAATGGATATATTAGGTAGTGTAACCGTTATGCCTTTCAAAGGAAGATAAACAAACAATTTTTTTTTAAAAAATGCATGTGCGTATAACGCGGACTTTTAAAATTGCTTTCATGATTATCAACTAGTCTTATCACTTGTGAACAGGGGCGGCTCCAGCCCAGAGTTTTGGGGAGGGGGCAACTTCAGGAGGGCAACATTTTTTTTGGGGGGGGCGATATATATACATACATATATATATATATATATATATATATATATATATATATATATATATATATATGTCCAGTCGAACCCCGTTATAACGAACTTCAAGGAACCAAAGGTTTTGTTCGTTTTATCCGGTGGTTCGCTATATCCGAACCATTAAGAAAAATGCTAGAGTTCACAAAATGTATCACTCATTAGTTGCGATGTGTAATCAATAATGATGCATTAAAAAACGATAAAATCCATTAAAAATGATCATTAATGAATTAAATCGACTAAAATCGATTACATTAAACTGACACAATACTAATTAAATTACGTACAATAGGAAAACGGCGGGACCAAAATTTTCGTTCGTTATATCCGCGAGTTCGTTATATACCGGGTTCACTATAACGGGGTTCGACTATATCATATTCAAGAATTCGCTTCTTATCTCAGATTTCCTTCCAGTTCAAAAGTTTCATGCTGACAAAACTCTCTTCGTTTATTTCCCCTTTAGAAAGCAGTGCCAAAGTATCATCAATTCCAGCGATAATTGTCATAGGATGGGCATCTCTTGCCTCTTTGAAACGCAGCAACCTCTCAGAGAAATTTAGTTTCTTACTTTTACCGTCATTATACCTCTATAACATTTTAAACAGATTAGCATGTGCTACCCTATACAAGTATGCTAATTTTTTTTTATCAAATCAATAAATCATTTGAGTTTCTTCCTTGCTGTCACAGAGGGTCAAAGACAATGGCTCCTATTGTCTTAATTTGCATTAGAAAGAAGCCATTATTTTTATGTGACAAAAGTTTTCCGTGGTGAAAAGAAAGAAAACATAAATAATTGAAGAGTATTTAAACCTTTTACCTACTTTTACCTACTTTTACCTACTTTTACTAAACCTTTTACCTACTTTTACCTACTTTTACCTACTTTTTATGATACGGCGAGATAAAAAAAGAATTATACATTACTGTATAATTTAACAAAAATTAGTTAAATCTGAATTTTAAATTACAGTCAAACCCCGTTATAGCGAACCCGGTATATAACGAACTCCCGGATATAGCGAACGAAAACTTTGGTCCCGCCGTTTTCCTATTGTACGTAATTTAATTAGTATTGTGTCAGTTTAATGTAATCGATTTTAGTCGATTTAATTCATTAATGATCATTTTTAATAGATTTTTATCACTTTTTAATACATCGTTATTGAATACACATTGCAGCTAATGAATTTTACATTTTGGGAACTCTAGCATTTTTCTTAACAATTCGGATATAGCGAACCACCGGATAAAGCGAACTAAACCTTTGGTCCCTTGAAGTTCGTTATAACGGGGTTCGACTGTATAGTAATTATGGCTGTATAAAAATGCGTTTACTAGTTCTCAAATGATGCTTATAAGGTGTGGTCTCGTGTAATTACCTTTTATTAAATTTTAGGGTTTTTTTTGTTTGTTTATGGTGATTTTATACATTAAAATTGAAGGGTTTGCTGTAAAAAGGGGGTAAATCCAATTTTTGAAGTTTTCGGAAAACCGTAAAATGCATTAGAAAATTCAAAACTCTAAGTTGTGTGAAAATATTCTTTTTGATAAATTTCCTTAACTGTTCTTACATATTTGGACAGTATTTTCACTCAAAAATATATCTTCTAGATGACGTGTCACATGTGTGATTATTGGACTTTTTTTCCACGAAATGGATGTTTCATCCACTTCTAGGAGAAAGATTTCGCCAAAAAATACAGCCTACTATCATAATATTTTATTTAAAGAAAACCTCAATTGAAATACAGCATATATTTTGGCTTTACAAACAGAAAAATTACGTTTTTCAATCGTCACATTCCCCCTCTGTAACGTCTGGCTTATCTCAGTGCCGTAGCGAGCATAACTGGCGCCCGGGGCACGGTACCTTTTTGGCGCCCCCCCCCCCCCCGAAAATCATATAATAATCTATATATATAAAACAGTTCCGTAACTGACTCACTGACTGACATACAACCCACAGACCAAACCGCTGGACCTAAAGGGCTGACATTTTGCATGGCCATTCTTCTCATAGTGTAGGGGTGCACTAAGAGAGATTTTTGAAAAATTCTTCTTAGATTTTTTAAAATTAAATTTTTAAGTTGTTTTTGTAACTTTTTTTAAGTTTGCATTTAAAATAATAATTTGAGGGTTATAAAATTTATATCACGAGAAAGATCCTAAAATTCCTTTAAAATTAAATCTTTTTCGAACCTTTACCTCGATTTTCTGATTTTTTCGTGAATTTTTAAAGATTAATGTTTAGAATTTAATTTATTAAATGCCGATCACGTGATTTCTTTTTTTGGTACTTTATTTAAATAAATTTATCGTCACGTGCATAACAAGTAAATAGACAAAAAAAACTATTTTTTTTTATTTCTAATGCAGCAGACGATTGGATATTATCCAAAAAAAATAAATATCCCTTACGATTTTTTTCTAAATATATATATATATATATATATATATATATATATATATATATATATATATATATATATATATATATATTACATCAATTGTATACAGTGATCGTCGCATTTATTATAAATATATATATTTATTTATTTTTGGCATTAATTGCATACATTGACCGCTGTATTTAATTTGAATGTTGTCCGTTGCGAAGCTCGGGTTTTCAGCTAGTATAATATATAGAATTATTTAAAAGGGCCATTTGGCGCCCCTCTGCGAGAGGCGCCCTTGCTCCATCCCCCTCCTCGTTACGTCAGTGGGTCATCTGTTGTGTTGTCTGGTTGTAGTCCATCTTAAAACCACATATCATTTTGTGCGACGTATTTGCATTACACCTTAATATTTTTAAGTTAAACAATATACTGTACTAGCTGAAAACCCGCGCTTCGCTACGGAGTACAATCAAATTAAATACAATGGTCAATGTATGCAATTAATGAATATATATATATATATATATATATATATATATATATATATTTATAATAAATGCGACGATCAATGTATACAATTTATGTAAAAATATATATACACATATATATATATATATATTTATAAAAAAATCGTAAGGGATATTTATTTTTTTGGATAATATCCAATCGTCTGCTGCATTAGAAAGAAAAAGAATAATTTTTTGTCTACTTAGTTGTTATGCACGTGACGATAAATTTATTTAAAGTACCAGAAAAAGAAATCACGTGATCAGCATTTAATAAACTAAATTGTAAAAATTAATCTTTAAAAATTCACCAAAAATCAGAAAATCGAGGTAAAGGTTCGAAAAGATTTCATTTCGAAGGCATTTTTATGATCTTTCTCGTGATATAAATTTTATAACCCTCAAATTATTATTTTATATGCAAATTTAAAAAAAGTTACAAAAACAGCTTAAAAATTTAATTTAAAAAATCTAAGAAGAATTTTTCAAAAATCTCTCTTAGTGCACCCCTACACTATGAGAAGAATCGCCATGCAAAATTTCAGCCCTTTAGGTCCAGCGGTTTGGTCTGTGCGTTGTATGTCAGTGAGTCAGTGAGTCAGTTACGGAACTGTTTTATATATATAGATTATGTTTATCAGAAACAAAAACTCCACTATTGATACCTTCAGTGACCTTCAGTGTTGTGTAACCTTCCTGTAAACAAACCCCGTCAGTCGTTTGAGGAAAAAAATAGGTAACTAACGAGTCAGGCAGCTCCATTCCTCAAGTAACACGAGAACTAACGACTGGAGCTACCTTTCTTGCATCAAACGAAAGAGTTTATTTTTTTAATTTTACCACAAGATATTACATACAACTCCAAACTCCCCCAAGATGGAGCTACATCCCTGTTGCAGCAAACCCTTCAATTGATGATACTGACCATGCCGTTTCTAAGCCAGAGTAGTGTGATACTGCACGCCGATACACTATTCTCACTCATGTTACACCACAGCATTCTCCAACGCCCCCTTAAGATCATCATCATCATTCTCGAGGTTCTGTCTCGAAGCAACATAGTTTACGCGCATAATTATCGTAACATATCATACAATTCAGAGGCTTTTTTTGCTTATGTTGATAGAGTAGTCATTGCATTTGATACTTCTCTCGAATCAGGCATAATGAAGCTGCATATCTGAGCGCAAGCTGCATGGGTGAATCAACTGATAAGGATTCCTGATTTAGTTGATTAAACAAACAGTAAAAACAAAGTATCAGCAAACATTTCTTTTTTTTTAAATGACTATCTGGTGTAAAGTTTAGTTGATAGCACTCGTAACTATGTAATCTAACTGGAAAACGGATATTCAAGGTATCTAAGATATAGGTCTCACTCTTTTCAGCAGAACTGACATGTCCAAAAGAAGCTGAGATTTCATTAGCACAAACTCTTTGAATTTCTACTGGTGTGTGTATATAACTAGTAAAACTAGCCTACGACTGAGAGAACCACGGTTTTCACGATTTATGGTTCAAGAACCCCAGTAAAAGGAATCAATCCACCTGCGGGGGTGAATTTCAAACAATTTTGACATCTTCAAGCTATTTAAATTTTTGAGTATGTCGAGAAACCCATAATAAACACCCCTATTGAGTGATCTAATGATTATCCTTAATGATCCCATGTTATTTAATGTTTAACATCAGTACAGTCGAAAAAATCTCTATTTTATCCAACCATGGGCATATTCATTCCAGGGTAATTCATGATACATTAAACAATTACTTTTAAGGTTTTATTTGTTTTACGACAAGTAAAATATGCTAATTTTTAACAAATAAACTATGCTACTTCAACAAGGAAAATATAATTCATCCAGAAATAATTACAAGATAAAAAGAACTTTTTATGTACCATGTTTTTGAATTTTCTGTTGAATCATATAAACTTGACAATTCTATGTATTAATAAATACTTTTCAAAAAATTTTTTTGATGATTTATCTCATCAACTTGAAGGAAAATGAAGTTAATTAGAAGTTAACTTGCGTTTAACTTTTCGTTACCGTCCCGGCCGATAGATGACTGCACCATTCTAAAAAACAAAATTTTAACTGAAAATGAATTAAATTCTGCTTAAAGACGGTTAAAAGTATTAAAAGAATGCATTGGCATCGTGTTCTGACCTATTCTAAAAGTTTCAAATGTCCAGCTAGTCGGGAAGTTAGCTAAAAATCGATTGCAAGATTTGTACTGGACAAACACACACACAAACAAACAAACAAACAAGAAAGCGAGTTAATAAAAACATGGTGATAAAAAACAACATTAAAATTTATAAATCCACAGCTAGTTCTTTCAGAGTGAATGGGAAATTTTATTTTCAAACTTTTACGCACGGTATGTATTAAAAATTCCCGCCTGCTGTGTATTTTTAAGCTTATTTTTACCACGGTACCTAATTTTATTCTTGTTAGGGGGAAATTGTCTCCTAAATATATGCATTGACATCTATATATTTAAGTTGCTAAGCCGACTTTTTGGGCAGTCCGTGAGAGAAAACTACTGTATCAATTTACTTCATTTTGGTCTTAAACGAAAGATTGTAATCTGTAGATTTGTCAAATTTGGTTTTTGTAATCGTAATTTCTATTAATTAGCGATAATTTAGAATTCAAAATTAATTTCTGCGCATGCTCATAAATCTGTCTTTAGAAACTCACTGTTTCAGCGCATGCTCAGTGACATGTTTTAATAATAAACACATTTATTTCGAGGAGTCTCTCTAGATCTCTCTCTGCCATTTTTATTTTTATGACATTTATGTTTGTGAAATATAAGATTAAACCTCATGGAAACTGTTTATTTCATGCTGTTTAATTAGCGATAATTTGTAAGTAAAAAAAAATTGCTTTCCGCGCATGCTCAGTGACATTTTAAAATCTGGCTTTAGATTCTCACTAAGAACGAAGCCGCTTAAAGACATTAATTCGTTTCTGCGAATTATTATGATTTTCAACATTTGGCAATGATGTGTTGAGTATAATTTGTGTATCAGTACATTTATTTACTATCTAGCCGTTGCGTTTTGACGGGTATCAACTAGTTTATATTCATTTTCAAGTCTGAATTACTCGTCAAAGTCGTATACATTAAACGAGTCTACAAAGCAAGCAGATTCCTCTTACTGGCTTACTTATGATTTTCAACATTTGGCAATGATGTGTATAGTATAATTTGTGTATCAGTACATTTACTTACTATCTAGCCGTTGCGTTTTGACGGGTATCAACTAGTTTATATTCATTTTCAAGTCTGAATTACTCGTCAAAGTCGTATACATTAAACGAGTCTACAAAGCAAGCAGATTCCTCTTACTGGCTTACTTATGATTTTCAACAATTGACAATGATGTGTATAGTATAATTTGTGTATCAGTACATTTATTTACTATCTAGCCGTTGCGTTTTGACGGGTATCAACTAGTTTATATTCATTTTCAAGTCTGAATTACTCGTCAAAGTCGTATACATTAAACGAGTCTACAAAGCAAGCAGATTCCTCTTACTGGCTTACTTATGATTTTCAACATTTGGCAATGATGTGTATAGTATAATTTGTGTATTAGTACATTTATTTACTATCTATCCGTTACGTTTTGACGGGTATCAACTAGTTTATATTCATTTTCAAGTCTGAATTACTCGTCAAAGTCGTATACATTAAACGAGTCTACAAAGCACGCAGATTCCTCTTACTGGCTTACTTATGATTTTCAACATTTGGCAATGATGTGTATAGTATAATTTGTGTATCAGTACATTTATTTACTATCTAGCCGTTGCGTTTTGACGGGTATCAACTAGTTTATATTCATTTTCAAGTCTGAATTACTCGTCAAAGTCGTATACATTAAACGAGTCTACAAAGCTAGCAGATTCCTCTTACTGGCCAATCCACCTCGTTATTTATCCCCTTCACAAAGTAGGAAAAAAAAAATTGTTATGAAAAAAAAAAGTCTCGTACCAGAGAAAACGGTGGTTCAACGTTTTACCCCCCTTTTATTCAAAACCATTTTCTTTCGCCGAATTATCATGAGAATGTGCTGGATTTCAACACTGTCGGGCACCCCACAGAGCACACGTCGCTACGAAGCTAAATTAAAGTCACCAACGTAACTATGATTTATGAGCTGGAAGCAGGTTTTTGCTGGAAAACACATTTATTAATTTTCTTTTTTTTCGTTCGACGTGTCAAAAGTGAGTTCTGGAATTGCAGTGTCTCTGGATTTATTGAAACAGAAAAAGAAGAAAAAAAAGTACTTTTTCAACAGGTAAGGTCACAGTTTTGTCTTTGTTTTTTTTTTTTTAAATATTTTTGATATGCGGGAAAATTTAAGTCGTTTTGTAGTTTAAAATGTAAAATGAATAAGTAAAAGTTCTTAACTTTTCACTCTTCTTAGAATGCAGCTGAAATTCCTAATAATAAAATAAAAAAAGTTTAACATTCCACAGGGGGGAATACCGTTTTTTAAGATCTCAAATTCCTAAACGCATTATCTCAAATTCCCTACTGTGAACTGTCTTCATAGAATCTTTATAATCATCAGCTTTATTCTGATACGAAGTATTATTTTGAGTGCTTTTTCTTTGACATTGGTTAAAGATTCTGCTCTTCATATACAGCAACTAAATTTGTGGATGATTTGAGAATGACTCCCTTGGATAATGAATACCTTAGTTTTACTAACTTAGCTTTATTGACTTAGTTTTACTAACAGGTCGATTGTAATTGACCTGTTGAGAAACGAAGGTTTTCCCCCTTGATCAAACTCAAATCGTGATTAACATTTCCATTTTAATTTCTTCACTCCGTCTATAAACAGAGTTTTCAATTTTTTTTAAAAAAATAAAGAATTCTTGGACCAAATTTTCACTACTTTTAAGCAACTGGACATTGTAAATACATAATTAAGATCTACAATTCAAATGGTAAGTAAAATAACTAATTATAGGTATAGAGATAAATCTGTTGTATTCAACAAAAAAAAAAAAAAAAAAAAAAAAAGAAAAGGAAAGAAAAGAAAAGGAGGAAAAGAAAAACGAATGAAGAGGTTGAATATTTACGACTTTCTCTAAAAACAAATGTTGGTCCAAAATAGTAATGAAATCTATATGCTTTAACTGGGAACTAGAATTGTAACATCAAAATCCCAACTCTTATGTTTTATGACGAAAAGTTTAAAAAAAAGTTGTCAAGAATTCATTGACAATGGGAAAGAAATTACTTCTATTTGGGCAAAAATGTTTTTAAAAAAAATGTTATATCATTGATCAATTCCGGCTATTCCTCGTAAATTTTGTGTACAAAATACATTATTGTTTTGCAAACTGTAAACCGAAGCTAACCGCGGATTTTCAAAAGACTAAGTAGAATCCATGAAAACTGAATGAAAGTATTATAAATTCCTTGATAATTACTCAGTATTAAATATCAGAATTTGAGGAGCATTTTCTGGTGACTGATTAAAAAAAATGATAGGAATAAGGAAGGGAGTATATAAAATCAGTTCTGCTAGTAGATCCCGTTCCCTAAACTTGTCTAATATGCCATCGCATTTATTTATTTATTAATTTATTTATTACTAGCTGAAAACCCGCGCTTCGCTACGGAGTACATTCAAATTAAATACAACGGTCAACGTATGCAATTTATGCCAAAAAATAAATATATATATTTATAATAAATGCGATGATCAATGTATACAATTGATGTAAAATTTATATCTATCTATCTATATATTTATAAAAAAATCGTAAGGGATATGCATTTTTTTGGATAATATCCAATCGTCTGCTGCATTAGAAAGAGAAAAAAATATTTTTTTTGTCTATTTAGTTGTTACGCACGTGACGATAAAATTATTGAAAGTACCAGAAAAAGAAATCACGTGATCAGCATTTAATAAATTAAATTCTAAAAATTAATCTTTAAAAATTCACCAAAATACAGGAAATGGAGGTAAAAATTCGAAAAAAATTTCATTTTGAAGGAATTTTTATGATCTTTCTCGTGATATAAATTTTATAACCCTCAATGTATTATTTTAAATGCAAACGTAAAAAAAGTTTAAAAAACAGCTTAAAAATTTAATTTAAAAAAATGTAAGAAGAATTTTTGAAAAATCTTTCTTAGTGCACCCCTACACTATTAGAAGAATCGCCATGCAAAATTTCAGCCCTTTAGGTCCAGCGGTTTGGTCTGTGCGTTGTATGTCAGTCAGTCAGTCAGTGAATGAATGAGTCAGTTACGGAACTGTTTTATATATATAGATTAATATTTGAATGAGAGTAGATTTTACTTTTCCACCCCTTTTCCTCAAAATAAAATTCGTTTGCTTGCAATTCATCCAAAATTGCTAGCTGTTCATCCAAACTAGCTGTTCTACAGTGTATTTGTCTGTAGAACACCTTTTTTTATTACTGTATGATGCAATCTGATTCTATGTATTCTGAACTGCTAATTATCTGGAAGCGAACTTTATCAATGCTCCCCACCTCCATCACGCCTTAAAGAAATTACTAATAGCCTGATAAAATGTCAACAATGCTCATTAAAAAGGAATATAACAGACCTTTTAAATGGAAGATAATTTGACAACTCATGAAAAGTTTAGCTATTATTAAACTGAATTCTCTGTTACCATTGCAGCATTCAAATGTTCTAACCCTTCCTTCAGCTTGGATAAGTCAGATAAAAAGTTTTTAAAAAGACGGTCTTAAAATATGAGCTATTACCCATATTTGGGAATTTTAGTTAACTATAATATTGATTGCTGTAATTAATTTATAAAACTTCTGCGTACTAAGCCTTTTGGATTCGCTCACCTCAATGTTAACCTATGGAGAAAATTTTTCTACCATTTAAAGCTACATAAATGCTGATAATAAAATAAAAATGGTATTTTCTGATAGGCTGAACTTTTTTGCATATTTCAACAGGATTCATTCTAAATATTTCGTCCACCAAAGGAATTTATGAGCGTTTAAAACACGCTATACCAGATTTTTCCCCG
>OU015498.1:13462695-13487695 GCA_907164885.2 Dolomedes plantarius
ACATTCACACGAAAAGCGAACAAAAAACGATTATGATGGAAGAATGGATGAACATTGATACATAAATTACAAAAGAACTAGCACAGTCTATTCCCAGACGTTTAAAAGCTGTTGTGGATGCTAAAGGATATCCTACTAAATATTAATTTAACGAAGAATTAGAATATTTACTAATATGTGGAGATTTTTTACAAGTGTACGATGACTTTTGTGAGATAAAGTTTTTGTTACTTTTGGATTATTGGTTTCTTAAAAATAAAGTTTTACTATGTTTTTAAAATATTTCATGTAGTTTCGTTAAGAATAGATTATAGATCTTATTAAATACCCATTCTGAAATATTCATTTTAATGAATGGATAGACCCCTATTTCATTGAAAATCGTAAGTGTACGAATACTTTTGGGAGCCACTTTATATCGATATAGGTTTACTCATTCTTACCTTATAGAATATAGCTCACTTCTACCCAGACTTGGGTGTATATAATTTGAAGTGGCACTCTAAATGAATTTGATACAAACACAGTTTATACACGAAACAATGTTTATTGAATTCGTTGCACATATAGAATTTGCTTTTACAGCAATAAGCATACGTACTACTTGTACGGAATATATATTATCATTCAATAAAAATACACATTGCAAATACTCACAAACCAGCAGAGAGTCAAACCAGCAGTACTGCCACGTAAACTTTGGGCCCCCCTAAGCACTAGCGCCGGTTAACACCTAGAGCTGCTTACCACGCAGCTCCCTCTCGCTTATCTATCAACCTTAACAAAACCTTCTTCAACCTCTGTATTAATCAAGCTGCTTGGTATTTATACCAAGCGCGTATGCCGAAATTAGCATATCTCAAGCAGCTTCTTTAATTCATTCACTCAAAAGTTCGATTCTTGTGAATCGAATCTTATGTATACCTTACAACCTCAATGACGTATTTTGAGTAGCATGAAGCAAGTATAAATCTGATTTGTCTAAAATAGTCCAAAATTTGTGTCAACATTAAAAATAACTCACACTCATTTTTAAACAAACGTTTGAATACATTTAGGTTTTGAGTTGCTTTTTTTTTTTTTTACATTACTATATTAGGCGCCCACGTGGTGTAGTGGTTAACGTTCTGAGCTGCCACGCAGTGGTCTTGGGTTCAAATCCCGAATAAGGCCTGGTCGTTTCCGTGTCGTCCCCCTCATGGGGAACAGTGGTGGCTCACCTATAGGGTGCTCCCATAATAAAGTAGCCAGTAAAATTATATATATAATAGCCGTTGTCTCTGTATAACACTTCCGGGTTGTACTCATCTTTCAATTGAAGCCCTCAGTAAACAAGCAGCCGGTTAGGCTTAATTGCAATTTCAGATGTGGATCAGAATTTTTTCTTACCTAAAAACTAATATCTTCTCCATCAAATCACGTTTGTTCAGCCTATTTTTCTATAAAACATTCAGAACTAAAAAAAATTGGATGCTTTTAGCTGTATATTTAACAGTTTTTAAAAATCTGTTTACTTTTGCGATGAATTCTGAAAGTAAACAAACTTGAATGTGAATGAATCAAGTAGCTCAAGTATTCATATCGCGTAGTGAGCTGTAAAAAACTGGATGGCAGTCTACTACTCGAATCGCATGAAGAACTAAATAAATAAAAAATAATGAAAGGGTTTGCTTTTACAAGGTGTGGATTAAATGCAATATTGTTAGATAATTCGGGATATTTTTTAACTTGCATATAATTTTTCCATTATGACGTCATTATTAGTATTATGACGTCAAAATGACGGGTTGGATGGCAGTCTACTACTCCAATCGCATGAAAAACTAAATAAATAAAAAATAATGAAAGCGTTTGCTTTTACAAGGTGTGGATTAAATTCAATATTGTTAGATAATTCGGGATATTTTTTAACTTTCATATACTTTTTCCATTATGACGTCATTATTAGTATTATGACGTCAAAATGACGGGTTGGATGGCAGTCTACTACTCCAATCGCATAAAAAACTAAATAAATAAAAAATAATGAAAGCGTTTGCTTTAACAAGGTGTGGATTAAATTCAATATTGTTAGATAATTCGGGATATTTTTTAACTTTCATATACTTTTTCCATTATGACGTCATTATTAGTATTATAACGTCAAAATGGCGGGTTACCTTCTAGTAGAGATGAATAACAAAAGGTGAATGTCTAACGACAAATGCCTCCGTATTAGACAAAAAGAAAAGCACGTTAGTGACGTTTAGTGTACTATGTTGTGACCCGCGTAACGTAGCAAACATATGCATGCGGCCGCTAGAGAGAAAAATATTGAGTATGGCTGATCTAGGCCCTCTTCCAAACCTTACCGCCACACGGAAAGACTTTAATCCATAGGGTACCTTATATCCTTAGGACGGCCTATGGATTTAAGTTACCCATATCCAGCGTAGACACGAAGGCGTTCAGGTCGAAATTCGAGGCAAGCTCCCATACTCCGAAATCTTATCTGCTAACCACTAGAATGCTCCAGGCCCGTGCTGTTCAGTAGCTCATGTAATGTTTTGTAATGTGCTTATCTAATGTACAGTCATATGTAATGTTTAATTTATATTGTTTTATAAATTCTTTGCTTTTAAAATACATTAACCGCGAAAGACTCGGTTTCAGGATCAAGTGGGGTCAGGGGAGCTTAAACTAAATCAATCGAGACGTTGCCGATGAAAAGGAGGTAAGTGCCTCAAAATTTCTGAAAAGTATTTTTTCAATGATAAAAGGGTTTGTTCCAAGGCTAATGCTGTTGAAAAGGAGGTAAATGCCTAGCTCAGTACTGAACCAAACTAGCTATATATATATATATATATATATATATATATATATATAAATTAACAAGACTTTGTAATTGACCACACATTAGAGTATTCAATAGGCTCCTTGATTTAGTAACTAAACATAATTACATAGTTCATAATAATAGTATATACTTACAGGCCAAAGGTGTACCACAAGGTGGTAATGCTTCAAGTATGCTAGCTAATTTATACTTATATTATTTTGAAATTAATAATATAGAAAATTGCAATTACAATATATTTAGGTATATAGATGATATAATAGTAATTAAGACAAGTAATATATAAAAAAAAATTTTTAAAGTCAATTCCTACTTAGGTCAACAAAGAAAATTTGAGTGTGAACTAATAGTAGGAATTGAAAAAAAAGATTGCCTGCCAGAACGTTAACTACTGTGCGAGATTAGGAGGGGGGGGGGGGGGAAGAGAGAGAAAAAGCTGGTCAGGTTGGGGATTCGATCTCGCAACCTACAGGACGGGAGAAGCCCGCGATACCGCAATGCTACCGTTTGCACAGTAACAAGAGGAAAATTACTATTCAAGAGCAAGAGACGCTCTAGGTCTAAAACTAAAATTGATTAATTAAATTTAATTAATGAATTAATATTTGAAAAAACTGTATTAACATCAAGTGTCATCCACTACAAGTTTTAAAAAATGTATTTGAACTTGAGTGGATAAAAAAAAAGTAATTTTATTAACGATTGAAAATTTGAACAAGATATATATAGAGAGAGTGTGAACTATTAGTAGGAATTGAAAAAGTAATAACCATATAGACTTAAATTTTTACCCTCCTAATCTGGAACTAATTAAAAGTAGCCATGATAATATTAATGTAAACTTTTTAGATATTAACATTAAATTAAATTCTCACAGCAAATTTACTTTTGAATTATACGACAAAAGATCTGACTATAATTTTAATATTGTTAAATTTCAAAATTATCTAACCTGTTTACATAAATCTGTTTTTAATAACAATATTGTAAATCAGTTAGTTCGTATAATTAGGCTATGTTCTAAAGACAATAGGATTAAGCATATTTTAGACTTGAAAGCTGTGCTAACACGGAATAATTACCCCGAAAGTCTATCCAAAAACATAATTGGTTGTTTTAGTTTTAATGAATAGTTTGTTCTGTTGCATTTAATAAGTTTAACATAACAATAAGATAAAATAGAGAAAATAACTACTAAAAATACAAAATAAAATAAAAATCATAAGTAAAAATAAAAATAATAATAAAAATAACTCTTAGTAAGAATAATTAAATACTAAATTATTAAGGGTATAATAGTCCTAAAATACGGTAACCATTGTAAGTCTGTTACTGAGAATCCAATATCTCCATGGTTGCAAGTTTTGTGACGTTAGTCATCTTGCGGTTACTTGTTCTTAACTTCCACTCTGTCTAGCGCCAGGCTTGGTGTTCTATGGTTAAGTACTTTTATTCAATTTTTATTCAATTCTTCTTTTTCATGGATTGTGCGGTGTCTGAGTGTATTTATTGTATAGATCATACTCATCGGAAACAATCCATTGGTTTTTAGACAGTATTGACACCGCTGATGAAGAGATGCTGTCTAAAACCTCTTTCATACTTTTCTTTTCATGTTGTTTGTTCCTGGCTGCAAGTAGCTTTAGTGCTATTACTGGTTTTCTCTATCATCTATTTCTTATATATATATATATATATATATATATATATATATATATATATATATATATATATAGCTAGCTAGTTTGGTTATGTCATAGTAACACCCCGCCATTTATTAATTCTATTCCCTTTCCATAACTCGTACGCAACCCTATTCCTTTTCATTTCAATTTGGGCTTGTCCCAACCATGCCTGTACATATGGCGCCTAGCTGTCGCTGGGCATATTGCACCCTAAGATGATCACGAAGATAAACGAAACTAACTTTCCTTTGTTCTGGTGTGAAATTCGAACTGCGCGCCACTTAGCGTATTGACTAGGGGGTGAACAAGACCCTTATTTCTCTTTCGGCTGTAAACAGATTTCGTAAATAATTCTTAGTCTTTATACTTCTCATATACGTTAATCAACTAAATGTCCGTATTGTAGATAATGTGTTCAAGTATAATCAATATATCCTCTAAATAAGGAAGGGTGTAACGATCATCTGCCAGAAGCAAGGGTCGAACTCTTCTTGCCTCTAAAATTCGTAGCCAACATCCCAAACCTTAGACCAGGTATTAAAGAAATGTCATACTGTTAACTGCTTCCCCAGGCATTCCACAATATATTTGTATTCAAAGCTCGAGAAGGGTCCTGTACCATTAACAGGGCAAGGTGTTGCCCATTGTCGCGGCAAGGTGTTCCGGACATATTTTAAATTTATAATTTTACTTTTCCGACTTTAATAATCTGTATTTTCTTGATGAATATTTCTTTCATACTTCCTAATGGTTCACTAGTTTTTTTTTCTCTCTTTCTCTCTCTCTCTCTCTCTCTCTCTCTCTTATATGAGGCGCTGAAAGGCAAAGTGGTGTAAGTCACATTTTCAACTTTTTTCATTTGGGGGCAAATATGTAATCTCCATGTTCAATTTATAGTGGAATTGTAAATAGTTATTATTTTCAATATTGTAATAATCGTTATGAATTATAATTTGTTCAATTTATGGTGGAATTTTTTGTAGTTTATGCAGTTAAACTCTTTTGACTTACACCACTTGACTTACTGACTTACACCACTTTGCCTTTCACCGCCTCATATATATATATATATATATATATATATATATATATATATATATATATATATATATATATATATATATATATATATATATATATATATATATATATATATATATATATATATATATATATATATATATACATACGGTTCTGGTTCCATTGTAACGACCATATGCCAGGGCCGAAATCGCTCTTCAACCTGACACTAGACCATTCCAGCGATGAAGGGAGATCTTATACACTCATGGGCAAAAAAATTAGCGCACCAAGAAATAATTGCGGGATCGTAACGAAACTTGCAATGAAGGTACATGTCGGGGAGATATGCAAATGATTAGAAATGCAGCGTGATTGCGCATTACGTATAGCCGGTAGAGGGCGTTCAACATCGTACTCTGTGGAGTATAAAACAGGTAACCAAAGCTTGTTTGAGTGTGCTGAATCATTTGCAAAGGAAGAGCTGAGATAGACATGCCATTACGCCGTGTTCGAAGACAATATAAGCAGTTGTCGTAGTTTGAGAGGGGGAGAATCGTCGGGATGATGGAAGCTGGGTGGTCAGCTAGGCGAGTAGCTCGTCAATTAGGCCGCTCTGATTGTGTTGTGAGGAGGTGTTGGGACCAGTGAACACGAGAGATGTCATGTACACGAAGACCAAGCTCAGGACGCCCTCGACAGACCAGTCGTCGAGAAGACCGCCACATCGTAAGAAATGCAGGCGTACAGCCAACTGCTTCATCGGCCGCCATCCAGGCACAGGTAGCACCTTCACTAGGGGCCTCTGTGTCTTCTCGAACCATACGAAAGCGCCTGGCTGAAGGACAGTTGGTATCGCGGCGCCCATTACGTGTGCTGCCCTTGACGCCCACCCATCGACGCCTCCGTTTGGAGTCTTGCCGCGCACGAGGAAACTGGACTGCAGCGGAATGGAACCAGGTCGTCTTTAGCGACGAATCCAGATTCAATCTCGGCAGTGATGACAATCGTATTCGTGTGTGGAGAGCCCGTGGTGAACGCTTCAATCTTGCCTTTGCTGTGCAGCGACACATCGCTCCCACAGATGGTGTTATGGTATGGGGTGCCATTGCCTACAATACACGGTCACCCCTAGTATTGTTCCGTGGCACCATGACAGCCCAGCGGTATGTTCATGAAATCCTGCAACCACATGTGTTGCCACTCATGCAACGGCTCCCAGGAGCCATTTTTCAACAAGACAATGCTCGGCCTCATACGGCAAGGGTGTCACAAGACAGTCTCCGCACTGTTACTACCCTTCCTTGGCCTGCCCGATCCCCAGATTTGTCTCCAATCGAGCATATCTGGGATCATTTGGGACGACGAGTTGGGCATCCCACGAGTTTGAACGAACTAGAGGCAAGGTTACAGCAAATATGGAACGAAATGTCTCAAGACATCATACAGAACTTGTATGACTCAATGCCCGATCGTATCGCATCGTGCATTCGCGCTAGAGGGGGTCCAACGGAGTATTAACTCCTCCGTTCTTTTGCCTTTTTCTCTGAAATAAATTATCCTTTTTCTTTGATTTCTTATCATTTACTTATATCAAAGTAGTCATTAGGTATGTAAAATTTCGTTTCATTTTGACGACTCCTTCTTGGTGCGTTAACTTTTTTGTCCATGAGTGTATGATGAATTCCACCGTCTCATAAGGATTTCAAATGATAATAACATTGTGTTTTTAAATCTAAATTCTTGAGAGCATTAAAAATTTTATTATAAAATTTATATGTATGGTATGTTAGCTATTTTTCTTGATGTCTCTTGGGCTATCTTAAATTGGTCATTATTGGACTAAAGGAAGTATAACTATGAAAATAAATCTACAAATAAAGTTTTAAAAATAATCAATTCTTTTTCGATTATCACTAACTATAACTGCGAACTTTCTAATTTCTTTATTTCTCTCCTGTGCAAATATACCGAAAAAAATAAAAGGAAAAATATACTATATATACTTCCCTGTTTATTTTTCTGTTGCTTAAAGGAAAATATAGAGAATTTCGCTTAGCGTAACATGTGCCCAATTAACTTATCAACACAACTTTTAAAACAAACAAGGCATTAAAATATATATCTTAAGGCAACAGTAAATCCATTGAAAGATTTTTATCTAACCAAGTAGAGACACAAACATCATCCATCTTAAACATATCCACTTTTAAGTCCTCTAATCAGCATATTTTAATTATCTATGTGATTGAAGTGAGGTCAATTTTACTGAAGCTTAGCTGATAGTCATCTGTAATATTTCCCCAGTGCTTTTATCCCATAGTTATAGACATACACATATCACTTTAAAGTGGTATTCAGTTTGTTTATGCTAATTAGCTTGATGACTATCAGCACCTAAGGCTTAAATATGGACTTCATTTGGTGAAAGTAAAGCCATTCATGCATCAATAATACTCTTTAAAGACAATCCTACCGTAATGCAGCTGTGAACACTGAGTATCTTCGTCTCCTGAACTAATGCCGAGAGGGGACTAAAGAAGTATTTTTCAGTCGGAAAATGCCAAAATCTCATTTTTGAGGGAATTTTTTTTTTTTTTTTTTTTTTGATTTTAAAGATTGCTGTCGCGGGTGACATTAATATTTCCTGCTACCGGTTCACAATAGAAAGCAACTTGGAAGCATTGATGATTAAATTTTAGATAAGATGCGATAAAATTCCTATCATATTAAGGATATACTTCGATGTTATCAACATGTTTTTTGTACTTCTTAGATCTTGCCGAATTCACTCTGTTCCTTATTCGAAACGAAATGAAGACTTCATGAAAGTAGGGTTATTCGGATTTTGAAACCTAATTATGGAGGTAACTATTTTGTGGAAAGTCGAGTCATCAGACTTTGAATCCTTAGCTTTCAAAGCCTGGTCTTTGCAGTCGTCCCACTATAAATGAAATACAGATTAATTATCCAACTCTGCTATTACTGTAATAATCAGAAAGCAACATTTTTTTTCAATTCCTACTATTAGTTCACACTCTCTCTATATATATCTTGTTCAAATTTTCAATCGTTAATAAAAGTACTTTTTATTCATCCACTCAAGTTCAAATACATTTTTTAAACTTGTAGTGGATGACACTTGATGTTAATACAGTTTTTTCAAATATTAATTCATTAATTAAATTTAATTAATCAATTTTATTTTTAGACCATATATATCTTGTTAAAATTTTCAATCGTTAATAAAAGTACTTTTTATTCATCCACTCAAGTTCAAATACATTTTTTTAAACTTGTAGTGGATGACACTTGATGTTAATACAGTTTTTTCAAATATTAATTCATTAATTAAATTTAATTAATCAATTTTAGTTTTAGACTATATATATCTTGTTCAAATTTTCAATCGTTAATAAAAGTACTTTTTATTCATCCACTCAAGTTCAAATACATTTTTTTAAACTTGTAGTGGATGACACTTGATGTTAATACAGTTTTTTCAAATATTAATTCATTAATTAAATTTAATTAATCAATTTTAGTTTTAGACTATATATATCTTGTTCAAATTTTCAATCGTTAATAAAAGTACTTTTTATTCATCCACTCAAGTTCAAATACATTTTTTTAAACTTGTAGTGGATGACACTTGATGTTAATACAGTTTTTTCAAATATTAATTCATTAATTAAATTTAATTAATCAATTTTAGTTTTAGACCTAGAGCGTCTCTTGCTCTTGAATAGTAATTTCCCTCTCGTTACTGTGTAAACCAGTGGTTCCCAACCTGGGGGCGATCGCCCCCAAGGGGGCGATTTGGGTTATCAGGGGGGCAATAAATAAGTGGGGGGCGATTTGGGGGCGATGAGTATTCAAAGGGGGGAAATTAAAATAGTACTGGACAGTAGAACCTGTACAGTAGAAGTTGCCGGGTAGCACGAGTCACTGGCTATTCTCAGCCGGCGAGTTCACTGCTCTTCCCGCTCTCCACAATCCCCACCTGTTGTTGCTCAGCGCAGCCTACTGGTGACTCAACCTCCTCCCTCTCCTGCTATCACAACACACTTGCCATTGACCTACATTCGTCTTCAGTCTTCACTAGCCTTTGCGTGCCTCATCATCAGTTTTTGTGCGTGTCTTCTCTGCTTTTGAGCGTTTGTTTTGAAGTGTAGAAGTTCATGTACAATGGATTCAAAAAAGAAGAAGTGTCGTCAATACTCAGCTGAGTATTTAAAATTCGGTTTTATCGCGTCACCGCAAAATGTGCAGTTTCCACATTGTCTTTTGTGTGCGATAAAACATTTACTAGTAATGAAGCCATGAAGCTTTCGCGAATGAAATATCATTTATCAAGAGTACACAGTGATAAAGTGAGTATAGAACTTAGTTATTTTCAACACCTCAAAGCTAAAGCTGATAAACGGCTTAATGTGAATGAATTATTTAAAAAACGAGCAACCGATCTTGACAAAGGTCTTCCTGCTTTTTACGAGGTGTCTTTATTGATCGCTAAATGTGGTAAACCTCACACAATTGGCGAAACTCTTGTTTTACCGGCTACCAAAAAAATTGTTCAAATCATGCTAGGCGAGGGCCCTAGTAATAAGATAAGTCAATCGGTTCTTTTGAGCAACAATACTATTTCCAGGCGAATTGACGAAATGGCCACGGATGTTGAATCCAAACTCGCCAATTTGTTGAAAAAAAATAATTTTGCATTGCAGATTGACGAATCAACTGTAATTGATAACAAAGCAATTTTATTAGCTTATGTGAGGTTTATCAATGAAAAAAAGGAAATTACCGAGGAAATGTTGTTTGCTAGAACTTTGATCACTGATACGAAGGGATCGTCGATTTTTAAAGTGGTGCAAGATTATTTTGAGGAAAAGAGATTCCCCTAACAAACGTGAGCGCTTGCACAACAGACGGTGCTACTACCATGTCAGGTCGTCATGCTGGGTGTCTAGCCCCCCTTAAGAAAGAAGTGCCAGAGGTCATCACTATTCACTGTGTCATTCATCGTCAACACTTAGCTGCTAAAAAATTGAATGGTGTCCTGCATGAAACCCTACAACCTACAACTGGTTATTACTGGTGTTAACAAGATCACAGCTAAGTCCCTCAATGACCGTCTGTTCCGACAACTTTGCCATGAAAATGATGAGGAATTAGAAAGCTTGCTTCAACAACATACGGCCGTGAGGTGGCTTTCCAAAGAAAACTGCGCCGTTTCTTCGAATTATTTGACACGGTTACTGAGTTTCTCGACACTTTTGATCCTGTTTTAAGTGAGAATTTGTAGCAACGCAAGTTGGAACTTGCGTACCTTACAGATATTTTTGAAAAAATGAACGAAGTCAATATAAGGCTTCAAGGAAACAAGATGAACCTTATCAAGGCCAAAGGAATTATTTCATCATTCATCGCCACGTTTGATATTCACAAGGTAAATATTGGCCGTAAAGAGCTAATTCAGTTTTCGACCCTTAAAAAGTGTTGAGTGTCAGATAACGAGACACCTGAACTCCCAGAAGACAAAATCCTAATTTTTACTGATCACCTTGACCAGTTAAAAACTGACATGGAATCAAGATTTGAAGATTTGACCAAGTTACAAACTCCGGATTGGATTCTAGATCCATTCTCGTTTGAAGCTGTGGATAAGCTTGATAAGGGCCTGTTCACATAGGAGTCCGTTGCGTTGCGTTAAGGGAAAGATGATGTTGAGACGAAAATAAACCAATCATAGGCGTTAAAAATTTCATTGCTAATCGTTTGGAGGCCTATGATTGGTTTAATTTCGTCTCAACGTCATCTTTTCCTTAACGCAACGTAACGGACTCCTATGTGAACAGGCCCTAACTTTTTGCAGACGGAGTTTCTAGATCTGAAGTATGATTGTGAGGCGAAAATCATTTTCAAGCAGAGAGGTTACGAGTTAGCCTGGGTGAAGCTTATGGACATCTGTAGGGAAAAACTGAACCACTTCTCATCTCGTTCCTGTCAACATATTTAGTTGAAAAGGGATTTAGTTCTGTTGTCCAGCTCCTCACAAAACAAAGAAATAAGTTGGACATTTGCCTCAAACGAGATTTGCGCCTGAACTTGACGGACATAAAGCCGGATATTCAAGCTTTAACTGAAATCCACCAAGCACAAAGCAGCCATTGAAAAGGTAAAATAAAACAATAACAAAGTTTTCAAACTTTCATTTATTTTTTCAAATTTTAACTGCCAACTTTCAATTTTTCCAGATTCCAATTTAAAAATGAAAACATGTACTCCTGTTTTTTAAATGTACGTCAATGATCTTAGTTAATTATTTCACTTCTTTGTTCTTAAAAAAAATCTGTAAAAAATGTACATTTTAATTTTATTTCTATTTTATTTAAGAGTGACCGGATAAAACTACTTTGGTTGTTTTTATATACGGTAATAAAATTGTTTAAAATAATAAAACTGCTTTATTATTTACACTTTACTTCAAATTAAAATTAGGCATACAATGAAAATGAAAAGGGGGCGATAGGTGTTAGTCAACCTCCAGAAAGGGGAGATGGGCCACAAAAGGTTGGGAACCACTGGTGTAAACGGTAGCACTGCGGTATCACGGGCTTCTCCCGTCCTGTAGGATGCGAGATCGAATCCCCAACCTGACAAACTTTTTCCGTAGCGAAGTGCTGGTCAGTAACATATAATTTAAAAAAATATAACATGAAACCAGTTTTATTATGAAATAAAAAGTGATAGCAAATTGCTGTCAGAAGTTATGAGCTCAAAAAAATATGAGACAGAGCGAGAGACTTGTGACTGAAAAAAAAAAAACCTTAGTGTGATTGTTTTTAAATTATATAATTATCACTTTTACCTATTAGTATTATGAATATAAAGTTATTGTTTTGTTTTTTATTGATAAATGTTCTATTTTATTTATTTGAAAGAATTAGTTATACTTAAATAAAAGAGTTCTTTTTTTTACAAATTGTATTTTTATTCATATAATTAATTATTTTTTTCTTAAGTTTCTGTTGACGGTTGAGAATCTATGTATTTAAGTTGCTAAGCCAAACTTAGCCAAACCAGGTCTTAAACGAAAGATTGCAATCTATAAGATTTGTCAAATTTGGTTTTTGTGACCGAAATTTCTATTAATCAGCGATAATTTACAATCAAAAAATTGATTTCTGCGCATGCTCAGTGGCATGTTTAAATCTGGCTTTAGAAACTCACTGTTTCTGCGCAGTTCAGAGACATGTTTTATTGATAAACACGTTTATTCCGTGGACTCTCCCTAGATCTCTCTCTGCCATTTTTATTTTTATGATAATTATGTTTGTGAAATATAAGATTAAACCTGATGGAAATTGTTTATTTCGAGCTGTTTAATTAGCAATAATTTACAATTAAAAAATTGCTTTTTGCACATGCTCAGTGACATTTTTAAATCTGGTTATGGATACTCACTAAGCACGGGGCCGCTTAAACACGTTAATTTGTTTCTGCGCATTATTATGATTTTCAACATTTGGCAATGATGTGGAGTATAATGTGTGTATTAGTACATTTATTTACTATCTAGCCGTCATGTTTTGACGGGTAACAACTAGTAAATGTTATATTTGCATATTTCCATATACAGTTCTCTTTTAGTTTTCAGTTTTCTTCTTAGAAAAGCTCTCTTATATACTTTCAACTTCTCCCAATCGTGGCCGAATGTTAATTCCGATGGATGGAAATACATAGGCTGTTCGCACATTTTTTAGTCGATTTTGGTAAGCGGTAATAAAAAATCATTTGCTGCAAAAGAAATAATTGCAATTGTACTATGTTTTTAAAAGTCAAAATTATCGTCTGCGGCTTGAAAATTTTGGTTTTATTCAAAATAGCGTTTTTAACAAAGCAGTGGTTCGAAGGCTACATTTATGCTCTTTCCGAAGAGAAATATGCATACTCCGTTATCCAAAAACGATGTGAGAGTCATGGTTTTGTGATATCTAAAGCGTCGATAGGTAATATCGTCAACAAGAAAGGAAAAAAACGTCAAATTGGAGCCTCAAGTGGGACAAAAATTCCAAACAAGTATCCAAGGAAAAAACGGACATCTTCGACAATTGCAAAGGTCTGTGAGACTCCATCAGGACAAAGCTAGCAGTCATACATCAAAATCCACTGTAAATTTCCTAAAAGAAATGGAACAAAAAACTGGTATCAAGGCCATACCCTTCACTGATATCCCTACTAAATCTCCCGATGTATCACCTATGGATTTTTGTGCTTTCGGACTTTTAAAATCTGCATTATCCAAACGTCGTCCCAAAACCCTTACAGGACTCTGGAAAGCTGTTCAGGAGGAATGGGATAGAATACCTCTTCTGACACTTGAAAAGGCATTATTATCCTGGAAATTGCGGTGTCGAAAGATAGTTCAGGATAAGGGATGTCAAATGGAACATTTAAAACACAAGAATTTTATGTAATTTAGTTTTGTGAATACAATATACATCGTCTAAAAAGTGTGTGAACAGCGTCTGTATTTGACAAAGGATTAACTGTTTGACACATACTTTTATGTCGATTCTCTTATACGTTGATTTGTCAACGTATCGAGAATCTTAATTTTCAGTACCGGCAGCTGACAGCACGTTCGCCGCAGAACAGGGTTATGAGGATAAGGCGACCACTATTACACACCGCTATGAATTATTTACCTCCGACTCTTCTTTTAATGAATATTCGTAGCATATGATCGAGGATGAATATTCCTGGCCCTGATTATGCTGATTTTATGTATTTTCTGAGCTCTAAAATTACCGGAAATGCAATTTCGCAAAAAGATATGACAAATTGTCACTCGACAAAATTGTCGGCGAAAGATAAATGAGATGTCATGGTTTATTTATTTATTTTTCTTTTGCTGTTTTAACAGATTGTTTCTATGGTAACCACGTACAAATCCATGCTGATATTTGTAGATAGTTTGCGCATTTTAAAGAGAAAACGAATACAAGCTTTGAAAGGTACTTGATTCAAAAAGAAAAGTTTCTGCTCCTTATACTATAACTAGCTGAAAACCCGTACTTCGCTACGGAGTACATTCAAATTAAATACAACGGGCAATGTATGCAATTAATGCCAAATATATATATATATATATATAAATATATTATATCATAAATACGACGATCAATGTATACAATTGATGTAATATATATATATATATATATATATATATATATATATATATATATATATATATATATATATATATATATATATATATTTATAAGAAAATCGTAAAGGATAATTTTATAGACAAAATAATGTAGAAGAAATATTCAAATTGAATCTAATATAAAGAATACTAAAGAATATAGTACAGTTAATATAGTACAGTTTGTAGAACATTTCTTTTACTGTATTTTAATATTTTTTTGGATAATGTCCAATCGTCTGCGTAATTAGCAAGAAAAAAAAATTTTTGTCTATTTAGACGTTATGCACGTGACGATAAATTTATTTAAAGTACAAGAAAAAGAAATCACGTGATCACCATTTAATAAATTAAATTCTAAAAATTAATCTTTAAACATTCACCAAAAATCAGAAAATGGAGGTAAAGATTCGAAAAAGATCTCATTTTAAAGGAATTTTTAGGATCTTTCTCGTGATATAAATTTTATAACCCTCAAATTATTATTCTAAATGCAAACTTTAAAAAAGTTACAAAAACAGCTTAAAAATTTAATTTAAAAAATTCTAAGAAGAATTTTTGAAAAATCTTTCTTAGTGCACCCCTACACCATAAGAAGAATCGCCATGCAAAATTTCAGCCCTTTAGGTCCAGCCGTTTGGTCTGTGCGTTGTATGTCAGTCAGTCAGTCAGTTACGGAACTGTTTTATATATATAGACTAGCTGAAAACCCGCGCTTCGCTACGGAGTACATTGAAATTAAATACAACGGTCAATGTATGCAATTAATTCCAAAAAAAAAATATATATATATATATATATTTATAATAAATACGACGATCAATGTATACAATTGATGTAAAAAAAACATATTTATAAAAAAATCGTAAGGGATATTTTTATAGACAAAATAAAGTCCAATCGTCTGCCGCATTAGCAAGAAAAAAATATTTTTTTTGGCACGTGACGATAAATTTATTTAAAGTACCAGAAAAAGAAATCACGTGATCAGCATTTAATAAATTAAATTCTAAAAATTAATCTTTAAAAATTCACCAAAAATCAGGAAATGGAGTTAAAAATTCGAAAAAAATTTCATTTTGAAGGAATTTTTATGATCTTTCTCGTGATATAAATTTTATAACCCTCAATGTATTATTTTAAATGCAAACGTAAAAAAAGTTTAAAAAACAGCTTAAAAATTTAATTTTAAAAAATCTAAGAAGAATTTTTGAAAAATCTTTCTTAGTGCACCCCTACACTATTAGAAGAATCGCCATGCAAAATTTCAGCCCTTTAGGTCCAGCGGTTTGGTCTGTGCGTTGTATGTCAGTCAGTCAGTGAATGAATGAATGAATGAATGAATGAGTGAGTCAGTTACGGAACTGTTTTATATATATAGATTAAGGATACGAAATTTTTGTATTTACGAAATAGATGCGAATAAATGTGAAATTTGCCGATGTGAGCGAATAAATGCAAAAATCATTATTTTGCTACTTTTCGGCGAAAACTCGGTGACAAACGACATTTTAAGCGAAATTAGGTAATAATAGTAATAATTTATTATCGTAATTACTTAACTAAGACCATCCGCGGTCTTTAACCCTTCAGCAGGCGCGCCAATTTTTGAAACACCAGCAGGCGTGCGTTGCATAAAGTGCAACGTCTCTTTGAACCTTGATTATTCCTTTTGTAATAAACTTTTTCTTTTGAAATTGAAAATCATGATTCTGAGTTTTATGACAAGATATAAAATGTTGATAATATTGAGATATATTTATAATTAAACGCCAAAGAATGCAGATACAATCGCCTTATTTCAAATCTGTCCTTTTTATTGGATCTAAGGACAACTTGCGAATGGATTCCTAATACGTCCAAAAACCTAAAAAACAATGAGATTTTCCATCTTCGTGGTATGCGGGATACCGCGTAATAGCTGCACATTTGATAGAGTACATCAACTCCTGCTTTTGCCGTATTGTAATCCTGTATAATCGCTGGTTTACCACGGTTAAATCACGACTAACAAATGAATGGAAAGGAATACATGGGTCAGAAAATCAGACCTGCATTAGAAAGGGTGTAGCTATAAATAGAAACTGCTTAGACCATTCAAACTTTGCATATAAAAACAAACCATTCAAAATTACGAAAATGTTGCACTTTATACACGGGCGCGCCCGATGAAGGGTTAACTTTGAAATCTCCCTCTCTTTCGACTTTGCTCCGAATTTCACCCTGACAGTTTATTCGTACTGGAGTCGAACCTAAAAATCTAACTGCTAAAAATCTTCCATCAAGTTTTGTGGGAAAACTTAGCAGATTTAAGAACGTCTCTTGAGAGCCGAAGTCAAGGGTATTTCAGCTACTTACAGTATTCAACCAAGAGACTCCTGTTGATTTTATAGAGATTTTAATTGCAACGAAATGCTGCTATCTTAACTCTGCAAAGGCCTTGTAGCGTACTGGAAATAGGGTCTTATTTTTCCCCGAGACCCCACAAGGGCTTGAAACACAGCTGCGTGTTTTTCAAGGAATGTGTTGTTCGGTTCCACCAGTTCGGAACACGTGGGGGGGATTAAAAACCGTTTTCCTTACAGATGCAGCCACTAAAGCTGTCATCTTGACGTTTCTGCAATGTAGTAAAGTTCGGCGTCTAAGAAGAGCTGTCAGCCGCTAATCTGCCGGCCCCTCCACCCCTTCTGAAAAGCCAGACATTGGAGAGAGACGCTTGAGAACGCGAGCGGTGCGGATGTGTGTTTAGGCTCCGTACATTGGGAATCTGCACGGTTTTTTTTTAAAATTGAATATGTTGCACTGTTTTAAATGTTAACTATTTTTGTTAATAAATTGTTAAGTTTTTTGTTTTAAAATGTTGGCCTTCGTTTGTTAATTAGAATTCTGTCTTTCTTTGGTATGGATCAATAGTTGTGAAATTACTTCAAAATGCCTCAGAGAGAATCGCCTTACCTACTTACAGTGACGTCACAGCCTCTATAGTCCCGTTAAGAGAGTAGATGCTGAGATATTTTAGTATGCACTCGTAGAACTTAGTAATTAATGACAGAAGGCAAAGACATAAGGAGCATAATGTGCACAACCACTACAATGTTAGCTTTTAACTAAGAATTTTGATACTTACCTATCCAACTAAGTAAAATTGAATTTTAATAAATGCAAAATTTTTAATAAATGCAAAATTTTTCAATTCGTTTTTTTTTTTTTGGGGGGGGGGCGAATAAATGCGAAATTTTATATATTGTATTTTTTTTTTTGTTGCGAAATTTAGGTATACCTAACTATAATTTATAAGTTTCAAGTTCTTGAGATATGTATTAAGATGTCGATTTGCGGAAATAATTCTTCAATAATTTCAGGATAAAAGTGTTTATTCAGAGTCTATCACTAAAACTTCATTTTTAAAATTGTTATTTATACGAGGTTTATTTCATAAGTTCGTGCAAACTTCGACAGATGGCGCCACTGCCCAGAAAATGTTGGCGTTTTCACATTTGACATGCTTTGAAGGCTCGCTTGTCAAATTGTAAACAGATTCAACGTTTCGTCTGGGACTGACTGCCATTTTAGTCGGTCGACTCTCATTGGCGCGACATGTCCTCTCTGGACCTTGCGCCATTAAACCCCAACCAACCAACCAACCAACCAACCAACCAACTCTTATTACGGCGCCCACAATGGGAAGAAAAAACGAATTCCGTGCGTTGATAAAGTATTACTTGTTTGGCGAAACGGCGGCAGAAACAGTGGCGTAGCGAGGGGTGGGCTAGGGGTCTATCAAGCCCCGGGCGCCACTCGCACAGGGGCGCCAAATGGTCCTTTTCACTAATTCTATATATTATATTACTATATGTTTTTCGGAAAGGGGGGCGCCAAAAAGGTATCGTGTCCCGGGCGCCAGTTATACTCGCTACGTCACTGGGCAGAAACTATATCCAAGCTTGATAAGTACTGTATTACGGCGAGTCTTCATTGTGGGCACTTTCGCTTAGAGTGATTTGCAAGTGGTTTGTTGAATTTTCGTTGCGTCCGAGTGATCACAGGTGACGTTGAACAATCTGATCAACCCTGCTGAGATCACCACGCCAGAAATTATTGGAAAAAAAAAATCCATGATAATGATAAATGATAAAAGGTTTAATTTGCATGAGATTTCTGAGACTCCTGGCATCTCATGAGAGCGCGCGCATAATATTTTGCATAAATATTTGGTTACAAGGGAGTTGTCAGCCAGGTGGGTGTTGCGTCTGCTAACAACCGATCCGTGAATGAGTGAACACTTCCAGGTACACTTTGGAGCTGTTTCAAAGAAACAAAGATCAATTTTTTGCATCTTTTCGAAATAGTGTATGAGGCATGGATGCATCATTACCAGCTAAAAACAAAATAACGCTCAAAATAGTTAAGCATGCACCATATAAGCGGAAATGGATTCATCAGCAGAAAGGGTTATGGCCACTATTTTTTGGGACGCTAATCGTATAATCTACAGGTCCAGGGTTCGACCCTACGACTGGGCAAGATCGACTCAGCCTTTCATCCCTTGAGTGGGTCGTTAAAATGAGGACCAAGAATGCTTGGGAACCAGGCCCAGTAGGCCCGGGCCTAGGGGCCCCCGATTGTTGGGGCCCCCCCCCCCCAAATTTTTATTATTTTAAACGAAAAAATTCCCTATTCAATTTTTTTTATTGTACCTTTTTTAATAGCAATTTTTTTTTATATATCCTTTCAAATTTGATTGTTAGGTTCATCATATGTATGTTATAGTGTATATAAGGGATTAATAAGCTTTTCTGGTTGCATTGTATTGGCGTTTTAATGATGAAGTTAATATGTTGTATCGCTTTTTGTTATTTGATAATGTTCTAGGCTTCTGCGCTTCAAATAGCCAATTCTTGGCAAAATGGAACTTTCACAATGATTCGTAATTAATTTTTTTTTGTGTGTGTCAATTTTGGAATTTTTACGCCCACATCAGTGTTAGGGCCCCCCCCCCCCATCCCAAGTAGTGCCTATAGTCAAGAATTTTTTTAATCGGGCCCTGTTGGGAACTAAATTCTGGGGGGTCCCACGTCAGGTTGATCAACTGATTGAGACAAATTCTGTATGGTACCCCAAGCCCACGGTCTAGAAAGCGGAGATGGGTACCGCAGGCCTTGGTTAACAGCGGACTGTTGCTAGGGGTGCGACATCGATGTCGATGTTTTCAAAACATCGATGTTTTAAACATCGATTTATTGAAGCCGATGTTTTTTTAACATCGATGTTTTGAGCTCGATGTTTTACGTTGTCTCGATTTTTTTTTTAATGAAAAAGTACCGTAATTAAAAAAATTTACCACGTAGCATAATTTTCACACTCAGTAAATGTAAGTCTGAATTCTGGAAAGGACGAATACAAAAGGGGGAATGATTCCTTAGCAAATAGACAAATGGCAATCAACAACCAATGAACCAATCACAGCGCTTGGAATGTTTCTGACACTCCAGAACCTTCCATGGGGTTTTATTTTATAAATAGTATATACACGAGAGCAGCCATTTAAGTTTTTGTTTTGTTCTGGTTTTATATAAGTTAACGTTAATATTATTAGTAAGATGCCTCCCAAAAGTACCGTTTGGAAATATTTTTGCAAAACCTCTGACAAATTGGCGAAATGCAATATTTGCCTTAAGTCCCTCAAAACTTCTGGCAATACAACGAATTTATCTGGACATTTGAAGGCAAAACATGGCGGTATTTACAACGGGAATTTTGAGTCATCAAAGTAGCCCAAAGCAAACAAGTTTTTGTCATTTGTGTCTGCCCAATCAGAGAGTAAAATTAAATCCCCCCCCTCCCCCCACGACTAACGGAAGTAACATTAATGTTAGAGATTACTAAACCAGTTTCAAAACATGGATGTTCTAAAACATCGATGTTTAAAAACATCGATGGTTTTTGGGCGATGTTTTATTAGCATCGATGTTTTAATATTGAATATCGATGTTTCAAAACATCGATTTTTGTTATCGATGTCGCATCACTAACTGTTGCGCCATGAGTTTAGTTTAGTTTAATCGTATAATCTTCATCGACTGTTTGGAAAATACTAAAACAATCAGTACTGTGCAATCGCTTAAATAGTGAAATTAGGACCAAAAAGGGCCAAATTTAGCCGGAATAAAAGGTTCTCTTCAATCATGACAGTGCGCATTCATCTGCGATTCCGGCGGCAAAAATATTAAAATTACGTTGCGAAATTGTTCCCCTATACTCTCCCCGTATTCCCTAGATTTGGCCCACTATGGAATTACTGCTTATTCTCGACAAGGACAGAATTTTTTGCAGGGCAGAAATTTGCTTTCGAAGTGATTAGCGGAACAAGCGCTTATTCTTCAGAGTTGGACAGTTTCTTTACTTTACGGATGGGATTAAAAAGCTTGGAAATCACTGGACCAAATATCGATCTTAAGGGAGATTAAGTAGAAAAGTTAATAAAAACTTTTTTTTCAAGAAGACATCATTTTCATTCTTTTTGTCCGGACTTATCAAACGACCCTCGTATGTTTCAATTTATTGGCGGATGGAAATCGTTGTTGTTGATTATCTATATATATAAAACAGTTCCGTAACTGACTGACTGTCAGATAACGCACAGACCAAACCGCTGGACCTAAAGGGCTGATATTTTGCATGGTGATTCTTCTTATGGTGTAGGTGTGCACTAAGAAAGATTTTTGAAAAATTCTTCTTGGATTTTTTTAATTAAATTTTTAAGCTGTTTTGCAACTTTTTTAAAGTTTGCATTTAAAATAATAATCTGAGGGTTATGAAATTTATATCACGAGAAAGCTCCTGAAAATGTCTTTAAAATGAAATCTTATTCGAATCTTTACCTCCATTTTCTGATTTTTGGTGAATTTTTAAAGATTAATTTTTAGAATTTCATTTATTAAATGCTGATATCGTGGTTTCTTTCTTTTTTCTTATACTTTAAATTAATTTTGTGTCACGTGCATAACAACGAAATAAATTGACAAAAAAATATTAAAATACAGTAAAAGATAAAATTTACCCACTAGACTAATGAAGATGAAAGTTTTTTAAGAATTTAATTCAAATTAGCATGTTTTTTGGATATTAAACATACAAGTTGATTGCATACATTGACCATTATATTTAATTTAGATATTTTCTTCTACATTATTTTGTCTATAAAAATATCCGTTACGATTTTTTTATAAATATATATATATATAATTTTTTTTTGGGGGGAGGCATTAATTGCTTACATTGATTATTGTATTTAATTGAATGTACTCCGTAGCGAAGCACGGGCATTCAGCTAGTTTAAGAATAAACCGTTTGTCAATTAAAGATACTCAAAACTTCTTGATACTGAATCTATAGCTCAGTTTGTGCTGGCATAAATTTATTTCAATCAATTCTTGGAAGATAAAGATTTGATTTTTGCATAGAGTCAGTTTAGAAAACTGTAAAGATAATCCTCCATCAGTTTGGCTGATCCTTCTTAAAAACACAATTCTCGTTGCTAAACGTACACGAGAATTTCATGTGGGTAAACTACCCATTTTCCCTACAGAACAATCACAACAAGCCAATTATTGAACAAACGTAACTAAGGTCTTCCGAAAGCTGAATAGTGCGATTCATAAAACAATTCGTATTACCAAACTGAATAAAGGTTTAGTACAACTCTTACCACATATCGAACCACGACTGGCTACTAGACTCTAAACCACGAGCAACCAAGAGAGATAAGCATGCTTACTATGGTAGAGGAGACGAGGTGGCCCAGTTTGCAAGAGCAGCGGGCCAGTGATCTGAACCTCCCTGATTCGATGCTCGTCGCTGTAAATCCACCGCCGTGTTCACTAATGGTGGCAGGGTACGTAATATAGGTTGTTAACCTTTAAGGTCGTGATCCGACAAATCATTATCTTGTAGAAGTAATTATAACTGTAGACCCAACTCTTATTTACATCTGGTTTATTGACACATTAAAATCTTGGTTAAATAAATCATTTACAAAGTTTCGTCCCGACGAACGTTAATACAATCGTGAGAGCAGGGCTCATTATTCATTATCCAATAAGTCCGTACGAGACCCTCTCTCTCCGTACGCGTGTCGACCCTTCAACAGTCCAAGTCTCTTTTCCCCTCCATTCGCAACACCGTCTTTATTTATGCATTCTTCTCAGCGCCTTCTCGAACCATCCATGATGAATTTTCTTTCCTGCCGACTTTTCCAAGGGAAAAGCGCGTCGCTAATCGGTTTCACAAATCATTCTAAATCATTCGCGTACTTTTACCTATTGTCGCACCTCTCCACAGGTGTATATCGTTCGACACCTGTTTGCGTTTCTTTTGGGCTCATTGAAGACGCTATTACTCACGTTCATCAATTCCACTTAAGAATGGGAGACGAGAGTCTGACATAGGTCGTAACTGCAATGTCCTCCAAGTTCTCAAATTTATCTCTGGATGTGCGGGGTCAAGTGTTCCGGTCCCGTCACTTGACTCGGTTCAAAATTGCGGGACCGGTCATTTAGCTAAGTCGGACTCCGATCCTTGTGGTGCTAATTCAAAACAGGAGCTTTTCCTTTCAGCCCAATAGCTTATTAGGACCTGGTGAAGGGAACCTCCAACCAGGGGGCATTAGCAACAACAACAACGACAGCAACTATGGTAGAGGTCACGCGTGGAGCTAGAACAAATTAAAAACGATGGTGAGGGAATCAGAGGGTCGAGACTCGAAGAAGCTGACTTGAGTCACTCTAATCTCGAATACCATTGAAAAAAATTAATGAAAGGTCTGGATGATAGTTCACATGAATTAGTTCCATGCATCAGTAACCTATTTATCCAATAAGTATTGATAGGAATGAGACTCTCTTATTTAAATTAGGGTTTCCTTTAACGTTGTCCTAAATCTCAAAGGCAATTTTATTGTCGTTCATATTCCCAGTTTAAACTATTTTTTCACTATTTAAAGAGTTAAACTGTCCACATTTGTCTGTATCTTCCTCAATTCAAGTTGTTTTTGGTGTCTTTCTTTGTTTCGTTTCAACAGAGACTGTGATTGATCACTTAGATTATGAAGGTACAAGAGATTCTTTACATGAAAAGTAAAAATCAAAGGAAACAAGCTGCTTAAAACACATAAAAATATAAATTTAACTCTTGCATATGTAAATCATATAAGATATGCGCATAAAGAAACATGTTGGTGATAGACCCAGTGTTTTGAGGCTTTGTATTTTATTGTTTAGACACGCAAAAGAACTTAGTTATACCGTGCCTTGATTACATTATGGGAGAAGACTGGGGAAATTTAGGCGTCGTGGCAGTGAAACCAGCGGTACTAAAATCTCATATCCAGGTTCTGGATTGATAAGGCTTTTATGAAAAGAGACTTTTCATTCCACAACCCAGATTTTCGGTAGATTTAATATATTTAAATAATATTAAATGCACGTTTACGTGCTCTGTAATCTGTCCTAGATAAAGCTGTTGAAACTGCGCTCTTAATTAATGCAACCAAGAGCTTTTTAAGTTTTATTTATTTCCGTTTGAAAAAAGGGGATTGCAAAAAGTCTCTGTATCCTTGCAAAACGTCAATGTTACCTGTACTTGGGACTTTATATAGCTATGTTCACTAAAATAAACGAAAAGTACTTAATATCAAACAAGGGAGGGGTATTATTAAGTGATTTTACGGAACATTAAAAAAAAAAAAACAGGGAAAAAAGCTCTTTGGGGTAGAGTGTTATAAATTCTAGAGCCTAGTAACTTCTAGAGCCTAATAACTTCTGCAATTTAGTGACGCCAAAAGAAGAATTGGTTGAAAAGTATTTCCCGATATTCAAACCAATTAAAACAATCACGATTGGCTGAGTGAACGTGCTATTCTTGCCGCCAAGAACAAAGACGAACTTAACAATATTATTCAGTCTAACATTCAAAGCGAAACAGTCACATATAAGTCCATCGACACTGTTGTGGAAGCAGATGAAGCGGTTCATTATCCAACAGAATTTTTAGATTCACTCGATCTGCCAGGGATGCCACCAAGGGATGCCAGCAATTGAGAATCAAATTGCTGTACGTGCTGTACGTGCGATACAAGCGTGCCAATTATCATATCGCAAAATATCAACTAGCTAAAGCCTTGCAACGTCACGCGGCTTTCAGTAAAACAATTATTGAGCAACGTCGTAGAAGCAACAATCTTGA
>OU015498.1:13490195-13499112 GCA_907164885.2 Dolomedes plantarius
ATATAATAAATGTATATATATATACATATATATATGTATAGACATATATCTATATGTATATCTATATATATATTATATGTATATATATATATATATATAGTATATGTATATATAGATATATATATATGTATATATATATATATATATATATGTATATATATATATATCTATTATATATATATCTATATATATGATATATTATATTATAATATATATTATATATATATATATATATATATATATATATATATATATATATATATATATATATATATATATATATATATATAAATATAAGCATGAAAAAATAATGTCAGCTCCTCAACAACTGCAAAAAGGTGATATTTACTGCTTTTGTCAAATATCCAGACTTTTGTTAATTGAATCCGGGAACAAAGCTCATCAACTTCACTTATAATTTGCGTAAGTTAGAGGAACAGATAAGAAAGAGTGAAATGGTGTGGTGAACGTACTTATCATGTGAGAGATAGGTGCAAATAAATTTTGGTCGCTTCAGTGACCAACAGATGCGTGCCAGGAGTGATAACTAATATATCTGGGTTCAAATCATAAGACAAATATGAAGGATCGTTCTTCGAAATTTTACCCTTTTATATTAGACTAGAAGGTAACCCGTCATTTTGACGTCATAATACTAATAATGACGTCATAATGGAAAAAGTATATGAAAGTTAAAAAATATCCCGAATTATCTAACAATATTGCATTTAATCCACACCTTGTAAAAGCAAACCCTTTCATTATTTTTTATTTATTTAGTTTTTCATATGGCAGTCACAGTTGGAGTAGTAGATTGCCATCCAGTTTTTTACTGCTATGAATACTTGAGCTACTTGATTCATTCACATTCAAGTTTGTTTACTTTCAGAATTCATCGCAAAAGTAAACAGATTTTTAAAACTGTTAAATATACAGCTAAAAACATCCAATTTTTTTTAGTTCTGAATGTTTTATAGAAAATTAGGCTGAACAAACGTGATTTGATGGAGAATATATCAGTTTTTAGGTAAGAAAAAATTCTGATCCACATCTGAAATTGAAATTAAGCCTAACCGGCTGTTTGTTTACTGAGGGCTTCAATTGAAAGATGAGTACAGCCCGGAAGTGTTATACAGAGACAACGGCTATTATATATATAATTTCAGAGTACGAGAAAATTAAACTGAAATCTTACTTTATATGCATGATTTATTAACATCGAAAATAAATGCCTCTGAAAACGTATCAATTCCTAATAAAATCAATATATTTAAGTTGCGATAAGCCGACTTTTTGGGAAGTCCGTGAGAGAAAACTACTGCATCAATTTACTTCATTTTGGTCTTAAAGGAAAGATTGTGATCTGTAGATTGTCAAATTTAAAAACCAAAATTTCTATTAATTAGCGATAATTTGCAATTAAAAATTGATTTCTGCGCATGATCAGTGGCATGTTCAAATCTGGCTTTAGAAACTCGCTGTTTCTGCGCATGCTCAGTGACATGTTTCGATGATAAACACGTTTATTCCGAGGAGTCTCTCTAGATGTCTGTCTGCCATTTTTATTTTTATGATAATCTATATATATAAAACAGTTCCGTAACTGACTCACTGACATACAACTCACAGACGAAACCGCTGGACCTAAAGGGCTGAAATTTTGCATGGCGATTCTTCTTATGGTGTAGGGGTGCACTAGAAAGATTTTTGAAAAATTCTTCTTAGATTTTTTTAAATAAAACTTTTAAGCTGATTTTGTAACTTTTTTTAAGTTTGCATTTAAAATAATAATTCGAGGGTTATAAAATTTATATCACGAGAAAGATCATAAAAATTCCTTCAAAATGAGATCTTTTTCGAATCTTTACCTCCCTTTTCTGATTTTTGGTGAACTTTTAAAGATTAATTTTTTAGAATTTAATTTATTAAATGCCGATCACGTGATTTATTTTCCTGGTACTTTAAATAAATTTATCGTCACGTGCATAAAAACTAAATAGACAAAAAATATTTTTTCTTGATAATGCGGCAGACGATTGGACATTATTTTGTCTACAAGAATATCCCTAACGATTTTTTTATAAATATTTTTTTTTACATCAATTGTATACATTGATCGTCGTATTTATTATAAATATATATATATTTATATTTTTGGCTTTAATTGCATACATTGACCGTTGTATTTAATTTGAATGTACTCCGTAGCGAAGTGCGGGTTTTCAGCTAGTTAAATATAAGATTAAACCTCGTGGAAATTGTTTATTTCTCGCTGTTTCATCAGCGATAATTTACAATTTTAAAAAAAAATTGGTTTCTGCGCACGCTCAGTGACATTTTTAAATCTGGCTTTGGATACTCACTAAACACATGGATACTCGCTTAAACACATTAATTTGTTTCTGCGCTTTCTTATGATTTTCAACATTTGGCGATGATGTGTTGAGTATGATTTGCGTATTAGTACATTTATTTGCTATCTAGCCGTCATGTTTTGAGGGGTACCAACTAGAATGTTTTAAGTTGTATACGAAGAGAATTTAGTCAGACGACACCAAAAAATTGGTAAGTAATTTTAAAAATTTATTCGTGTTGGGAAGCGGCAATGCAAATTTCGAAAACGTGGAGCTCCGCCTTCCTTTCGTCACGTCTGACGTACCAAACTGACTTTCTTAAAAGAGTGTAAGCAAGATATATGTGTGATCGTTGTTTTGATCGCTTGTTGGTTCGTTGTTGTTGTTGTTGATTTTCCTTAACTGTTTTGTAAGAAGTGGCTGAACCGAGATTATGTTAAGTTAGTATTAATTTCTGTGAAAAGCTTTCATGCCATTTATCTTTCACGCAGTTCGAGTGAATAAATTCTTATTTTATCAAGAACGTTGTCACTCTTCGAACATTCCACTGCACTCTGCGGAAAACGTGGAGGAATTCGTAGACGAAATTGACTACAATTTGTTTATTGTCAAACAGACACAAATGTAAATTTTTGTTTTGTTTCTCATTACCAAGTTTTTATTATCTTGCTTTCTTGTTTGTTTGTGTGTTTGTCCCTTACAAATCTTGCAATCGATTTTTAACTAACTTCCCGACTAGCTAGACGTTTGAAACTTTTAGAATAGCTCAGAACACGATGACAATGCATTTTTCTAATAATTTTAACCATCTTTAAGCAGAATTAAATTTATTTTCAGTTAATTTTGTTTTGGAGACTGGTGCAGCCATCTATCGGCTGGAACGGGAACGAAAAGTTAAACGCGAGTTAACTTCCAATTAACTTCATTTTGTTTCAAGTTGATGGGATAATTCATCAAAAAATTTTTAAAAAAGTATTTATTAATACATAGAATTGTCAAGTTTATATGATTCGACAGAAAATTTAAAAACATGGTATATAAAAAGTTCTTTTTAACTTGCAATTATTTTTTTTTAACACTCCATGCAATAAGGTGTATCACACTTCATACACTTGCAGTTCGTCATTCTATTTTTGGCGTAAGGACAGTACCTAAAGTTTTTCCTCTTCACCAACTTGTCTCTTTTTAAGGATTGCTTACTTAAACTTGCTTCCTGGTCATTTTCTGGACGAACAATTTCCATTATATTGTTGGATCAGTGGCCAGACTTTGTACGAATTGAGTTCCAGTCGGTCATATGTAACAACAACAATTTCCATTATAATTTTTTTTTAGTCGTCTGATAGACGCACCAAATACGTACCTTTAAAGTAATATCTGTCTCTAAAGCGGAGTGAGTTTTCATGGAATGGTAAATGTAAGGTGATAAAGTAAACAAAACTGAAAGATAAACAAACACAACCAAGGTCATGGAATAATTGAAGCACAGCTCGAACATGAAGGTTTCAAATCGATAATTGCGAACTCTAGCAGGAAAAGTATGAACTCTACCCGTCCGAGAGACGGATGTTACCATGTTAAGGCTGCTATGTACTAAGAAAAAAGTCGTATTTCCTTTTTCCACTTCTTGCAAACTCTTGTGGTGGGAGGAGTCCAGTTGACAGTTCGAGAATTCCACCCCCCCTTAGGATTGACATTTTGAGGGATCGTAATGACTCTCTCTCTATAGGGGGGTTAAGCGCTGCCCCCAAATTATTTATTTAAAATATGTTTTTGTCAACTATTTACAGGTACATAAATGCTGATAATCCAATTAAATTGGTATTGTCAGATAGCCCGAACTTTTCTGCAAAGCGCTACAGGATTCATTTTATAAATTTCGTCCACCGAAGGAATTTATGAGCGTTTAAACCACACTATACCATATTTTTCCCTTAATAATTTAAATTTTAAAATATTAATTGCATTAAAAAAAAGCGAAAAATGTGCACAAATGTAAAATTTCTTTTTCTATGGCGGAATACAATTTTTTTTTTTAAATCTTTGAATCCAAGTCGGCAATCTGTGGACAAATTTTCTCCATAGGTTAACATTGAGGTGAGCGAATCCAATGGGGTTAGTACATAGCAGCCTTATTGGATTCTCTCACCTCAGTGTTGACCTATGGAGAAAATATATCCAAGGATTGCTGACTTGGATTGGAAGTTTTTTTTTTTTTTAATTGTACTCCGAAAAGACAAAAAAATTTTACACCTTGGGACATTTTTCGTTTTTTTTTTAAATGCAAATAATATTTTTAAATTTAAATTATTCGGAAAATAAATCTGGTATAGTGTCTTTTAAATGCTTCTAAATTCCTTTGGTGGACGAAATTTAGAGAATGAATCCTGTAGCAAGGTGCAGAAGAGTTCAGGCTATCCGAAAATACCATTTTTATTGAATTACCAGCATTTATGTAGCTGTAAATATCAGACAAATTTTCTCCATAAGTTAAAATTGAGTTTAAGCGAATTCATAGGGTTATTGCACAGGAGCCTTAACATATTCCAGAGAGGTTTAACGAAAACATGCACCACTTAATAACTGCGTTAAGTCGATGCATGTGCAAAAATGATTTAACTCGTTGCAGACCAGAGAAGTTAGCGCCTAAATATAGCGCCTAAATATATAGCGCCTAAATATAAATAGTTTACTCGTGACTGGTCAACAGCGTTAAATATGTAAGAGCAACAACAACTTAAATAATCCAAAATTATGACTGCATATTATTGGTTTTGACCACTGCTGTTTAGTTTAAAAGCTGGGAATTCTTTCGCTCTAAGACAGGGCCGCCCAGAGACTTTACGGGGCCTGGGGCAAACTTCTGTTGGGGGCCCCAAGACTATTTTTCAGAAGACTATTTTGTAGTAAGAGAAATCTGATTAATAGAATAATTTTTTTTATTTTTTTTATTTTTGGAGGGGCCCCTTTTTTTCAGGAGATTATTTTGAATTTTGAAGTACGGTACAAGTTTCAGAATTTTCTTTCGGAGAAAATCTAATGAATAATTTTTAAAAAAATTTTTGGGGGCCCCTCCGGTAGGGGGCGCTGTTTTTAGAGATCGGAAAAAAAATCATCACTAATTTTACGTAACAAAATCTATATATTTAAGTTGCTAAGTCGACTTTTTGGGCAGTCCGGGAGAGAAATCTACGGCATCAATTTACTTCATTTTGGTCTTAAACAAAAGACTGTAATCTGTAGATTTGTCAAATTTGGTTTTTGTAACCGCAATATCTATTAATTGCCGATAATTTACAATTAAAAATTGATTTCTGCGCATGCTCAGAGGCATGTTTAAATCTGTCTTTAGAAACTCACTATTTTTGCGCATGCTCAGTGACATGTTTTGATGATAAACACTTTTAATACGAGGAGTCTCTCTAGATCTCTCTGCCATTTTTATTTTTATGATAATTATGTTTGTGAAATACAAGATTGAACATGAGGGAAACTGCTTATTCCGCGCTGTTTAATGAGCGATAATTTACAATTGAAAAAAAATTGCTTTCCGCGCATGCTAAGTGACATTTTAAAATCTGGCTTTAGATACTCATTAAGCACGAGGTCGCTTAAACACATTGATTTGTTTCTGCGCATTATTATGATTTTCAACATTTGGCGATGATGTATTGAGTATAATTTGTGTATTAATACATCTATTTACTAACTGACCGTCATGTTTTGACGGGTACCAACTACTGTCTGACCTCTATTTAACGAACCTCTATTTTGCGAATTTCTCTATTTTGCGAACCTTTGCTTGGAACCAAGAACATATTGCGAATTTCTTCATAAAATAACCTCCAAATAGCGAAGTGCATTATCTATTCAACGAACTTTTTCTTGTGATTCAATATTTTTTTCTCCCTATTTCTCAAAATATTTCTGTACTTTTCAAACTAATTCTTTCTTTTAACACATTTAAAACATTAACTTTCTTTTAACAGATTCCGACGCGGATTACAGTTTGAAGAAAATACGCCTGAAGGGGTTTTTGGTGCATTGCAAACATACGAGACGTATTATGAGATAAAGCGCCTTTTCAAAGCAAAAAACTCAGACAAAATTAACAAACTTTACCAATAATTAAATTTAAGGACGCATGTGGTATAATGTAAGATTACAATTACTTGTTATAATAAATGCGATAATGTCATTATAATTCATTAATTTCAATATAATTTTTGTTTAATTGAAAATGCAGTGTATTTCCGGACAATGTTTAGTTTTATTCTTGTTTTCCTTGCAGATTTCTGTTTGATGGGTAAGATATATAAAACAAATAGACATTAATCTATATATATAAAACAGTTCCGTAACTGACTCACTGACTGACATACAACGCACAGACCAAACCGCTGGACCTAAAGGGCTGAAATTTTGAATGGCGATTCTTCTTATAGTGTAGGGGTGCACTAAGAAAGATTTTTCAAAAATTCTTCTTAGATTTTTTAAAATTAAATTTTTAAGCTGTTTTAGTAACTTTTTTGAAGTTTGCATTTTAAATAATAATTTGAGGGATATAAAATTTATATCACAATAAAGATCATAAAAATTCCTTTAAAATGAAATTTTTTTCGAATCTTTACCTCCATTTTCTAATTTATGGGGAATTTTTAAAGATTAATTTTTAGAATTTAATTTATTAAATGCTGATCACGTGATTTCTTTTTCTGGTACTTTAAATAAATTTATCGTCACGTGCATAACAACTAAATAGACAAAAAAAATTTTTTTCTTCTTGCTAATGCCGCAGACGATTGGACATCATCGAAAAAAATATTAAAATACAGTAAAAGATATGATCCTCAAACTGTACTATATTAACTGTACTGTTATTCTTTAGTATGTTCTATTAGATTTAATTTGAATATTTTCTTCTACATTATTTTGTCTATAAAAATATCCCTTACGATTTTTTTATAAATATATTTTTTTTGCTTTTTTTACATCAATTGTATGCATTGATCGTCGTACTTATTATAAATAAATAAATAAGTATATATATATACATATATATATATTTATTTATTTATTTATTCATTTATTTATTTTGGCATTAATTGCATACATTGACCGTTGTATTTAATTTGAATGTACTCCGTAGCGAAGTGCGGGTTTTCAGCTAGTTTAAAAAATAAAGGTGCGAGTAATAACTTTTATTAATAATATTTAGTGTTTATGAATTTAAAATCAGTCTTATGTAGTTTAACGTATTTTAAAAGGTAAATGTCTATTTAACGAATTTTCCATATAGCGAACTTTTTTTTCGGGATTTAGCGACTTCGTTAAATAGAGGTCTGACTGTAGTTTAGTTTTACTTTTAAAAGTTATGTGTTCGGAACGGCTTTTCTACTATACCTCTCCGGTCTGTCGCCCAGAAGCACAAAATTTTCCAGCCTCGGTTCCTTCCATATCCTGGTTTTTTTTTGTGTTTGTTTTTTTAACGCCAAGAATGGCGCCAAGAATGACTCCAGGAGATCTCAAAACACTACCATTATCGGGTTACATAACCCCTCCGGCTATTTTTAAAGTTCAGCAAGTATAAACAGATCTCTCTCTTCTGCGGACGTGGTGAGAGCAGTAAAATTTATTACTGCAATCGTCATTCTCTCATCATCAGCTCTTTACCGCTGTAGCCATCCGTGACCGCCTCATCGCGTTTCCAGAGGGAACATGCCAAATCAATGAACTCCTTAAAAGGTACAACACACGAAAAATGTGTATTTATTACGCAATGCTGTTTCGCAATTGAGCGCCCAAGTGGAGAGCCAGTTTGAAAATTTCCACTTCGTGAAGGTCGCGGGGAATGTCAACCATATAAACTGCGAACCAAGTCTGTTGTCGGACTGTGCCTTTTTTTTTTTTTTCCTGTTTTCCCCCTCTCGCGTCTTTGGTATTCCGAATGCATCTGTTCGGGATATAACTAACTTCCTTTCCTGGACTTAATCGCAAGGGAGCATTGGAATCCCCAAAAATAGAAACCTGTCGCTCTGGGTTCAAAGGAGTATTACTTGGAAACACATTACACGCAACATTTCCCATTTTTAACATGTCGTCAACAAAGGTATCGAAATCCGGGTCTTAGTGGTACGCGAACAAATGTAGGCATGAGTAGTTACATGTGTACTAGAACTCTCTCTCTGTGTTTAGGGTAAAAAATCTGACTGCAGGCAAAATAATTTTAGCTGCTGAATAGCTTACACACACCGACTCATTCAAATAATTAATGCCCTAACAACAATCTTCAAATTCGTCTATAGGAATCATTGTACTTTACTATACATATTCATTAAAAACGGTAATTAATTTCGATTCCGGAACTTCTTTAAAACCCTCGGCTGTTTTTAAGGCTGCTATGTACTAACCCCATTGGATTCGCCCACCTCAGTGTTAACCTATGGAGAAAATGTGTCCACGGATTGCCGACTTGGATTCAAATATTATAAAAAAAAAAAAAAATGTGCTGTCGGGGGACCCCCGTCAGGAACGAAGTTACTTACGTTATTTTTTCAACTCTA
>OU015498.1:13499612-13562112 GCA_907164885.2 Dolomedes plantarius
TCTTATGTATTACTTCAAAGAGCAGCGACATACTGCGAAGTTTGAGGTTCTATGCTTAGAATTTTGAATTATTAATTTCATATTAAAGGAAAATAATATTGAATAATAAATCTGTCTGAGATATATTGAAATGTTTTGAATAGGTTTTCTATAATATCAGGGGTTAAAAACAAAATATTTTTAAAAAATAAGTAATATCCTCAGTTAACCACCATAAAACCACTGTTGTCACATTAACATCGAAAATTCATACAAATATCATTAATGTTATTACTTTATCCTAATATTTAAAATATTATGTAACTATGATGCATTACACGAAGCTTTTAAAGTTCGCAAAAAATGATATACGCCTTTTTAAAATGCAAAATAAAAATTAAGATGGGCAACTAGTTTCGAACTTTTAAATATAATTCATCACTAGGTTGGGGAGTGTTAGGTGTGAGTGCTGTAATGACTCCCGTACAATAACGTAAAATTTTTACCTCCGCAAAGGGAATTCCAAGGACCACCTTGCACCGCGTCCCTGTGCACTTAATTAATTTGAATTACCTTTGCTTAAACAGCTGCAGGTAGTCGCTCTTAGCGACATAAAAGACCAGAAGCGCTTACGGAAGTTCGTCCGAACGGTAAGCCAGTCTAAGGGCCTGTTTACATATAATCCGCCGTCGTCAGGGTTAAAATTTTAACCATATACCAATTGTTGACCCATTTATCCAATCAGCGCCAACGGAATCTTTAATACTGATGCTGATGAACTCTATGTGAACAGGCCCAATGCAAGCCTCAGGACAGAAAGCGCTTAATCAATCGGGAATGTAACTGGACAAGAAAGAATGCGTTTCTGGACCCTTCGAAAAATGTTCGGTGGAGGTATTTATAAGCCGCCAAACATTGGTGAAAGGAGGGAGTTGAAGCCGAGACAAAAAGAAGATGCTGCCGAGTTGCTGGTCGGGCCTAGAGAAACTGTAATGCTTACTCCACACCAACGGCGACAACAACGAAAGACGGACACATTTTGCCACCTGTCTGTGGTTGTCATAAAAGCCTTCACACCGCTAGGAGACGGGGAGAAGAGGCAATTTATTTGCGCATGCGCATAATCTTATCTTTCTATTCTGATTGGCTGTCGAGCATGGCGGCAGAGACAAAAGTTGAACTTTTTCCAACTTGGAACCGCAGAGACCAGAGACGAAGACGAACCGGGGGAGTGAAAATTGTTTGTAATACGCATGCGCAACAACGAAGAAACCCGATTTTCGTCTCCGTCGCCGTTGGTGTGGAGTAAGCATTATGAGAGCAGAGTCGACTCTAGGCTGTCCTTCCTCGTCGATAATCATGAAGAACCAGCGAAATTAATATTTGTTTGTAAATAGCCTACAATTATTCAAGATATGCAATTAAAGCATGGAAATACAAAAAGGCTGGCAATCATTTTATTAAGGCGATGTCCTTACAGTGCCTCATGGTAATTCTCAACTTTGTGAAGTGTTGTTATTAGGTGTGAGTGCCTTTATAATAATTCACAAATTAGTGAATTGTTAGCATTTTGTGGGATTTTCTCCATGGATAATTCATTAATTTTGGGATAGTTCATGGAGACAATCCCACCTGAGGCTCCTTGTACTGATATGGAAGAATATTTGATCCATATGTTATTATTTTCAAGTTATAAATAAGTTAAACTTTTTTTTTTTTTTGCGATTCCTTCGCAATCTCTTAGAAATATCATTCTTTGCAAATAGGCATCCATCCTTTCAACAAATAGACGATATAAATTCTTGTTTTCAAGTTTTCAAGCTATCATGAAAGTTAATGGATAAAATAATTTTTTAATTGCAGAGAAAAGTATTTTTTCCCTTTAAAAGTCATTTAATCAATAACACTAAATCAACAAAGGAACTAAATTTTGTTACTATATGTTTTTGTTTACACTTTCATCTCTTATAGTTTATTAAATGTTTATTATTTAGTATGATATTTAGTGTATTAGACCATTTAAATGTATAATGCAAGTATGTCATGCCAATACTACTATTGAAAAACTGTTGCTAATTTCTAACGTTCTACATAGTTTGTTTTAGATATTAACATGAACAAGAGAGATCCGGAAATAATATAGAATTAATACCTCGTCTGAGTTCGGAAACCATAGTTGGTGTTTGGGGTTATGACAGTGATCACGTGTCAACTCATGGAAGGCAGCAGCTGACACCTACTTCTGTACGTACATTCAGAATATGTTTTATCCATCTAATTAGTATATTTTGACGGGAACTTAGAATAAATCTTTTCTTTATTTATTGTAATTGGTGAACATTTCAATTGCATCTTTTATGTTGAAGCTGCAGATAATACAAGCATCAATACAAGCCTATAGCTAACATTGCAATCCTTAGGAAAAAATGAATTGTCATTATTATATAATTGTCATAAGGAACATTTGGACCGCAGGAACTTATCCTAGGGGGCAACGGACCCCAGAATATAACCCAAAACTTTAATAAAAAGACTAAATGTCCTTTCATTTTGAAGTTAGAGTTAGCACACCATAAAGATAAAAACCTTGGGTGCTCTCCATCAGTGACGCACCCAAGGGATGGGCCCAAGGGGCCCTGCCCCACCAAAAGAAATAGAAATTGCATTATGAATATTGAATTTGCATTATAAATATTTTTATCCGTTCAACTCGGCCCTCCCCCCCCCCCCCCCCTAAGATTAAATCCTGGGTGTGCCACTGCTCACTATCCTCACCACACTGCTGTTAACCACTTTAGGGAAATCTAATAAGTTACTGAAACCACAAAAAGTAAGAACTTGAACGCTTTTGTTAAACGGATATTCTTTTAAAGCTACTTTTATATATGAGGGGATATGAGCCACTATGAAGAATTTTGGGATACGACAGCTGAGTAACCCAATACACTTATATTTTCGTCAGTATACAGTTGCTAATATTTTTATAATTTTATATAAAACTATCTGAGTACCCGTGCTTCGCTACGGAGTACATTCAAATTAAATAAAACGGTCAATGTATGCAATTAAGGCCAAGAAATATATATATATATATATATATATATATATATATATATATATAATAAATACAACGGTCAATGTATGCAATTAATTTGTATGCTTAATATCCATAAAATATACTAATTTGAATTAAATTGTTAAAAAAACGTCCATCTCAATTATTCTAGTGGTTAAATTTTTTCTTTTACCGTACTTTAATTTTTTTGTCAATTTATATCGTTGTTATGTACGTGACGCAAAACTTATTTAAAGTATCACAAAGAGAAAAGAGACCACGTGATCTGCATTTAATAAATTAAATTCTAAATATTAATCTTTAAAAATTCACCAAAAATCAGAAATTGAGGTAAAGATTCGGAAAAGATTACCTTTTTAAAGGAATTTTTATGATCTTTCTCGTGATATAAATTTTATGACCTTCAGATTATTATTTTAATGCAAACTTAAAAAAAGTTACAAAACAGCTTAAAAATTTAATTAAAAAATCTAAGAATTTTTCAAAAATCTTTCTTAGTGCACCCCTACACTATAAGAAGAATCGCCGTGCAAAATTTCAGCCCTTTAGGTCCAACGGTTTGGTCTGTGCGTTATCAGTCAGTCACTGAACTGTTTTATATATATAAATTAGGCATTTCTTGCATGTTTTTAAAATGAAAAGAAAGATCTTTGAAAGCAGCTTAAAATTTTTTTTTAAATTGAAGAAAATAACACGGTTGCAATAGTTGTATACCTAAACTAATTGCATAAATTATCTTTTATTAGAAAGAACCACACATGAAATGATAATAAGAGAATAAAAACAAAGTAATTATGGTTCTAATATTAAAAATCACTTGTTTGACTGTTTTTTACCCATTTTTCTACCTCTTTTACGTTGCACAATAAAAGGTTGAACTCAAGGTTGAATTCAAGGAATATAAGGTTTTCCTCTTTATCCCCTTTAGTAAGTTTAGTATTTCAAAACAAAATTTGCAATTATTCGAATAGGTTTTTTTCCATCCCTTATAAACAGCAAATGATACTCGAAAATAAAAGGAAAGTTTAATGTTTTCCATTTTATCTTCTGTCACAATCTTGAAAACTTGCCATCTTCCATATCTGTCAAAGTGACAAATTAAAGTGATAAAAATGAAGTATGCAAGTATTCTAATTTGCAGTTTCGTATGATAATATTAATGATTTTCATCTGTTTTTATTATTTCCCATTTTTTCCTAAACCGCATCTAAATTTTCTTTCTCTTTCCAATTCTTTAGATATCAGAAGCTATGTTTGCATTTGAGAAACATCATTTAAAATATCATCGAGCTTTTTCGAAGATATAGGGATGGTTCGCCCGAGACAATTACTTACTTTGCAACGCCTAACGCTGCAAGAGATACAGTGGGAACTTTAGAGGTAAATACTTTTTCATTTGGGGGAGATATATTTTTTTTTCCAATATGAAGATACGGTATTTTGAAATACTTTATGAAATCTTTTTTCTGCCTTTATAGCTTTCAAATTTAGTTGTACTATCCAACTTACAAGTGAGCTCAGTACCTTGTAAGTATAGCGTCACATTTTTATTCAATGTCATTAAAATATAACTATCTTTTAATTTTCTTAATTTAATCTTATTTATTTTTGTACATAAGAGTACAACCACAGTGAAAAGTTATGGGAAATGTGAAACACGTCTCTTAAGTAACAGCATAAGGTAGGGGAGCCTAAAAATGCCTTTTACAATTAAAAAAAAACATAAAATTCATTTAAAAATTTCTACGGGATATATCTTCACTGAGAGTGATGACTCCATAGTTAAAATCTGGAAGACATACAACAGTTTCTAGCTTGGTCCAGAACTCGAATCGTGAACTTTCCGTTAAAGGAGATGGATACTTTTACCAATTAAGCTTTTTATTGATGTGACACAGTCTTATTTTAAACGGCTTTCTTTATCTATTTCCCTCGTTTATTTTTAAGCTAAGTAGACAGGATGCTGGCCGTACATATTAAAAAAAATTAGACGATGTTCTATTTTCCATCATGTACTCATATTGTTAGTTGCCTCTAATGGTTAATTATCGCTCATTTCCAGCGGTCGGATATCGTTAAAGCATCTATAGGCCAGGGTCATTTCTTAAACCACAGACAATCCGATTTACGGATGGATACTCTAACCAATTAAGATGTTGCGGAGTTTTACACTTTTTACACATGAAATATCAATTTTTATATACAAATACATACATACACATCTATGATGAAACATAGCTCATCTTTAAAAGGGATCTGGTGATCATTTTATATTGTTACGTCTTTTTTTCCTTTTAAAGTTATGTAATACAATATATCGTGGTTTTTAAAACTTTGATCTGTTGTACTATTGGATTTTACCTAGTAGAGATATAAATTGCATGCGTTATATTAGAATATCCATAGTGTAACAGTTTTTAACTAACCGTGTTCAGTTATACCATGTTCAGTTTGTTGAAAAGGGAAAAAATTAGCAATCTTATTCATATATATTTTAAAATGTTTAACTTTGTATTTTTCTTTCAGTCCATTGCAACGCATCGTTGGGACTATCAGCTTGTGCTTCTGGTGAGTGCTATCAATCTCATTTAAAATGTGATGGGGTAAAAGATTGCGACGACGGCTCTGATGAAGGCAGCTGTAAGTTAAAACCAATTTCTCATTATTTTACTTTTAAAATGTCTATAAGTAATTCAGGTTTAATGGAATATTTAGAAAACAATGCAATATGTGTGTATATTTCTTAAATCTGAGTTTAATTCTTAACTCGATCAAATTTTCGTTTATTATGTATAATATAAGGTAATCTGGTCCTAAATTCTGTATCTGTGATATTTGTTTCCTAGCTTTACTTGAGAATTAAAACTGAGTATTTTCGAAGCATAAAACATGAATATCTAAAGGATAAAGAAAAAGTTTTGTTTTTGGATATATTTATGCTCTATAAAGCTGCAAACCATCAAAACTTCTAATCTATGAATAAGAATGAAACATTATAATGATAAAAAACAAGAATTCTGACGGAATTTAAAATGAAAAGGGCCTAGAAAATGTAAGAACTATGCAGACATATAACTCTAGTTTACGATCTAGTAACTAGCCTGGAATTTTGGTGTGCTTGCCGTTGTCAAGAAGTATTATTTCAGTGGTAGAAGTATCTAAGAAATTAACTTTCTAAACTGAGAAAAGATATTAACTTCAGTATTTCCCTGTTTTTCAGTCACGGTCAAAATTATCTAAATGACTGCTAGAACTGTATAAATCCAGGTCAGTATTTTAAAAATTATTCTGTAAACATGTAATGGGATAAAACAGACCCCGCTGAGTTTAGTTTACAGCAATGACTACGGTTAGTGCGAGGGTGTTGACCCCCCCCCCAAAAAAAAAAAAAATAAAAAAAAATCAAAATCAAGTAGTCTCTTCTAACGAAACTACCGCGGGTTATTAACGTAGGATTACTTATCGTTGCTTACCCTTTTATTTTATTTTATTTATTATTTTTTGACGCATTTTGATGTTTTTCTGTTAAACTGTTAAGTTCTACTGGGTTTGGCGCGGGGTCAAATTATTACTCGCGTTGCAGGACGGACACTTTTTTTCGTCTCGTAGGACCGTTATTGAGGAACGTAATCCTACGTTAAAAAGAGAAGAGAAATTTTAAATAAAATAGCTGATTCTCATTCCAAAGATAATAGTTTAAGCATTTTCAACATTGAAGATGTTTAACTTAAAAACAAATATATTAGATATTCATGAGGCTCATCATCAAAAATGGAAATATAAATGAGCTACTTATTACATTATTTTAAACTTTTGGCTCCACGATCCAAGCTTATTATTCAGATATTCTTGTTTTATCAAAAATATGAATTTAGTTATTAATTTAGTTTAGTTATTGTATTTAGTTATTATTAATTTAGTTTAGTTATTAGAATTTAGTTATTATTATTTAGTTTAGAATTAAAGTGCCACAAAGGATAAAATTCCTATTTTTAGAGAGAAATGAGTCCTGAAAGAGACATCTCATACTACTAAGATGCCCATAACGCTCCGATTCCAACTAACCGCCAACAGAAATATATAAAACTTTTAAAGTTTATTTTGGCATAATGGTTAAATAATTTTAAGGGGGTCCGGGACATATTTTAAAATTATTTTATTTATTGAGTTAAAATTTTGAATTTTTGGTGATGGTTAACCATATAATTTGTAAACAAAATCACATCATAAAACTTCCCAAAAAGTTTTTAAAAAAATTTTTAAATTAAAAATTTTTTTTAAAAAGTGGGATAATTTAAAATCGTTATAACTCGAAATATTATTTGTTGAATTTCAAAATTTCTTCATTTAGTTAAACAAAAATATATAAGTTTTAATTTTGACGCAGCATAGTTAAAAATATTAATTTTTAAAAAAAATTAAAATATTTAGATTAAAAAATACAAAAATGATGTATCTTATTTTTAAAAATCCTATTTTCAAAAGCAAATATTTTTTTAAAATTTGCTGAATCAAAATTAAAATAAAATATTTGAAAAAGACATGTTCCAAGTTTCAACCATTTATCTTTAAAGGTTCTTGACTTATAACAATTTAAAGACGAGAAATGGGGAAAGAACCCATCGAGCAGAAAAACGCACTAATACTCGTTAAACGATTGACAACTATTAGAATGTTGCAAAAAATAATTTCTCCTGTTCTAATTAAGATAGAAACATGATTTAAATGTCATTTTAAGCAAAACATTTTAATGCAATAAAATTTTTTGAACAATTTTGTGTCCTGGACCCTTTAATGTAAATACTTTCAACCTTTTCTGTAGTTTCAATTCCCTTTTCTTTTAGGTTCCATCATGTTCTAGGACTTTTATCTAAAGATGACTTTAATTTTATTGCAGAAAGATTAATTGTATCTCCTATTGTAGGTTTTGAAGCCCAAATACAGCAAGATAAAGATCTCTTTGAATTTTACTTATACCGTAGAAATAGGCAAGGAGCTTTCTTTGATGCCACGGCTGGAAACTTTGCTTGGAAAGATAAAATTATTGGGTAAAAAATATTAATGAAGAAAAAATATAAATATTTGAATATAAATATTTGTGAAGAAATATTAATCTATGTTTTACTTATTTTTAGATTTCTGTCATTTCAGATTTTTTTCTCCAAATTTCTAAATCTCAGGGCGTAGAGACCAGAGTTTATTCCCTAAATTTACATCGTCAAATTTAGTTTTAATTTTTCATCACCAACCTATGCTAAGTAATACTTACGTTAATTTGAACATATTCTTTTAGTGTTTTCTCAACAAATTTTGTTATGTGTCTTGAACTTTACATATTTTATTTTTTAAGTTTTAGATAATTTTTTTTTATCATTATCAGCTGTTGAATTAGCATATATTAGAGTAACATCGTTAAAAACTTTCGTGGAGAAGAAAATTAGTTAAACTGAAATTTTCTTAAATTGACAAACCTAATCTAATAAAATGAGAAAATTTGAAGAACTAAATTAACATTTATAATGTAATAAAACATCACTTGTTCCCACACTTTCTCGTAAGAGCAAATCATTATTTAACCAATGAGGCAATAATTGTTATGCAATAAATATTATGTACAAAATTTAACCTAATGAAATTCGTTGTATATATTTCTTAAAAATTCCTTTGAAACAAGAGAAAATATTTTTAAAAAATGTTTTATTTCATTTTAAATAACATTTTTTGTTTCCTGTAAATTGTATAAAGGTAACGGAAGCATTTAGGAAGATAATTTCTGATGTTTCAAACATCAGTTGTTTAAGTAAATGTTTACCTATTTAGCATAACATATATTTTCATAAATTGTAAGAAAATGCATTATTCCTACCTGTTTACATCTCCTAAAAAAAGTTTTTTGTTCATAATGTATGTTTTCGCAAGAACTGAAGTTAATCCATAATGCTCTCTTGAAGCAGGATATCGAATAAAGCTGTTATCTAAAATAATTTCTTTGCATGGATATATATTCCTAATATTGGGATAACATTGCATGTGAATGTTGTCATGGTTCTGCAGAAAATTTCATTCAATAATGACATTTTGTTTGAAAAAATGTTAAATTGAATTTCATTTTCGGGAGATTCTACTCTTATTCAGAATGAAACTACCCCTAATGCTATGCTTCGAGCAGTCCATAGCATAGTAAATACATTGCATTTATTTCAACTACAATAATCGTAAATGAAAGCACGACAGACCAATTAATGATGACCGGAGAGTGAAAACCTCAAATTCTTATCAAATTTCATAAAACATGTGACATTGGACATGGACTTATGTCGTGCATTATGGACATGTAAGCATGGACTTATTTAATATACACATGTTTATGACTTATTTAATAAGTCATAAAACGTGAATTTTTAAGATTTTATCCTCCTTGCATGTATTTCACATGCAAGGAGCCGTAATCGAGATGACGCATTGGGGATTTTTACTTACTTTAACAATTTTGAAACATTAATATTTACTTTAACATTTTTCGAAATCTTATTCTAAGAGCCACTGACAAGAATTGTGACCATCATAATGCGATTTGTCTTTATCATATTTTAAAGCAAATTATTTTTTCAAAGGGAAGATCAGGAAGAATACATTGCGACTGTTGCTCCGAAGGGACCATCTGCGTACTTCCTCAGTGCTGTTGCCATGAACAATGTGCATGGTCTTCATATACTAAAAGAGCCAGTTGTGGTAAGATTTTAAACTATATATATATATATATATATATATATATATTTACATATACACACACACATATAAATACCTATAAATGTATATACTCAAGTTTGCAATCGATGCAAGTAATATGCAATTGTATTCAATAATTATATCAAAAAAAATTATTATAATTTAGGTACACATTTTGCGCATTTTGTTATCCATTTTATACTATCCCCCTTTCTAATAAGACGAGCGAATGAGGAATTTTTCTTCCACAGTTGTAATACTAAATTCAGTTTTCTCTTTATATGGAATTTATTCTTAAGAATTGATCATAAAAAAGAAAAATCACGATAGCATGCATAAGTGGTTTTGGCAATGGAAATATATATATGTACGACCTGTGCATGAGGGTACTTCATGTTCATTAATACAAAAGTTTTTCAGTGAGGTTTTTGGGATTTTCGAACAATTCATTGAAAGTTAATGAGGGAAGCCGCACAGTTTAGAAAGTTCTAATTATACGTTGGTTAATTGTTCAGGTGTCTTGCTAATGAAACTTAAAAGAACCAACATAAAATGAACTAGTTTTCTATTTGGAGATTAATTCCTATTGGAAAGAGTTGTAATTTGGCTATCCAAGCACATGTATTCGAAGAGCAAAATGTCCAAGATTTGATTTCTGCTACCCCCAAAATTTTAAAATACGAAATAAGGATGTTTGAGAGTTTGAAGCAGAATAGACATGTTAAATAACACGGTTATTTAACACGTGTTTGAGAAATTTATACTTTGTAATAAAGCCTTCAGTATTTATTAATGAATGCATGTATAATCTCAAATATCTGTTTGTCTGCAATATACATAAATACATGTCTGTATATATGCCTGTATAACTCTGTTTTGAATATTTATATATCCGAAATTTATAGTAGAAGAGTTATTTTACCAGTTTTTTTAAATTTCAGTTTGATTCTACCAAACCATTTTTTATAATTGTCGAAGGACCAGACTCAGCATCTGTTGGAGAGCAAATTGGTTTGCGAGTGACTGTCATTAATTATCAGTTCATAGAAATCAAGGTATGTATATCTATAACAGTGTAATGATATCTCTATCTATCTATCAATCTAGAGATGTATGTAAATGTTAAATTTATTTATAAAAACTAAATAAATAGAGAACCAGTAACGTCTTTATCCGAACTCGCATGAACCAGTTTAAATCTTCCTTTTTTAGCAGACCGCATTTCCAACGACTCTTTTATTTTCACTAATCAAGTTTACTGTGTCAATTTTGGTAAAATGTAAAGTTCTTTACAACTCTTTTAGCTTAAGTTAACCAACGCCCTTTCTACCTGAGGCGTTTGGATTGTAGTCACTCTGTATTTGCAAATGATTTTGTCATTTATTTATTTATTTTTTTAAAGTATACAAATTTGAGATGATTGGTTTAAACAAGCATTAAAGGAACTTGTTAACGATTAAAAAATTAAAAGGTTTTGTTTGGATAATGGCGAATTAGCTGAGCTGTCTGTTTGTTTATCTATTTGTAGAATCAACTTGAAAACTGTAAAACAGCGTTTTACACGTTTATGAATAAATAGGCAATTTGTATAATGTGTTTGTGAAATGCGTTTGTTAAAATACTATATATATATATATATATATATATATATATATATATATTATAATATTAATTGTAAGGACTTTGCCTAAAACTAAGACTGACAGCCTTTAATATTTACAAAATGCTTTATTGGCATTCTTGAATAAAAATCGGCTCTATACAATAATTACAAAGTAAACATGATTTAAGGATAATGCGCGGGATCAGGATATCCCGAGAGGGGTATGGCAGGCTCTCCGTCGCTGGCACACGTCCGACGATGGAGGTTGTTCACACCTGTAAAAAAAAGGGTCATCTGCCCCCATTTACGTCGAGGTGGCGACTATATACCCTCACAAACGCCTGTGGGTGGTTGAAGCGGCTCTCTTTGATTTCCTTTCTGTAAACTGTCTTCAAACTATTCCGCGTCTTCCGCTAAAGGCTAATCGATTTTCCTCCGGACAGGCTTTGTCTGCAAGGAGGGGGGGGGATTTCTTACAGAAGACGGCTTCCTAATTGTCCGATGGCGACGCGGCGTCTGCCACAACTCGGTGACAAAACGACTGTCACCGATGAATACGGTAGGGGGATAATGGCCGTCTTGCCGCCAGGCCTTCTCAGGAATTCCGAGTGTGAAAAGAGGCACCAAGTCATTACAGACTAAATTCCTCCCCTCCCCAGATGTTTTTCTGCAGAAAGTTTCACCTGCAAAAAACAGAACAAAAACATGGTCCTTCTCAGGACAATTTCAATTATAAAAACTTTTCCCGAAGGCAAATGCACACCCAATTGACATTACGAGTAGACCGTTAATTTTGATCAAACTCTGGCTTTACCTTCATGAAAGAAAATTTTTAACTGTACTTCAAAGTATTATTTTTAAAAGCACAACAAAAGGAATTTATACTTAAAATTTACGCACTTTAAAATCTCTATTAAGAGAACATGCCGTAGCAAAGAAATTATAAAATTACACAATAATATAACACGTCCTGGCAAAAATTTAAATAAAACAGTATACTAATACATGTCAATCAAAAAAAAATTAAATTCATAGAACACTAGTACATACACATGACACTACATAAAAACATTATAACTAGTAAATCACTCAACTGGGATCCCATAATTTACCTTAATTGTGATCACATGACACAAATAAATTCTCAAATTGATATTAAACACAGTTACAATGAAACAACTTTACACAAAATAAATTAAACACAAATCCAAAATGGATACCTAAACTTCATACAGAACATATCATCACGGTTACTAATACACATGAAAATTTTAAATTTCTTACTTATCTTTTAATACATTTAACACTTATCGTCATAAAACAATTTAATACTCGGCTTTCCGTAAATTCTGGATCAGGGAACTTAATTCGTTCACGATTACCTGTGATCCAATCTGCCGTTTCCATTTAAGTGGACAGTCATCAGTGACCTAAATTTAAATATTCATTTTATCCTACTATAGGATTCACAATCGATTTAGGGTCTATTTTTTCAGTACTGACTGGCATAAAATTATAACAAAATAGCTCATTGGCTCATTCCTTATCAAAAAAAAAACTCACAAACTTCACATTCCTGTTAATCACTTTGTTTCTTTGACAACACTTACATTTATCTGTTGTCGTAACAACTCTTCAGACAAAACTTATCGATTTCACAATAAATCATTCAATTGCGGTATTCAAACACCGTACGGAGTGCATTTTGACTCCAATTACTACCTTCTTAGGTATACACAAAAACATACACATCTGCATTTAAAAGTTAGCCAATACCTTTCTGAGACATTCTACTGGCTTATGCAACAAACAAAACAAAACATAAAATGTTACAATTGAACATTAACTAAAGCTTATCTGAGGCATTCCAACACGGCATACATAAAACCGTCATATGGCGTTTGCCACTACAAAACCGTTATATTATGATAACGTCAAAGGAATTTCACCTGAATTTTCCTTTAAGGCAAAACTCAACTTCTATGGTCGAGTCGTTCAAATTTACAAACAATTACATGTTACAATTCAAAAAAAAAACATTACTCAAACGAATACACATTAATTTCTGGTCACATTTTTACACTGAAACTACAATTAATCAACATACTTATAATATACATTTAAACTTTTACGACTAATCTTCGGCTTAGCCTGGTGTTCGGCGGGAATTAACAGTGTTAAGACGTTTCTTATAATTCTTAACATTAGGGCATTTCCCATTTTGACATTTGTCACAAGCCGACACGTAATCATTTATATCTAAGTGACAATATGGCCAGTAAAAATACTGAGTTAATGATTCTTTCATCTTAGCAACGCCTAAATGAACATTAGTATGTTCGTGGCAGAGTCTTTTTAATTTCTCTCGATACTTTCGAGGCACAATAAGCAGGTTTCTAGTGGTTCCATCGTTATTTTTTTTCTGGTAAAATAACATCTCGTTTACCACCACGTACTTATTTTCTTCGGGCGTCTTCTTTTTCGCTCTATCAAAAATTACTTTTAATTCTTCATCCTCACTTTGTGCAACTCTAAATTCTTCGGGTGAAGTCTTTAATAAGTCGGGAGTAATTATTTGTTTCTCCTGGAGAGGCAAGATAGTCGCGCTCTCTTCCGAAGTGATTTCTTCTACCGCTTCTGATCCGGGAATCACTTGCGCTATTCTCGTTATTTCATCTCCCGTGTCTCGTCTTTCTCTATCAAATTTTAGTTTTTCGGCCCGAGTTTGCACAGTACTTTTCACCGGAACTTCAACATTCCTGTTGATCTTCTCAAGCAAGGCTGCCGTTTTATTTCCTAACAAATAGTGTTTCTGCTCGAATTCCGTATTGCTGACAGCTGCTCTAGTTCTGGTGTGGCCCCATTCACATTTTAAATCGACCTCTGCTATAGGTAAGCAAACGGATGAATCTAACACAGGTGCACTGACATAAACGTGCTCTCCTGTGTACATATGGGGTTGTACCAAATTTTTAGAAATCAGATCAATGCTCGCTCCTGTGTCTCTCAGAATAGACGTAGATTTTCCATTAACGACTCCCTGACTGATATATGGAGTCATCACGCCACTCGAGTCTCCTCCACTAGTTTCTGTTGCCGCGATAATTTCCGTCTCTTTAAGTTTAGGACACTGTGGTCTCAGGTGGTCATAAGAACCACATTCGTAGCAACGGAGCTGTTTTCTTTTCTCAAAAATTCTTTCCTTGTTTTGTCCACTAGAAGCTTCTTTTTCCACATCTTTTTTTTCTTTCTTCTCTTCCTTGAAATTATGGTTATTTTTAAATGGCTTATTAAATTTATCTGTGGACTTTTGATTCTTTGGGAATTCTCTTGTTCGGAAACTGTCTTGCAAGCTTTCATACTTATCTATTTTTTCCGCTAATTCCAAAGGAGTATTAATCTGCATCCACTGCTCCAAAAAATGATCTTTTATATCGGCAGGTACCCGTCTCTTCATCTGTTCCGTTATGTGTAGGTCTCTCAGTTTCTTAAATGTAGTGATTTCTAAATCTGCTATCCATTCATCATAATAGCCACTAAGCTCATGGGCATAATTCCTCCATGACTTATCTGCGAGTTTAGGATGGCGATAAAACAGTTGTTTTAATTTTTCTGTATTCATCCTAAATCTCTGGAGAATCATCTCTTTTACGTAGTCATAATCTTTTGCCTGTTCTGGCGATTCTCTGGCCATCATGTTGGAAATTTCTGGGGTTAGTACCCCTAACAAATATGGCACCCAATCTTGTTTAGGGACTCCCGCCATCTCTGCTCTTCTCTCAAAATTAATTAGATACAGGCCCATTTCGTCCCGTTTCTCGTCAAATTTCTGCATGGTTTTAAGGAGCTGAATGTTCTGAGTTGCGTCTGCATCTCTGTCCCTCCCATTTCGGGCTCTATTGTCTCCATTAATTCCTAATTCTAGTCTCCTCATTTCGAGAGTAAGTTGGTCTTGACGAATTTTGTCTTCTCTTTCTTTCCTATCTTCAATAATACGCTCTAGTGCGAGTCTAGCGTCTTCTTCGACGTAATTTTCGTTTTCTGTAATGATCTTCTTAATTTCGAAAATCTTAAGCGTATCGTCAGCTAGTCCTCCTAACTCTTCTAAAAGTTCTAAAAGATCCCCTTTCTTACCCTTATTTAAAAAGGACATTTTTCTAAATTTAGGGTTTCTAATTTAGGGTAACCAATAAAATTTTTCCTCGGCAACTAGCTATACCTTCCGACGGTATGTGTCCTAACCGGAACTAACAAGTTCAAAACTGATCAATTTTATACCGAACTATAATTTTAGCCCTTATGAACACCAAACTAGCACCGCACAATATAAACATTCACAATTTACTCAATACCTATCAAATCAAAATACCGAACTCTTATACAGAATACACATAAACAGAATTCTCAAATTAATCAACGCTCTATATAGATTTCCAACACAGTAATACACAAATACTAAATTATCACCGTTAATATCAAAGCATAAGAAACTTAAATATATCTGTTACTATTAAAAGAAAAAAGTACTAAATAAACACTGTTATTATCAAAAGCGAAAAAAATTCACTTTCTTTAAAAATAGAGAAAAACATACAGTATTTGCAATTAACAAAACACAGAAATTGGCTAAACTTATTGCAATTCCTAACAAACAAAATATTGGTTCTTTACTTGAACACTAACTGGTTACTCATTCATATACCATAAAAACACACAGAAATTGGTTTTACTTATCACAATTCCTAAAACAATAGTTCCTACTTAGAACTTCAAATGGTTAACTCATACACCATTAAAACACAGAAATTGATTTAAATCATCCAAATTTCTAATATAAAATATCAGTTCTTAATACGAACTCTAAATGGCTATTTATACATATACCATCTAAAAAACACAGAAATTGATTTAATTCATCAAAATTTCTAAAATATCAGTTCTTAATACGAACACTAAATGGTTAACTTGTACATATACCATTTAAAAAACCCACAGAAATTGATTTAATTCATCAAAATTTCTAAAATAAAATATCAGTTCTTAATACGAACTCTAAATGGCTAACTTGTACATATACCATTTAAAAAAACACAGAAATTGATTTAATTCATCAAAATTTCTAAAATATTAGTTCTTAATGCGAACTCTAAATGGCTACTTATAAATATACCATTTAAAAAAACAATAAAATAATTTTTACTTATTGCATTTATACAAAACCATTATTTAGTTTTTAAATCAAAGCCAGAATCTGATAAAAAGAATCGGCCTACCTGTAATCCTTTCGTTCATCACTGATATCCTACCGTAACTTCTGACACCATTTAATAACAGTCTGTAAGGACTTTGCCTAAAACTAAGACTGACAGCCTTTAATATTTACAAAATGCTTTATTGGCATTCTTGAATAAAAATCGGCTCTATACAATAATTACAAAGTAAACATGATTTAAGGATAATGCGCGGGATCAGGATATCCCGAGAGGGGTATGGCAGGCTCTCCGTCTCTGGCACACGTCCGACGATGGAGGTTGTTCACACCTGTAAAAAAAAGGGTCATCTGCCCCCATTTACGTCGAGGTGGCGACTATATACCCTCACAAACGCCTGTGGGTGGTTGAAGCGGCTCTCTTTGATTTCCTTTCTGTAAACTGTCTTCAAACTATTCCGCGTCTTCCGCTAAAGGCTAATCGATTTTCCTCCGGACAGGCTTTGTCTGCAAGGAGGGGGGGATTTCTTACAGAAGACGGCTTCCTAATTGTCCGATGGCGACGCGGCGTCTGCCACAACTCGGTGACAAAACGACTGTCACCGATGAATACGGTAGGGGGATAATGGCCGTCTTGCCGCCAGGCCTTCTCAGGAATTCCGAGTGTGAAAAGAGGCACCAAGTCATTACAGTATCAATGTTCATCCATTCTTCCATCATAATTGTTTTTTGTTCGCTTTTCGTGTGAATGTCGTGTTTCCGTACTCGAACCTCCAGTTCTCTCCAAATATGTTCTATTGGGTTTAAATCTGGCGATTGAGGTGCCGATTTCAAAACTTGTGGACAATTATAGAGACACCAGAGGGGAACGTTGAGAACCGTGTGCTTAGGATCGTTATCTTGATAAAAAAAACGAAGATGTTTCGAATACCCAAATTTTGGGCTGATAATTTTAAATTGAATATTACGGAGTAGGCAAGCAAAAGTTAAAGACAAACAATATTTTAAATGCCACCACAATTCAAAAATAAAAATAAAGCGCCAGACGATAATTTTAATTATGAATTTATCCGAAAATATTTCAGTGTACGATGACTTTTGCGAGATAAAGTTTTTGTTACTTTTTGATTACTGGTTTCTTAAAAATAAAGTTTTACTATGTTTTCAAAATATTTCATGTAATTTTGTTAAGAGTAGATTATAGATCTTATTATTAAATACCCATTCTGAAATATTCATTTTAATTAAGGGATTTCACTAAAAATCGTAAGTTTACGAACACTTTTGGGAGCCACTGTACGTTCTTCACATACTTCATTTTGGATACGGACGGATTCACAAAGATACGTTCATTCGAACAACGTGAGCAGCAGGTGATACATTTTTGTACAGTTTTGTATTTTTCAGACACTACTACCCAAAATTATCTTTACAAAAGCACCTGACTGATAATGAGTGTGAATGGCCGCACATAAAAGCTTGGTAGGCCGCAGTCTGAGTATCCCTGTGTTGCAAATTGAAATTATATAGTATATTGTATTTGTTTTTGGCGTACTAGTAGCGCCACCTGGTTGCTTCGCGGTTCGCGCGAAGTGTGTGTATAGTTAGTTGGTGTTGGACTCTTGAATGGAGATAAAGTAGGGATGCGACATCGATAACAAAACATCGATGTTTTGAAACATCGATATTCAATATTAAAACATCGATGCTAATAAAACATCGTCCAAAAACCATCGATGTTTTTAAACATCGATGTTTTTAAACATCGATGTTTTAGAACATCCGTCTTTTAAAATTGGTTTAGTAACCTCTAACATTAATCTTACTTCGGTTAGTCTTGGGGGGGGGGTGATTTAATTTTACTCTGTGATTGGGCTGACACAAATGACAAAAACTTGGTTCTTTTGCCTTGGGCTACATTGATGACTAAAATTCCCTTGTAAAAATCGCCATATTTTGCCTTCAAATGTCCAGATAAATTCGTGGTATTGCCAGAAGTTTTGAGGGGCTTAAGGCAAATATTGCATTTCGCCAATTTGTCAGAGGTTTTGCAAAAATATTTCCAAACGGTACTTTTGGGAGGCATCTTACTAGTAATATTAACGTATATAAAACCATATATTAACTTATAATAACGTATATTAACTTATATAAAACCAGAACAAAACAAAAACTTAAATGGCTGCTCTCGTGTACATACCATTTGTAAAATAAAACCCCATGGAAGGTTCTGGAGTGTCAGGAACATTCCAAGCGCTCTGATTGGTTCATTGGTTGTTGATTGCCATTTGTCTGTTTGCTAAGGAATCGTTCCCCCTTTTGTATTCGTCCTTTTCAGAATTCAGACTTACATTTACTGAGTGTGCAAATTATGCTACGAGATAAATTTTTTTAATTATGGTACTTTTTCATTAAAAAAAACATCGAGACAACGTAAAACATCGAGCAAAAAACATCGATGTTAAAAAAACATCGGCATCAATCAATCGATGTTGAGAACATCGATGTTTTTATCAAAACATCGACATCGATGTCGCATCCCTAAAATAAAGCCTGACGCTTTAAATCTTGGTGATTAATATTTCTTGAACTCTTGGATATATATTTTTCATGCTGATTTACTACACCCTGTTCTAGATGATCGGTCAAAATTGAGGTGGCACATGGGAGCAATGTTGGCTCACCTATATGGTGCTCCCAGATAAAAAAAAAATAGTCAAGAAATTACCACGGTTATTAATGCAAGCAAGTGCCTCCCCATTAACTTTGGAAAACCTTTTTTTTTTTCAAAAAATTTACATTTGGGAGTGTATTTAAAATTTTCTATTTATTACATTAATATCTGCCTTCTACACCGGCTTTTCCCAATACCAATGCAAAATGAATGGGAACGCACCTGAAATGATCATTTATTTGAGACCGCAAAAGATTCATTTGAAAAACCTTCGGATGTTCTTAAAAATATGGAAATATGAATCTTGGCTCTGCATTGGTCATAAATGTTATTTAAAACCGCCGTATGTTCCAATCACGGTGAAAAATCTGAAAGGTAAATTCTCGCTGCTCGGCTATAAATGCCGCTGTTTATTTACAGAGCACATTTTGCGTGGGCAGAGGAAGGCAGCCGATGTCCTGTGCATGCAAAGTGATACACCGAACACGCACTCACCGTGGGCTTAGCCACCGAGCGGATGCAAACACTTTTAAGATCTTTATCGCATTTCTTTCTTAACGTTGAAACCGCATAAAAACAATTACTCATAATCACCAGTCCTTTAAATCGTTGAAAAGCAAACAAGTAGCCATCAGTCCCTTGCAAAAAAAAATTTTAATATATAGAGATATCGAAAAAGTCCTTTTTTGGCTGAGGTCCAAAATCCGGACCGTTTCGGAGAGGTTTTGGCGAAGTTCCGCTCCCGAAAACCGAAATTGGCGTGAAAAGTATTACCCCACTCAAAAGAGCGTTCATTCGTGGGTTTTTTTTATTTAGAGGCGGGATTTTTTGGGGGGTCTATCTTAATTATATATTCAGAGGCGGGTCGGGATTTTCCCGATTCTTAATAAATAATTATACAAAGATTATAGCTATATTTTTCTGTTTCAAAGATTATAGCTATATTTTTCTGTTTTATACAATATTTTTCAAAAGAAAATAAGCAAATAATTACAGAGGCTGTTCACACATTTTTTAGACGATGTATATTGTATTCATAAAACTAAATTACATAAAATTCTTGTGTTTTAAATGTTCTATTTGACATCCCTTATTCTGAACTATCTTTCGACACCGCAATTTCCAGGATAATAATGCCTTTTGAAGTGTCAGAAGAGGTATTCTATCCCATTCCTCCTGAACAGCTTTCCAGAGTCCTGTAAGGGTTTTGGGACGACGTTTGGATAGTGCAGATTTTAAAAGTCCGAAAGCACAAAAATCCATAGGTGATACATCGGGAGATTCAGTAGGGATATCCGTGAAGGGTGTGGCCTTGATACCAGTTTTTTGTTCCATTTCTTTTAGGAAATTTACAGTGGATTTTGATGTGTGACTGCTAGCTTTGTCCTGATGGAGTCTCACAGATTGATGGCACTGTGGGTAAAGCGATGGTATTTCATTCAGAAAAATTGGCCATAAAATATGTTCCTGATAGTATTTGGAGTTAATCTTGACATTTTTTTCCACTCTCTTTATTTTTAACTTGCCATTATAAGAAAAACCAGTAACAATCATGAATCCCTTAGAAAAACTTTCTTTCGATTCTTTGAACCATGTACTTAAATTTTTTCTCCTCTTTTATGATAATAAATGGCTCTTTTTTTGTTGCAATCATTTAAATACACCCATGATTCATCTATTGTGACAATTGTTTTCCATTTTTCTTTGGATAAGTGTTTCTCATATAGAATTCTGCAGCGTGTCCTGCGTTCAGCTATATGATTTGGAAGAAAACGATGCACATTGCGTTTTTTTCGCTTTCTTAAGATTTAAATCAACGTTTATCATTTTGTTTACAGTGGACACCGAGCATTTTAATGATTTTGCAACTGTCCTTTGACTAGGGGGATTTTCTTTTAACATTAAACAACGTAGCTTTGCAATAGTCGAAGATGTCCGTTTTTTCCTTGGATACTTGTTTGGAATTTTTGTCTCACTTGAGGCTCCAATTTGACGTTTTTTTCCTTTCTTGTTGACGATATTACCTATCGACGCTTTAGATATCACAAAACCATGACTCTCACATCATTTTTGGATAACGGAGTATGCATATTTCTCTTCGGAAAGAGCATAAATGTAGCCTTCGAACCACTGCTTTGTTAAAAACGCCATTTTGAATAAAAACAAAACTTTCAAGCCGCAGACGATAATTTTGACTTTTAAAAACATAGTACAATTGCAATTATTTCTTTTGCAGCAAACGATTTTTTATTACCGCTTACCAAAATCGTCTAAAAAATGTGCGAACAGCCTCTCTATATTCCTTCATTAGTTCTGCATGGATGTTTGCTGCTAATTATATTAAAAGTGGATATAATTAATAACTTAAATAATTAATAATTGATAATTCTAATTTTCTAATATTATTAAATAATTTCACATTTTTTTTTTAGTTTAAAAGAAAGTTTTTCCCGCTACTTTATAAATGATTTGATTGACGCCTATTCACTGTTCATGTATTGTGTATATATATTAGCCCTGTGATCGCGTCTGTCCCGTAATCAGGGTCTATATTAAAAAAAAAAAAAAGACGGCTATCACAGTCCGTCTTAATTCTGATACGTGCATAATCTTAATTAACATAAAAATCAATCCATCTTCACGCATCGAAGAAAGAGTGCTTTGTGACATTGTGAAACAATTTTCGAGAGTTGCGACAGAAGAGCACTCAAGCACTGAAGGGTAAAAATTAAAAAGAAAAATAAGGCAACTACTCGCAACCATTTTAAACTACTTCCGAACCATTTATATTGTGCCTCAAGGCTGTAATTATAGGTGGCAGTGACATTGTAAAAGAACCCATTACCGAATTAAATTAAGTTAAACTCATCTATCGACTGCGAAAAAATGCTTATAAATTCCAACTATTTCGATCATTATTCCCTATTAAATTTCTATGATAATTTTTATGAATTTAATTTCATATATTAACTATGAAAATTTTTAAGATTATCCCAAATAACGTGTGCCCGAAAATATCAACGTATGCTGCTTTAAAATTTTTAAAAAAATATCATATTGTTGTGCAGGGGGCGCAGTAAAACAGGTACATTTGAATTATGACAAAGTTCGTTGAAGTTAAAATAATTTAATATGTACAGATGAATATGTACAAATGAAAAACATAATAGCGAGCCAACTGCTCAAAGAAATAATATGCTCGTACCTGAAAAATATCTTCACACCTCTAACCGAGAATGTGAGATTTACAGATGCGACAGACAGACTGACTGACTGAGTGAGCGAGCGAGACATTAACAAACCTGCTCTTTTATACAATTAAACATTTGCATAAGAAACACAGTCTACAGTTGCAAATATCTCCACACCTCTAACCGAGAATGTGAGATTTACAGATGCGACAGACAGACTGACTGACTGAGTGAGCGAGCGAGACATTAACAAACCTGCTCTTTTATACAATTAAACATTTGCATAAGAAACACAGTCTACAGTTGCATACGGCTAAACCTGGTCCGTTAAAAAATAAGTCGTTTCATATGTCAAATACGTAAGAGAAAAAAAAACTATGACGTCATATTTGCGACAGCCGAGAAGCTGAATACCATCGCATTCTTGCGATATTTGAAAAGCTGACACCTCAACCGAATGTTAGGAAGTGACAAGATAAAAAGTAAACAAGCCGAATATCGCCACGTTAAGTACGCACCGCGCAATTTTCCTATCACATATAATAATGGTTCCTAAATTAAAATTGAAACAGTCGTTTAAAATGTCCTTTTTCTATTAAAATATATTGTTTTGCGCCTAGGGACTTTGAAATTTTAACATATGTTCAAAACGATATGAAAATCCTTCTGTACTCACTTTTGAGATTATAGATTCCAAAACTGTACCTGTTAGTATGTACACTTCTAAGATAAACTTTGAAAAAGAAAGTTGGATTGAGAAAAGTTAATTTCAGTCACTTTAGAGAGCACCAGAATAACTGATTTTACATTATCAGATATTCTCATCAGAACTGTGTTTGAAATGGATGTGGGCTTCACCTATGATAAATAAAAACTTTCCGAGATCCTATGTTCACATTAGAGTAACATAAATATTCATTATTTAAAAAGTAAATTGTTTTATTACAAATAATGGAGGAAGGTACAGCTCCGATTAAAAAAAATTAGAATAATGAAAGAAAATGTGGTCAAGGGAATTGCAAATCTAATTTATCAAATAAATAATCAATGATATCAAATATAAATTATCATAATATAAATCTGCATATTTTGTAGATTATAAAAATATGAACATATTACAATGAAATAGAAAATATATTTAAAACAGCAATTGAAAAAAAATTCAAAATATTAGAATACTTCATAACATGGTTCAAAAAATTAGAATAATGTAAATATATTGTACACAATTTAAACTCTAAGGGTTTTTACATGCTAATCAGTACTTTGTTGCACCACCCTTAGCTTTAATGACAGCTCTTAAACGGTTTGGCATATTATTCACTAAAGGTTCGCAAATTTTTTTATCAATATCCGCCCATATGTTTTTCAAACTAGAAATACGATCTTTTTTGTCTCTTGGTGCAAACTCTTGAAGTCGTTTTTTCATAATTCCCCATAAATTCTCGATGGGGTTTAGATCGGGTGAATTCGCTGGCCAAGGGAGGCCATTTATTTCCTTCTCTTGGAGCCATTTAGTTGCCGATTTGGAAGTGTGGGAAGAAGCTGAATCTTGCTAAAACACGAAATCGTCATCACATAAATCCTCAGATGAAGGAATCATGAAGTGTTCAAGAATTTCTTGATACACTTCTGAATTGACTTTTGTGTAAATAATACACAACCTACCTGGGCCATTTAGTTGTCGATTTGGAAGTGTGGGAAGAAGCTGAATCTTGCTAAAACACGAAATCGTCATCACATAAATCCTCAGATGAAGGAATCATGAAGTGTTCAAGAATTTCTTGATACACTTCTGAATTGACTTTTGTGTAAATAATACATAACCTACCTGGGCCATTTAGTTGTCGATTTGGAAGTGTGGGAAGAAGCTGAATCTTGCTAAAACACGAAATCGTCATCACATAAATCCTCAGATGAAGGAATCATGAAGTGTTCAAGAATTTCTTGATACACTTCTGAATTGACTTTTGTGTAAATAATACACAACCTACCTGGGCCATTTAGTTGTCGATTTGGAAGTGTGGGAAGAAGCTGAATCTTGCTGAAACACGAAATCGTCATCACATAAATCCTCAGATGAAGGAATCATGAAGTGTTCAAGAATTTCTTGATACACTTCTGAATTGACTTTTGTGTAAATAATACACAACCTACCTGGGCCATTTAGTTGTCGATTTGGAAGTGTGGGAAGAAGCTGAATCTTGCTGAAACACGAAATCGTCATCACATAAATCCTCAGATGAAGGAATCATGAAGTGTTCAAGAATTTCTTGATACACTTCTGAATTGACTTTTGTGTAAATAATACACAACCTACCTGGGCCATTTAGTTGTCGATTTGGAAGTGTGGGAAGAAGCTGAATCTTGTTGAAACACGAAATCGTCATCACATAAATCCTCAGATGAAGGAATCATGAAGTGTTCAAGAATTTCTTGATACACTTCTGAATTGACTTTTGTGTAAATAATACACAACCTACCTGGGCCATTTAGTTGTCGATTTGGAAGTGTGGGAAGAAGCTGAATCTTGTTGAAACACGAAATCGTCATCACATAAATCCTCAGATGAAGGAATCATGAAGTGTTCAAGAATTTCTTGATACACTTCTGAATTGACTTTTGTGTAAATAATACACAACCTACCTGGGCCATTTAGTTGTTGATTTGGAAGTGTGGGAAGAAGCTGAATCTTGTTGAAACACGAAATCGTCATCACATAAATCCTCAGATGAAGGAATCATGAAGTGTTCAAGAATTTCTTGATACACTTCTGAATTGACTTTTGTGTAAATAATACACAACCTACCTGGGCCATTTAGTTGTCGATTTGGAAGTGTGGGAAGAAGCTGAATCTTGTTGAAACACGAAATCGTCATCACATAAATCCTCAGATGAAGGAATCATGAAGTGTTCAAGAATTTCTTGATACACTTCTGAATTGACTTTTGTGTAAATAATACACAACCTACCTGGGCCATTTAGTTGTCGATTTGGAAGTGTGGGAAGAAGCTGAATCTTGTTGAAACACGAAATCGTCATCACATAAATCCTCAGATGAAGGAATCATGAAGTGTTCAAGAATTTCTTGATACACTTCTGAATTGACTTTTGTGTAAATAATACACAACCTACCTGGGCCATTTAGTTGTGGATTTGGAAGTGTGGGAAGAAGCTGAATCTTGTTGAAACACGAAATCGTCATCACATAAATCCTCAGATGAAGGAATCATGAAGTGTTCAAGAATTTCTTGATACACTTCTGAATTGACTTTTGTGTAAATAATACACAACCTACCTGGGCCATTTAGTTGTCGATTTGGAAGTGTGGGAAGAAGCTGAATCTTGCTGAAACACGAAATCGTCATCACATAAATCCTCAGATGAAGGAATCATGAAGTGTTCAAGAATTTCTTGATACACTTCTGAATTGACTTTTGTGTAAATAATACACAACCTACCTGGGCCATTTAGTTGTCGATTTGGAAGTGTGGGAAGAAGCTGAATCTTGTTGAAACACGAAATCGTCATCACATAAATCCTCAGATGAAGGAATCATGAAGTGTTCAAGAATTTCTTGATACACTTCTGAATTGACTTTTGTGTAAATAATACACAACCTACCTGGGCCATTTAGTTGTCGATTTGGAAGTGTGGGAAGAAGCTGAATCTTGTTGAAACACGAAATCGTCATCACATAAATCCTCAGATGAAGGAATCATGAAGTGTTCAAGAATTTCTTGATACACTTCTGAATTGACTTTTGTGTAAATAATACACAACCTACCTGGGCCATTTAGTTGTTGATTTGGAAGTGTGGGAAGAAGCTGAATCTTGTTGAAACACGAAATCGTCATCACATAAATCCTCAGATGAAGGAATCATGAAGTGTTCAAGAATTTCTTGATACACTTCTGAATTGACTTTTGTGTAAATAATACACAACCTACCTGGGCCATTTAGTTGTCGATTTGGAAGTGTGGGAAGAAGCTGAATCTTGTTGAAACACGAAATCGTCATCACATAAATCCTCAGATGAAGGAATCATGAAGTGTTCAAGAATTTCTTGATACACTTCTGAATTGACTTTTGTGTAAATAATACACAACCTACCTGGGCCATTTAGTTGTCGATTTGGAAGTGTGGGAAGAAGCTGAATCTTGTTGAAACACGAAATCGTCATCACATAAATCCTCAGATGAAGGAATCATGAAGTGTTCAAGAATTTCTTGATACACTTCTGAATTGACTTTTGTGTAAATAATACACAACCTACCTGGGCCATTTAGTTGTCGATTTGGAAGTGTGGGAAGAAGCTGAATCTTGTTGAAACACGAAATCGTCATCACATAAATCCTCAGATGAAGGAATCATGAAGTGTTCAAGAATTTCTTGATACACTTCTCAATTGACTTTTGTGTAAATAATACACAACCTACCTGGGCCATTTAGTTGTCGATTTGGAAGTGTGGGAAGAAGCTGAATCTTGTTGAAACACGAAATCGTCATCACATAAATCCTCAGATGAAGGAATCATGAAGTGTTCAAGAATTTCTTGATACACTTCTGAATTGACTTTTGTGTAAATAATACACAACCTACCTGGGCCATTTAGTTGTGGATTTGGAAGTGTGGGAAGAAGCTGAATCTTGTTGAAACACGAAATCGTCATCACATAAATCCTCAGATGAAGGAATCATGAAGTGTTCAAGAATTTCTTGATACACTTCTGAATTGACTTTTGTGTAAATAATACACAACCTACCTGGGCCATTTAGTTGTCGATTTGGAAGTGTGGGAAGAAACTGAATCTTGTTGAAATACGAAATCGTCATCACATAAATCCTCAGATGAAGGAATCATGAAGTGTTCAAGAATTTCTTGATACACTTCTGAATTGACTTTTGTGTAAATAATACACAACCTACCTGGGCCATTTAGTTGTCGATTTGGAAGTGTGGGAAGAAGCTGAATCTTGTTGAAACACGAAATCGTCATCACATAAATCCTCAGATGAAGGAATCATGAAGTGTTCAAGAATTTCTTGATACACTTCTGAATTGACTTTTGTGTAAATAATACACAACCTACCTGGGCCATTTAGTTGTCGATTGGAAGTGTGGGAAGAAGCTGAATCTTGTTGAAACGCGAAATCGTCATCACATAAATCCTCAGATGAAGGAATCATGAAGTGTTCAAGAATTTCTTGATACACTTCTGAATTGACTTTTGTGTAAATAATACACAACCTACCTGTGCCATTTAGTTGTCGATTTGGAAGTGTGGGAAGAAGCTGAATCTTGTTGAAACACGAAATCGTCATCACATAAATCCTCAGATGAAGGAATCATGAAGTGTTCAAGAATTTCTTGATACACTTCTGAATTGACTTTTGTGTAAATAATACACAACCTACCTGGGCCATTTAGTTGTCGATTTGGAAGTGTGGGAAGAAGCTGAATCTTGTTGAAACACGAAATCGTCATCACATAAATCCTCAGATGAAGGAATCATGAAGTGTTCAAGAATTTCTTGATACACTTCTGAATTGACTTTTGTGTAAATAATACACAACCTACCTGGGCCATTTAGTTGTCGATTTGGAAGTGTGGGAAGAAGCTGAATCTTGTTGAAACACGAAATCGTCATCACATAAATCCTCAGATGAAGGAATCATGAAGTGTTCAAGAATTTCTTGATACACTTCTGAATTGACTTTTGGGTAAATAATACACAACCTACCTGGGCAATTTAGTTGTCGATTTGGAAGTGTGGGAAGAAGCTGAATCTTGTTGAAACACGAAATCGTCATCACATAAATCCTCAGATGAAGGAATCATGAAGTGTTCAAGAATTTCTTGATACACTTCTGAATTGACTTTTGTGTAAATAATACACAACGTACCTGGGCCATTTAGTTGTCGATTTGGAAGTGTGGGAAGAAGCTGAATCTTGTTGAAACACGAAATCGTCATCACATAAATCCTCAGATGAAGGAATCATGAAGTGTTCAAGAATTTCTTGATACACTTCTGAATTGACTTTTGTGTAAATAATACACAACCTACCTGTGCCATTTAGTTGTCGATTTGGAAGTGTGGGAAGAAGCTGAATCTTGTTGAAACACGAAATCGTCATCACATAAATCCTCAGATGAAGGAATCATGAAGTGTTCAAGAATTTCTTGATACACTTCTGAATTGACTTTTGTGTAAATAATACGCAACCTACCTGGGCCATTTAGTTGTCGATTTGGAAGTGTGGGAAGAAGCTGAATCTTGTTGAAACACGAAATCGTCATCACATAAATCCTCAGATGAAGGAATCATGAAGTGTTCAAGAATTTCTTGATACACTTCTGAATTGACTTTTGTGTAAATAATACACAACCTACCTGGGCCATTTAGTTGTCGATTTGGAAGTGTGGGAAGAAGCTGAATCTTGTTGAAACGCGAAATCGTCATCACATAAATCCTCAGATGAAGGAATCATGAAGTGTTCAAGAATTTCTTGATACACTTCTGAATTGACTTTTGTGTAAATAATACACAACCTACCTGTGCCATTTAGTTGTCGATTTGGAAGTGTGGGAAGAAGCTGAATCTTGTTGAAACACGAAATCGTCATCACATAAATCCTCAGATGAAGGAATCATGAAGTGTTCAAGAATTTCTTGATACACTTCTGAATTGACTTTTGTGTAAATAATACACAACCTACCTGGGCCATTTAGTTGTCGATGTGGAAGTGTGGGAAGAAGCTGAATCTTGTTGAAACACGAAATCGTCATCACATAAATCCTCAGATGAAGGAATCATGAAGTGTTCAAGAATTTCTTGATACACTTCTGAATTGACTTTTGTGTAAATAATACACAACCTACCTGGGCCATTTAGTTGTCGATTTGGAAGTGTGGGAAGAAGCTGAATCTTGTTGAAACACGAAATCGTCATCACATAAATCCTCAGATGAAGGAATCATGAAGTGTTCAAGAATTTCTTGATACACTTCTGAATTGACTTTTGTGTAAATAATACACAACCTACCTGAGCCATTTAGTTGTCGATTTGGAAGTGTGGGAAGAAGCTGAATCTTGTTGAAACACGAAATCGTCATCACATAAATCCTCAGATGAAGGAATCATGAAGTGTTCAAGAATTTCTTGATACACTTCTGAATTGACTTTTGTGTAAATAATACACAACCTACCTGGGCCATTTAGTTGTCGATTTGGAAGTGTGGGAAGAAGCTGAATCTTGTTGAAACACGAAATCGTCATCACATAAATCCTCAGATGAAGGAATCATGAAGTGTTCAAGAATTTCTTGATACACTTCTGAATTGACTTTTGTGTAAATAATACACAACCTACCTGGGCCATTTAGTTGTCGATTTGGAAGTGTGGGAAGAAGCTGAATCTTGTTGAAACGCGAAATCGTCATCACATAAATCCTCAGATGAAGGAATCATGAAGTGTTCAAGAATTTCTTGATACACTTCTGAATTGACTTTTGTGTAAATAATACACAACCTACCTGTGCCATTTAGTTGTCGATTTGGAAGTGTGGGAAGAAGCTGAATCTTGTTGAAACACGAAATCGTCATCACATAAATCCTCAGATGAAGGAATCATGAAGTGTTCAAGAATTTCTTGATACACTTCTGAATTGACTTTTGTGTAAATAATACACAACCTACCTGGGCCATTTAGTTGTCGATTTGGAAGTGTGGGAAGAAGCTGAATCTTGTTGAAACGCGAAATCGTCATCACATAAATCCTCAGATGAAGGAATCATGAAGTGTTCAAGAATTTCTTGATACACTTCTGAATTGACTTTTGTGTAAATAATACACAACCTACCTGAGCCTTCTGCAGTCATGCATCCCCATACCATGACAGAGGTCGCAAATTTAACCGAACGTTTTAAACACTTTTTATCAAAAGCTTCCTGTTTAAGTCCTCAAACACGTATACCTTGATTCCCATGGGACACACAAAACATACTTTCATCGCTGAAGAGTACCTTTTTCCAGTCATCTTGACCCCAAAATAGCCTTTGTTTACACCATTTAACTCTAGCAGCCATTTTCTTAGATGATAAGAGTTGCTTGTCTTAGGCACACGTGATCTAAAACCTAATTTGTGAAGTCGTCGTAATGTTATAGATTTAGAGGCATTTACACCCACTTCTTTCCATTTTCTCTGCAAATATCTCACACTTCGAAAGCGATGTTTCTTCACAATCTTTTCCAACTGCCTTTCATCTCTTGCTGAAGTTACTGGCTTTCGACCACTTTTAAAGTGTTTATTTTGAAAACACTTATTATTACAATATTCTCTCAAAATTCTACTCACACTTGCTTGAGAACATTTCACTTCCCTTGCTATAAACAGTTGTGTTTTTCCTTCTTTGTGCAAGTGCACAATACGAAATTTCACAGCCTCAGATAAGTCGCTCTTTCGTCCCATATTAAGCAAATACTGAACTAAAATCAAATGCCAAACCACTTTTCATTTTCCGCGGAACACATTTTATAGTCCCGCACATATTAGTCCCGCAGCTGTTCTCTAAACCAACAGGAAAATAGTTGAATATTCTAATTTTTTGACTCATGTTGTTCAAATATTCTAATTTTTTTAAATAATTCTAATATTTTTTAAAATTGTGAATTATTAGTATAGCAAATAAAAATAAACATTTATGTTACATTTATAAATGTTCTGAAGATATTTAGACATTTTTAATATTTTTTTTAACACAGTATGCAAATTGCTGTATGCAAATTGCTGTATTTGCAGTATGCAAACCCTTTTGTAACATTAAACCCACTCTTTTTTTACATTATTCTAATTTTTTTTAATCGGAGCTGTAGAATAAGGTTCCCCTTCATATTGTCTTTTAATACACGAGGAATCAAAGCAATTATTTCTCAGACCTTTCGAGAGGCTCTCACTACTGTTGAAGAATACAGCGATGAATGATTTCGTTGACAGGGGCCCATATCATGTCATATGCAGCATCATCATGTCGGATTCCGGGACTTTCCGCTAGACACCGAGACAGCTCAATCGGCCTTCTACAACGTCCGAGCTCCAGGGAACCGCAAGCGAAATCTGTCGACCTTCTGTCGTTTTGTTTTGTTTTCTTGAAGGGGCTGTTGTCCGTTTACCGGGGCTATTTTGGACAGCCCCCTTTTCCCTCATTGGACAGTTGGCTGTCTTTCTCTTAGCAGTTCCTGACCCAATTGGTCCCTTATTTCACTGCTCATGTTCACAGTCTACCAAGTACCTCCCCACCATAATTTTCCTTTGAAATACAAATTTGACCATTATCTGAAAGTTTTAGTGTGGATCATAAAATAGCGTCACCATCAATCTTGCAACATTTATAGTCTTTTGATAGCTATCAATGCCGACACAGACAGCTTTTCTTTTACGCCATCTTAGTGTTCAAGTCTTTATTTATTATTTGCTCCTGAAATTGTTATAAGAGTTTTATTATTGACCATCTCTCGACCACACTCCGCGGTGAATTATATCAGCGCCTCTACAATATATATATATATATATATATATAGTGAAATCTCTATCGATCGTTCCCCGAATCATCATTTTCCCGCATGTGTCGTTTATTTACCCAGTCCCGACGATCATATTGTTTTGTTATGGTTCGTCTCTATCGTTTTCCCGCATTTATCATTCAGTTCATACGGTCCCTTGAAAAAGGATAGATCGAGAATCCATATATATATATATATATATATATATATATATATATATATATAGTGGTGAAAATTGATCTATGCAAACATGATTTTTTTACAAAAACTTCTTTAATATGCATTAAAAATAAATGAAACTTCATACATTATATATGCTAAGAATAACAAATGATTTACAAAAATAAAATTTCATACACAATAGTAAACAAAAACATAAGGTCAAAAATTAGATTTTCGTAACATACAAACATGGAAATTTATTTATGAAATATCGCATTTCATTGAAATTAATAATTAGTAAAGCCACCTTTCTTCATCAAAGTTTCTTTTATTCTGGACGGCATAGATAAAACAAGATTTTCAATGTACTTCTCATCAATTAGTTTCCAGTTTTGACAGATTGAAGCTTTCAATTCTACAAGTGATGTGTACTGCATCCCATCTACATAAACCATTCGAACAAGCTGTCTCCAAACATTTTCTGTGGGGTTCAAATCAGGACTATTAGGTGGATCATCTAAAAGAAGAATATTCTGTTACAAGAATATATATATATATATATATATATATATATATATATATATATATATATATATATATATATATATATATATATATATATATATATATATATTTATATATATATTTATTTATATATATATATATATATATATTTATATATATATATATATATATATATTTATATATATATTTATTTATATATATATATATATATTTATATATATATATATATATATATATATATATATATATATATATAATATAGATATAATAATGTAGATATAAGTGATATACAGGGCGATTTATATTAAACTGACACTACACAGAGCCACCTACAGCACGATCAACCGGAATTCCACCAAAATTGATAGAGGAACTAAGGACGACACGGGAAAGAGTTTCCATGAAAAAAAAAGTTCCAAAAGTCACCGATAGGGGAAAATATGGCGCTGCTGTTGTTGGCGCACCCGATAATTTGCATAAAAAGCAAGTAAAACATCAAAATGCAAATGCATGACTACGTAGTCGACGGCAGCGTCATTAATTTTGGCCATAAAGATCGGTGCGGAATATGTTGCGCCGTCGCTTTACAGAAGAAAAGGTCATCAGTCGCTTTTTTTCCACTTGCATGGCCACCTCGCTCCCCGGACACAGCGATGAATGATTTCGTTGACAGGGGCCCATATCATGTCATATGCAGCATCGTCATGTCGGATTCCAGGACTTTCCGCTAGACACCGAGACAGCTCAATCGGCCTTCTAAAAGAAGAATATTCTTAAACCCATGCGACTTCTTTCTGTGGGGTAAAGTCCAACGTGTTACTCTAAAGTCCAACGTGCATGTATCTTGGTGGAGTCTCTAACTTGGCGGCCCTAAAGGACAACACATCCCGGACTGTGATGAACATTCCTGGTGACATGATACGCTCGGCCGTTGAGAGCGCAGTGTTCAGGATGCAGTGTGTCGTCCACCAGGACGCTGGTCACATGGAAGGAGGAAGAAGTGAATTTGGCGTATAAAGTGGTGCTGCAGTAACATTTTTTTTTTTGTTATTCATTTGTCTGCTTATCACAACTTTATCGGTATTCACCCCTTATCTCCATAGCCCGAAATACTGGCGCTGCTGTCGACTATGTAGTCGTGAATTTGCATTTTGATGTTTTACTTGCGTTTTGTGCTAATCCTCGGGTACGCCGACAGCAACAGCGCCATATCTACCCCTATCGGCGACTTTTGGAACTTTTTTTTTTCTTTCACGGAAACTCTTTCCCGTGTGGTCCTTAGTCCCTATATCAATTTTGGTGGAATTCCGGTTGACAGATCGCGTTTCAGATGGCTCTGAGTAGTGTTAGCAGGGCCGCTCAGAGGGGGTGGGGGGCAAAATGAGGCACTTTGCCCCAGGCCCCCAACTGCCGGAGGGGCCCCAAAAATTTTTTTAAATATTATTTATTAGATTTCCTCCGAAAGAAAATTTTGCAACTTGTACCGTGCTTCAAAATTCAAAATAATCTCCTGAAAAAAGGGCCCCCCCCTAAAAAAAAAAAAAAAAATTCGATTAATCAGATTTCTTTTACTACAAAATAGTCTTCTGAAAAATAGTCTTGGGGCCCCCAACAGAAGTTTGCCTCAGGCCCCGTAAGTCCCTGAGTGTTAGTTTAATAAAAATCACCCTGTATAGATGCCATTTCGTAAATATGGTGTCACTCTTTTTCAAAGTTTCAACGCAAATTGAGGTAATAAAAATAAATAGACCGGAGAAAAACTATTTGAAGCTGCGACTAGAAATTAAGTTTTGTAGTTCCGATCACCAGATTTTACAGTTGCGGAGATAACGGGAATTTATTCATATTACCATTTCCCTTCGCTTGACAGAATCCTCCTTGCACAGCGTAGAATGCAATAGGATAAAATATATGGAAGATAAAAATCAACAAACTATTTTTTAAAAATTTATTTCCATATGCCTTAGAGTATATTTTGCTTAACGCTAGTGAGTTTTCCTCCTTTCGAAGTTTTCGAAATGTAGTTAGGGATGAGTAAACCTTCAGAAGCATTAAGTAGAAATATATCTCAGACTAAAGGTATTCTAAGGGAGATACAAATCTCTTTTCTTTAAAGTATTCGTTCAGAAATCGGTTATAAATTAAGCAAACTACGAAATGTGTGTAAGGCTGGTAGGTTTAGCATAAACCAAGCTCATACAAGTATGAAAAATGAAAAATGAAAAATGACTCGTTAGATAAACTACTTAAGATATTACATCAAGACTGGAAGATTTACCATATTTTAAGATCATAGAAGTGGTAAAAAGGGGAAAATTACTTATTAGATAAACATCCAACCAGTCCTAGATATAGATCTAAGAACCAAGGGGCATTTTCGGCGAGGTATCTGACATTTTAACTACTACTTTAAACAACCTGCAACCATTTTTAAAAGAAAGTTTATCGACTGTATGCAGATGGATAGAATATTATAATATTTTCGTTCAGAGAGACAAGGATACACATCGTATTTCCATGGATTCATTTACATAAATGATAATGAAGAATCTTTTACGAAAAGGTTATAGATAAAAAAACACATAAAATTTTAACAGGAGAGATATGCTACAGAATTTTCCTCTAGCAGTTTTTTAAACAGTAGGTTAAAGTAACTAAATCTCTACATGCAAAAGTTGATCTGATAGTTCTCAATAAGGAATTTTAGACACACTCCTTTTTGGATCAAAATACTCATTGTGATTTTTTCATAGATTCTTTTACTATTAATGTAATGCTTATAGATATATTCTGCTTATAGAGATAGTTATGGAGATAGGCAACAGAATTTTCCTCTAGCTGTTTTTTAAACGATAGATTAAGGTAAATAAATCTCCAGATGGAAAAGTTGCCCTTATAGTTCTCATTAAGAAATTTTAAACACACTCCTTTATGGATAAAAATACTTATTGTGATATTTTTTTCATAAATACTTTTACTATCAATGTAATGCTTATAGATACAGTTTGCTTATGGAGATACAGAAAATTGCTACTGAATTTTCCTCCAGCAGGTTTTTTTAAACGATCGATTAAGGTAAATAAATCTCCAGATGCAAAAGTTGTCCTTATAGTTCTCATTAAGAAATTTTAGACACATTCCTTTAAGGATAAAAATACTTATTGTGATATTTTTTCATAAATACTTTTACTATTAATGTAATGCTTATAGATACATTTTGCTTATGGAGATACAGAAAATTGCTACTGAATTTTCCTCCAGCAAGTTTTTTTAAACGATCGATTAAGGTAAATAAATCTCCAGATGCAAAAGTTGTCCTTATAGTTCTCATTAAGAAATTTTAGACACACTCCTTTACGGATAAAAATACTTATTGTGATATTTTTTCATAAATACTTTTACTATTAATGTAATGCTTATAGATATATTTTGCTTGTAGAGATACAGAAAAATGCTACTGAATTTTCCTCCAGCAGTTTTTTTTAAACAATCGATTAGGGTAAATAAATCTCCAGATGCAAAAGTTGTCCTTATAGTTCTCATTAAGAAATTTTAGACACACTCCTTTATAGAGAAAAATACTCATTGTGATATTTTTTTCGTAAGTACTTTTACTATTAATGTAATGCTTATAGATATATTTTTCTTATGAAGATACAGAAAAATGCTACTGAATTTTCCTCCAGCAGTTTTTTTTAAACGATCGATTAAGGTAAATAAATCTCCAGATGCAAAAGTTGTCCTTATAGTTCTCATTAAGAAATTTTAGACACACTCCTTTACGGATAAAAATACTTATTGTGATATTTTTTTCATAAATACTTTTATTATTAATGTAATGCTTATAGATACATTTTGCTTGTAGAGATACAGAAAAATGCTTCTGAATTTTCCTCCAGCAGTTTTTTTTAAACAATCGATTAGGGTAAATAAATCTCCAGGTGCAAAAGTTGTCGTTATAGTTCTCATTAAGAAATTTTAGACACATTCCTTTATGGATAAAAATACTTATTGTGATATTTTTTCATAAATACTTTTACTATTAATGTAATGCTTATAGATACATTTTGCTTATGGAGATACAGAAAAATGCTACTGACTTTTCCTCCAGCAGGTTTTTTTTAAACGATCGATTAAGGTAAATAAATCTCCAGATGCAAAAAGTTGTCCTTATAGTTCTCATTAAGAAATTTTAGACACACTCCTTTACGGATAAAAATACTTATTGTGATATTTTTTCATAAATACTTTTACTATTAATGCAATGCTTATAGATACATTTTGCTTATGGAGATACAGAAAATTGCTACTGAATTTTCCTCCAGCAAGTTTTTTTAAACGATCGATTAAGGTAAATAAATCTCCAGATGCAAAAGTTGTCCTTATAGTTCTCATTAAGAAATTTTAGACACACTCCTTTATAGAGAAAAATACTCATTGTGATATTTTTTTCGTAAGTACTTTTACTATTAATGTAATGCTTGTAGATATATTTTTCTTATGAAGATACAGAAAAATGCTACTGAATTTTCATCCAGCAGTTATTTTTAAACGATCGATTAAGGTAAATAAATCTCCAGATGCAAAAGTTGACCTTATAGTTCTCATTAAGAAATTTTAGACACACTCCTTTACGGATAAAAATACTTATTGTGATATTTTTTTCATAAATACTTTTATTATTAATGTAATGCTTATAGATACATTTTGCTTATGGAGATACAGAAAATTGCTACTGAATTTTCCTCCAGCAAGTTTTTTTAAACGATCGATTAAGGTAAATAAATCTCCAGATGCAAAAGTTGTCCTTATAGTTCTCATTAAGAAATTTTAGACACATTCCTTTATGGATAAAAATACTTATTGTGATATTTTTTCATAAATACTTTTACTATTAATGTAATGCTTATAGATACATTTTGCTTATGGAGATACAGAAAAATGCTACTGACTTTTCCTCCAGCAGGTTTTTTTTAAACGATCGATTAAGGTAAATAAATCTCCAGATGCAAAAAGTTGTCCTTATAGTTCTCATTAAGAAATTTTAGACACACTCCTTTACGGATAAAAATACTTATTGTGATATTTTTTCATAAATACTTTTACTATTAATGTAATGCTTATAGATACATTTTGCTTGTAGAGATACAGAAAAATGCTTCTGAATTTTCCTCCAGCAGTTTTTTTTTAAACAATCGATTAGGGTAAATAAATCTCCAGATGCAAAAGTTGTCCTTATAGTTCTCATTAAGAAATTTTAGACACCTTTATAGAGAAAAATACTTATTGTGATATTTTTTTCGTAAGTACTTTTACTATTAATGTAATGCTTATAGATACATTTTTCTTATGAAGATACAGAAAAATGCTACTGAATTTTCCTCCAGCAGTTTTTTTTTAAACGATCGATTAAGGTAAATAAATCTCCAGATGCAAAAGTTGTCGTTATAGTTCTCATTAAGAAATTTTAGACATACTCCTTTATAGAGAAAAATACTTATTGTGATATTTTTTCATAAATACTTTTACTATTAATGTAATGCTTATAGATACATTTTGCTTATGGAGATACAGAAAAATGCTACTGAATTTTCCTCCAGCAGTTTTTTTTAAACGATCGATTAAGGTAAATAAATCTCCAGATGCAAAAGTTGACCTTATAGTTCTCATTAAGAAATTTTAGACACACTCCTTTACGGATAAAAATACTTATTGTGATATTTTTTTCATAAATACTTTTATTATTAATGTAATGCTTATAGATACATTTTGCTTATGGAGATACAGAAAATTGCTACTGAATTTTCCTCCAGCAAGTTTTTTTAAACGATCGATTAAGGTAAATAAATCTCCAGATGCAAAAGTTGTCCTTATAGTTCTCATTAAGAAATTTTAGACACACTCCTTTATGGATAAAAATACTTATTGTGATATTTTTTCATAAATACTTTTACTATTAATGTAATGCTTATAGATACATTTTGCTTATGGAGATACAGAAAAATGCTACTGACTTTTCCTCCAGCAGGTTTTTTTTAAACGATCGATTAAGGTAAATAAATCTCCAGATGCAAAAAGTTGTCCTTATAGTTCTCATTAAGAAATTTTAGACACACTCCTTTACGGATAAAAATATTTATTGTGATATTTTTTCATAAATACTTTTACTATTAATGTAATGCTTATAGATACATTTTGCTTGTAGAGATACAGAAAAATGCTTCTGAATTTTCCTCCAGCAGTTTTTTTTTAAACAATCGATTAGGGTAAATAAATCTCCAGATGCAAAAGTTGTCCTTATAGTTCTCATTAAGAAATTTTAGACACACTCCTTTATAGAGAAAAATACTTATTGTGATATTTTTTTCGTAAGTACTTTTACTATTAATGTAATGCTTATAGATACATTTTTCTTATGAAGATACAGAAAAATGCTACTGAATTTTCCTCCAGCAGTTTTTTTTAAACGATCGATTAAGGTAAATAAATCTCCAGATGCAAAAGTTGTCCTTATAGTTCTCATTAAGAAATTTTAGACATACTCCTTTATAGAGAAAAATACTTATTGTGATATTTTTTCATAAATACTTTTACTATTAATGTAATGCTTATAGATACATTTTGCTTATGGAGATACAGAAAAATGCTACTGAATTTTCCTCCAGCAGTTTTTTTTTAAACAATCGACTAGGGTAAATAAATCTCCAGATGCAAAAAGTTGTCCTTATAGTCAAAAAGTTGTCCTCATAGTTCTCATTAAGAAATTTTAGACATATTCCTTTATGGACAAAAATACTTATTGTGATATTTTTTTCATAAATACTTTTACTATTAATGTAATGCTTATAGATACATTTTGCTTATGGAGATACAGAAAAATGCTACTGATTTTTCCTCCAGCAGTTTTTTTTTAAACGATCCATTAAGGTAAATAAATCTCTACATGCAAAAGCTGACCTAACGTTTCCCACTAAGAAAATTTTTAGACGCACACCTGTTTGGATCAAAATACATATTGATACCTCTTTGTTAGATTCTTTTACTATTAATGTACTAGTCAATAGTTTTTGTACTGAAATCAAACAAGATTTATGTTGCGTGGGACTAAGTGAAGTGACCTCATTAAGATATACATTTTAACGGATGTAATAAAAATAGGGCTCTTCCAGTGTTTCGAGAATTTTGCCAATGATTTTGGATTCATAAATTGCAGATACATTTTGCTTTTACTATTAATGTAATGCTACTTTTGTGTATCTCCATAAGCAAATCTCAAATAATATTAGAAAAAGAAATTTTCTTTCTTTGTACATATAAAGTACATATCTTTAAATATGTCATATATAAAAATGGAAATTATAAATCTATAAATAATTTTCAAATTAGCAGTTTAGAATTTTATATGATTAGTAAAGTAATGATTAACTGCTAACTCAAAGTTAGCAGTTAATCATTACTTTTAAACTGTCAATAGGAAACTGATAAAACTAGTACACTCATATGTATATTTCATGATACTCTACATTTTAAAACCAGAAAAATGTGCAGTTCTGGAATACTTTTTTTTATGTGGGAAAATTATGCGAATAATTGTGATAATTTTTGAATTTTTCAAATTTTATGCTCGATTTTTAATTTAAATAATATTTATTACAATTTATTTGGTTTTAAATTACAGGAAAATATCTTACAAGTGTATTTTGATCATTAATTATTTTCTGTAAGGATATATCTCAATTTTATGATGCGCGCTGTACTTTATGATTTTTAATCACCAGTTAATCATGTAAAATTCTAAACTGCTACTTTAAAATTATTTATAGATTTATAATTTCTATTGTTATCTATATATCTAAAACAGTTCCGTAACTGACTGACTCACTGACTGACTGATTGACTGACTGACATACAACGCACAGACCAAACCGCTGGACCTAAAGGGCTGAAATTTTGCATGGCGATTCTTCTTATGGTGTAGGGGTGAACTAAGAAAAAATTTTGAAAAATTCTTCTTAGATTTTTTTAAATTAAATTTTTAAGCTGTTTTAGTAACTTTTTTTAAGTTTGCATTTAAAATAATAATTTGAAGGTTATAAAATTTATATCAAGATAATGACCAAAAAAATTCCTTTAAAATGAAATCTTTTTCGAATCTTTACCTCCGTTTTCTGATTTTTTGTGAATTTTTAAAGATTAATTTTTAGAATTTAATTTATTAAATGCTGATCACGTGATTTCTTTTTCTGGTTCTTTAAATAAATTTATCGTTACGTGATAACAACGAAATAGACAAAAAAAATTTTCTTTTCTTGTTAATGCAGCAGACGATTGGACATTATCCAAAAAATATTAAATTTCAGTTAAAGAGATGTTCCTCAAACTGTACTATATTCTTTAGTATGTCCTATTAGATTTAATTTGAGTATTTTCTTCTACATTATTTTGTCTTTAAAAATATCCCTTACGATTTTTTTATAAATATATATATATATATATATATATATATATATATATATATATATATATTACATGAATTATATACATTGATCGTCGTATTTATTATAAATATATATATTTATTTATTTAGGCATTATTTGCATACATTGACCATTGTATTTAATTTGAATGTACTCCGTAGCGAAGTGCGGGTTTTCAGCCAGTATGACATATTTAAAGATATGTACTTCGTATGTATAAAGAAGGAAAATTCATTTTTCTAATATTATTTCAGTTTTTGTGGTTAAACCATATTTATAGTCATAATTTATAGTCAAATATTTATAGTCAAATTTAATTTATAGCCATATTTATAGAATTAAACCATATTTATAGTCATTTCGTCGAGTTTCTAGGTCCTGTGCTCTTTTTAAATGGCGCATGTTCGTAGATTCGATCCGAGCACCCTCTGCACCGTAAGCCAACGCGCTAACACAAGGCTACCTCGAGCGTTCAGGAAACTGTTTAAAAACGTGGAGGTTGAGCAATCTTTGAACATCAAGTCCATTAAAGTTCATGAATCGAAATATTTTCAGTACCAAACTCTATCTGCAGGTTTTTCGATAGCTGATCAAAAGAAGTTAAAAAAAAAATGACATGAATAACGACCACATTAAGCTGCTTAGCAAGCACGGAAACATGACAAACCTGCTACGAACAACCACTTAAGTGTGATTTCATTAACTTAAGCGTATAAACAGATCCATATATCTTCTGAAATCACTGAAAAGGCGATAATTGCGTCTAGCTTGCTCACAGGCAATCATAAAAACCGCAGAAGAGAAGTAAAAATAGGAGCTTTTCCCTTCTGCCTCAGTCTGAATCGGAACCAGTAATTTTCCCAACCACCGGAGATGTTAAAGCGAACTTCTCAATAAATTTCGGCACGCGAACCGGTCGTTCGATTTCCGGTTTCTGTCAAATGGGCAGGTGGTTGAGATCCATAGAGAAATCATTGAGAAAACTAGAAATGGATACTTAATCTGAAAGGTTGATCTGCCGAGAACAAGAGAGGATTTTTTTGGTTTTTTTTTTAAATTTATATATTTGCAGTTCTTTATAGGAGTCGTGGTAGGAATTAAGATTAATGAGGGAAGATGTGTAAATGGAAAGAGATTTATAACTGGGAGACCGTTCGGAATTCAAATTTGTGTTGTTGATGCCTTGAAGGTATACGAGGAAAAAAAAAAAAAAGAAGTGCTATCGAGGTAACGCCGCGGTTCTATCAACGAAGAAGCTGTGTTTACTAAAGTAAGAGTATTATTTTTTGCTTCTTTCTCTCCTCTGAACACGCATTTATATTTTTGTGGAAAGATTTGTGATGAATTTAAAGTTGTAGCAGCTACAAATTAAATATAGAAATTATACACAGCTGAAATTTTCTTTTCGAGTAATTTAAATTCTTTTAACCCTTTTCTTGCGGTGTGGGATAGCATGTATCCCAAGAATACGGGCCCGAAAGTGAATATATATATATATATATATATATATATATATATATATATATACAGGTGGTTATCAAAATAATGGAAACACCTATAAATATTAGTGGTGTTTATAAATATGCTTCGTATTTCTTAAAAAATAAATCTGGCCACAGGTATTTTTTTATATAATACTAGCTGAAAACCCGCACTTCGCTACGGGGTACATTCAAATTAAATACAACGGTCAATGTATGCAATTAATGCCAAATATATATATATATATATATATATATATATATATATATATATATATATATATATATATATATATATATACAGTCGAACCTCCATATATCGAAGTAGAAAATTGCCGGAAAAAAATTCGATATATAGAAATTTCGATATATAGAACTGAGCTTAGTTTTATCATAATTCTCCTTAAAAAAATTAAAGCTAATTTTCGTATACGAAACTCCATTTCTAATTTATATGCGAATCCCATTAAATGAAATTTAATAACTAAAAAATGAATTAATATGAAAGATTTATTGAGTACTACATACCTTTAAAAAAACAATAATCCAGACAGTGGTTACAATGATCACATTTACATTCTTTTTAAAAAAAACTACGAATATCTTGCTCAACAGTTAGTTTTGTGGAAAGTTCAAAGAAATGTTCGTATTTATTCAGTCCGCTAAAAACTTAATCAGGGACATTTTCAACGAATTGAAATTCACGACATATTGTTTCAAATGCCAAAAATTGGTAGATTTTATTCTAAAGTAGAATAAAATTTCCCAATTTGTGTTGAAAATAATTTCGATATATAGAGATTTTTTCGATATATAGAAACAATTTTTCTATGTAATGAACATGGAAATTTGCTAAAAGTTCGATATATAGAAAATTTCGATATGTGGAAGTTCGATATATGGAGGTTCGACTGTATATATTTATAATAAATGCGACGATCAATATGTACAATTGATGTAGAAAAAAAATATATATTTATAAAAAAATCGTAAGGGGTATTTTTATAGACAAAATAATGTCCAATCGTCTGCCGTATTAGCAAGAAAAAAAATATTTTTTTGTCTATTTAGTTGTTATGCACGTGACGATAAATTTATTTAAAGTACCAGAAAAAGAAATCACGTGATCGGCATTTAATAATTTAAATTTTAAAAATTAATCTTTAAAAATTCACCAAAAATCAGAAAATAGAGATAAAGATTCGAAAAAGAATTCATTTTAAAGGAATTTTTATGATCTTTCTCGTGATATAAATTTTATAACCCCCAAATTATTATTTTAAATACAAACTTAAAAAAAGTAACTAAAACAGCTTAAAAATTTAATTTAAAAAAATCTAAGAAGAATTTTTCAAAAATCTGTCTTAGTGCACCCCTACACTATAAGAAGAATCGCCATGCAAAATTTCAGCCCTTTAGGTCCAGCGGTTTGGTCTGTGCTTTGTATGTCAGTCAGTGAGTCAGTTACGGAACTGTCAGTCAGTGAGTCAGTTACGAAACAAATTATTATTTTAAATGCAAACTTAAAAAAGTTACTAAAACAGCTTAAAAATTTAATTTTAAAAAATCTAAGAAGAATTTTTCAAAAATCTCTCTTAGTGCACCCCTACACTATAAGAAGAATCGCCATGCAAAATGTCAGCCCTTTAGGTCGAGCGGTTTGGTCTGTGCGTTGTATGTCAGTCAGTGAGTCAGTTACGGAACTGTTTTATATATATAGATAGTGTATGTATTATTCTACAGTGAGGTGACAATAATGAAGCTAAGAGCATCGGGCTTTTGGGTGGAACAGCGTAAAATGTCAAACCTAGCAGACCTTGGGAAAAGGGCAAATTTTTGGAGCGCATTTAAAATCGATATCTGTTACTGCAATCCCCAGGCTAATGGGTGTTTTAACAGCTACGGTATCAAAAGTCGTGATAGCATACAGAGTGCACGGAAAAACATCCTTTGCCAAACAGAATAGTGGACGAAAGGGAGAGCTGAGTGAAAGAGACGGACGAGGTATTGGAGCGGACTGTGACTCGAAGAAAGAAAACAACTGCAACCAAAATGACCGAAGAGCTCAACCGGCATCTGCATGTTCCGGTATCAACCATCAGAGGTAGAAGGGAACTTCACAAACAAAGCATTTACGGAAGAGTAGTTATCCCCAAGCCACCAGTAATAGATGCCAATACAAACTATCTTTCACAAAGGTGCCACGTGCGCAAATCCTGGTCGAGTAATATTTCAAAAAACGGCATTTGGACCGACGAATTATTATTCACATTATTCCTCGCAACAGGACGTGCGTATGTCTGGAGAACACATACACAAGCGTAAGACTCTGGCTGTCTCATCTCGACTGTCAAATCATGGAGGTAGATCTATCAGGGTTTGGGATGGCATCTCGTGGTTTTCTTCAAGCCCTATGGTAACCCTAAAAGGGAGATTGAATGAGAAGGACTATGTCGAAATTTTAGCTCACTAGTCCATCCTATGGTGCAAACACTGTTTCTTGCAGGAAATGGTGATCTCCAGTATGATAATCCCCGTATACATACAGCTAAATCTATCGAGTATTGGTTTGAAAAGCATGAAAAAGAAGTCAAATATCTTATCTTGCCCTGTACAATTCCCCCAACTATAAATCATCCAACCACTGTGATCTGTATGAGCGGATAGATAAAGTTATCGATATCCACCACAGCTTCTCTGCAGGAACTTTCTAATTTTTCCCTGAAGAATGGTACAATATATTCTTAACCACTATTTATGACTTGTATAATCTAATTCCAAGGGGAATCAGGTGGTATTACATAACAAAGGTGATCTTTCCCCGTATTAATAAAGGTTTTCATGATATTTCTTAGTGTTTCCATTATTTTTATAACCACCTGTATACACACACACACACATATACATATCTATATATATAAAACAGTTCCGTAACTGACTCACTGACAGACATACAACGCACAGACCAAACCGCTGGACCTAAAGGGCTGAAATTTTGCATGGCGATTCTTCTTATAGTGTAGGGGTGCACTAAGGAAGATTTTTCAAAAATTCTTCTTAGATTTTTTAAAATTAAATTTTTAAGCTGTTTTTTTAACTTTTTTTAAGTTTGCATTTAAAATAATAATTTGAGGGTTATAAAATTTATATCACTAGAAAGATCATAAAAATTCCTTTAAAATGAAATCTTTTTCGATTCTTTACCTTCATTTTCTGATTTTTGGTGAATTGTTAAAGATTAATTTTTAGAATTTAATTTATTATATGCTGATCACGTGATTTCCTTTTCTGGTACTTTAAATAAATTTATCGTCACGTGCATAACAACTAAATAGACAAAAAATATATTTTTTTTCTTGATAATTCGGCATACGATTGGACATTATCTAAAAAAATATTAAAATACAGTAAAAGAAATGTTCTACAAACTGTACTATATTAACTGTACTCTTTAACTGTACTATATACTAACTTACTCTTTAACTGTACTATATTAACTGTATTCTTTAGTATTCTTTATATTAGATTTAATTTGAATATTTTCTTCTACATTATTTCGTCTATAAAAATATCCCTTACGATTTTCTTATATATATATATATATATATATATATATATATATATTTTACCTCAATTGTATACATTGATCGTCGTATATATATATATTCTTTATTTATTTTTGACATTAATTGCATACATTGACCGTTGTATTTACTTTGAATGTACTCCGTAGCGAAGTGCGGGTTTTCAGCTAGTATATATATATATATATATATATATATATATATATATATCGGATAAATGAGCCCCGTAAGCAAAACGTTAAGATGACTACTTTGTTTTTATATTATAATCGGTCATGGAGTTAAAATCTATAGAAGTTCATATTCTTTGAGATTCGAAAATATTTTTTCCTTCGAAAGTTAAATATATCTGTATGCTTGTGTTGAGAGCAAAATTCTCTCTATTATATATCTAAAATATCTTAAGTATATTCAAGGCATTATCTATCCTCTATCACGAAAAGCAACTGCTCAGCGCGAACTTGTGGAACTCATTGTGGAAGTGGTCGGTTTGTGAGGGTGAAATCTTCTCTTCAGGTTCCTTAAGTACAGTAATACCCCGAAATTACGCGATAGGTGTGGCCGACAAAAGATAGCGTAAGTCGGGGTACAACTTTTCGTATGAATACATATAAATTTTGTCTAATTGTGACGAAGAAATTACAAAAACACCAGTTTAAAGGGAAAATATTGAATTAAAATTAAAATATTGTATTATATATTACTAGCTGAAAGCCCGCACTTCGCTACGGAGTACATCCAAATTAAATACAACGGTCAATGTATGCAATTAATGCCAAAAAAAAAATAAATATATATATTTTTAATAAATACGACGGTCAATGTATACAATTGATGTAATATATATATATATTTATAAAAAAATCGTAATGGATATTTATTTTTTTTGGATAATATCCAATCGTCTGCTGTATTAGAAAGAAAAAAAATATTTTTTTGTCTATTTAGTTGTTACGCACGTGACGATAAATTTATTTAAAGTACCAGAAAAAGAAATCACGTAATAGGCATTTAATAAACTAAATTCTAAAAATTAATCTTTAAAAATTCACCAAAAATCAGAAAATCGAGGTAAATGTTCAAAAAAGATTTCATTTTAAAGCAATTTTTATGATATTTCTCGTGATATAAATTTTATAACCCTCAAATTATTATTTTAAATGCAAACTCAAAAAAAGTTACAAAAACAGCTTAAAAATTTAATTTAAAAAATCTAAGAAGAATTTTTAAAAAATCTTTCTTAATGCACCCCTACACCATAAGAAGAATCAACATGCAAATGTCAGCCCTTTAGGTCCAGCGGTTTGGTCTGTGCGTTGTATGTCAGTGAGTCAGTTACGGAACTGTTTTATATATATAGATTATACATAATGTACAAGATATTAAAAAAAAATTATGTTGAGGGTTTTAAAAAATCCGGTAAAGTTGTGTGCCGTATTATTATTATTATTATTATTATTATTTATTTATTTATTTATTTATTTATTTATTTATTTTTTATTTATATATATATATTTTTTTTATTTATTTACTTTTTTTAAATCGCGAAGAATTTCTTCGTAGCAGACTAATTACGTAGAATTCTAGACCTATAAGTAGATACCCATGATTATAGTAAGAGAAGAAAAAAAAATCCAGTATTTGTTGCAACATACGTGCTTAACAGTTTTAACATTTCAACTACAGGAAGGGAGCAAGAAAAAGTTTTCTATGGTAGTTTGGCGAAATGAAGTTTTCAGGAGTCTGTTTATGCCTCTTTCAATAGTAATAGTCTCAGATGAAGATTCACCTTCTAGCTTACGTTTCACGGTTTGATAACGTGCTGAATCTACTAATGTCACGTTTGCCTATGTGATAGTGGACACTTCGCCGAAGATTTATGTGTTTCAGGATCCAGATTGAGACACGCGAACAATAAATGACTAGGAAGGTATAATTTTCCTAATAATAACTAACTTTAAGATGTTTATTTTCCGCACGCACAAATTCTGTTCTCTTTCGAACACCTGATTAACAATGGCTGGTTTACTAGACATGCGTTTTCTTTCCTTTTTGGATTATAATGGAGTTTAGAATTGGTTGCATCACATTACGAGGTACTTGATTTTCTCGATACTTCAACAACTATCCTAACAATGTCGAAATTTATTTCTTTAAAAGAGATGAATAAGCATATATGTATGCAAACGAGAGAAAAAAAGTGTTGAATCGAAACAGGAAATAATTCTTTTTTTTCTCGACATGAAGAATGATTCAGGATAAACTTTTGGATTGTTCATTGTCCGCTACTGTTTCTAAGATCTTCTCAGAAAAGGATTATTTAGTATTTTGGGTTATATTTTTAAACTTTTATTAACCATAAATAATGATCATATCAATGGCGGCTCCAAGGGGGGGGGGGCAGTAGGGGCAATTGTCCCCCCACACACAAAAAAAGCCCGGCGTATTTTTTTTATAGCTTAAAATTGTATAATCGTATACCTAATGCTAAATGAGTTTAAATTTAAAGTGAGACAATGTTTATTTCTTATATATATATATATATATATATATATATATATATATATATATATATATATATATATATATATATATATAATGCAAATGATTAGAAATGCAGCGTGATTGCGCATTACGTATAGCCGGTAGAGGGCGTTGAACATCGTACTCTGTGGAGTATAAAACAGGTAACCAAAGCTTGTTTGAGTGTGCTGAATCATTTACAAAGGAAGAGCTGAGATAGACATACCATTACGCCGTGTTCGAAGACAATATAAGCAGTTGTCGCAGTTTGAGAGGGGAGAATCGTCGGGATGATGGAAGCTGGGTGGTCAGCTAGGCGAGTAGCTCGTCAATTAGGCCGCTCTGATTGTGTTGTGAGGAGGTGTTGGGACCAGTGGACCCGAGAGATGTCATGTACACGAAGACCAGGCTCAGGACGCCCTCGACAGACCAGTCGTCGAGAAGACCGCCACATCGTAAGAAATGCACGCGTACAGCCAACTGCTTCATCGGCCGCCATCCAGGCACAGGTAGCACCTTCACTAGGGCCTCTGTGTCTTCTCGAACCATACGAAGGCGCCTGCTGAAGGACAGTTGGTATCGCGGCGCCCATTACGTGTGCTGCCCTTGACGCCCACCCATCGACGCCTCCGTTTGGAGTTTTGCCGCGCACGAGGAAACTGGACTGCAGCGGAATGAAACCAGGTCGTCTTTAGCGACGAATCCAGATTCAATCTCGGCAGTGATGACAATCGTGTTCGTGTGTGGAGAGCCCGTGGTGAACGCTTCAATCCTGCCTTTGCTGCACAGCGACACATCGCTCTCACAGCTGGTGTGATGGTATGGGGTGACATTGCCTACAATATACGGTCACCCCTAGTATTGTTCCGTGGCACCATGACAGCCCAGCGGTATGTTCATGAAATCCTGCAACCACATGTGTTGCCACTCTTGCAACGGCTCCCAGGAGCCATTTTTCAACAAGACAATGCTCGGCCTCATACGGCAAGGGTGTCACAAGACAGTCTCCGCACTGTTACTACCCTTCCTTGGCCTGCCCGATCCCCAGATTTGTCTCCAATCGAGTATATCTGGGATCATTTGGGACGACGAGTTGGGCATCCCACGAATTTGAACGAACTAGAGGCAAGGTTACAGCAAATATGGAACGAAATGTCTCAAGACATCATACAGAACTTGTATGACTCAATGCCCGATCGTATCGCATCGTGCATTCGCGCTAGAGGGGGTCCAACGGAGTATTAACTCCTCCGTTCTTTTGCCTTTTTCTCTGAAATAAATTATCCTTTTTCTTTGATTTTCTTATCATTTACTTATATAAAAGTAGTCATTACGTATGTCAAATTTCGTTTCATTTTGACGACTCCTTCTTGGTGCGCTAATTTATTTGTCCATGAGTGTATATATATATATGTAGGAGCGACGTATGACTCCCCAGCAGACGGCTGCGGAAAGAGACTATGTTGATTAGATTACGACAGATTTAAATAACTGCCTTAGCGCAAATGATTCTGTTTTATGTTATACGTTATGTGTAGCGTTTAGTTTAAATATAATAGTGTTCGTCTTGTAGCATTCGTAATATTTGAGTGGGTTAATGATTTAAAAGATTTTCGAGGATCCCTATGACTCCTAGACCCAAAGCTTTTTCACTTATACACCCACACACCCACACACACACATGTATGTATATATATATATATATATATATATATATATATATATATATATATATATATATATATATATACATTCGAACCTCCATATATCAAACTTCCCTATATCGAAATTTTCTATATATCGAACTCTTAGCAAATCTCCATGTTCATTACATAGAAAAATTGTTTCTGTATATCGAAAAAATCTCTATATATCGAAATTTTTTTCACGACATATTGGGAGATTTTATTCCACTTTAGAATAAAATCTCCCAATTTTTGGCATTTTAAACAATACGTGGTGGACTTCAATTCGCGGATAATGTCCCCGATGAAGTTTTTAGTGGCCTGAATAAATACGAAAATTTCTTCGAACTTTCCGCAAAACTAACTGTTCAGCAAGATATTCGTAGTTTTTTTTTAAAGAATGTAACTGCGATCATTGTAACCACTGTCTGCATTATTGTATTTTTTTAAGATATGTAGTAATCAATAAATCTTTCACATTAATTCATTTTCTAGTTATTAACTTTCATTTAATGGGATTCGCATATAAATTAGAAATGGAGTTTCGTATACGAAAATTAGCTTTAATTTTTTTTTTAGGAGAATTATGATAAGACTAAGTTCAATTCTATATATCGAAATTTCTATATATGGAAATTTCTATATATCGAATTTTTTTCGAGCATTTTGCTACTTCGATATATGGAGGTTCGACTGTATATATATATATATATATATATATATATATATATATATATATATATATATATATATACATAACCACCTTAAGGGCTGTTCTTACAAAGGGGGTATGGAATTTCCCTTTCTAAAGAGATAATCGGAAAAATGAGCTCCGTGAGCTAAAGGTTAAGAAAAAACTAAACGCTTTATAGATAGTTTTAAATTCTTCGTCAACTTATGAAACCTACAGTTCTTCTAGTACGGGGATCCTGACATTGTTAAACTACTGCAGTCCCAGAAAATTCCTACTTTCAAGTTGATAAGCCGCACGGATAATTTAAAACACCACGAATGCGTGCTCCCAACATTTAAAGGTATTATAGGTGGCTATAAATTCTTTGTTAACATATGAAACCTACAGATCTTTTAGCAAGGTGATCCTGACGTATAGTTAAACTGCCGCGGCCCCAGAAAAACTCCTAAATTCAAGTTTATAACTGAACGGATAATTTCAAACGCAAACGCACGTGTTTCCAACATAATTCAAGTAAAGTTCAGGTCCTGCGAAGTATATTTCACCCGAAATTGGAAAAAAAAGTCACACAACTTTAAACAACACTTTAACTTTTTTTTACCTTCCACCCAAAAGTAATGGCTCTTATTTATACCCTTATTTTTCCTTCATCTGGAAAGCGGTTCCTTTACCCTGTGGAAATGTGTTTTTTAATTGGGTATTTACCTTCCCCAAGAGTCCCACAGAGCAAGGTGTTAACAAGCCGCAAAATGCGCCAGCAGGAAGCTTCTTTTTCGAGTCACGTCTCGTCTCGAAGCCAGCTTCATCATACCTTATCGTCTTCCCCGAATCTGCATAAATAATAATCTACAGAAACACAGAGATAGGTTGAAAAAAGAAAAGAAAAAGAAAAATAATAATAAAAATAAAATAGCGTGCGTAACATGGAACTCAAGGTGCATTCAAATGAACAACTCTCAAAGAGGAGAAATAAAAAAGACCCAAGTCACCTCGAAAGGGTGTAGAAGACAAAAATGAATATTGAGGAGGAGGTAACTGGCGAGACAGATTTTTCGGCGGGACGAGCGATGATTCTGCAATATTTTTGCATACGTCCTCACTTGATTCTCGTCAAATAGCAAAATCACTGTGATATAGCTCATTTGTAGGTTAAATGTAAGGAATTTTGTCGTGATAACGCCGGTGGCCTACTTTCAAGCTAGTTGCAGCAGCTGGTGTTCACTTGAAAATGAAGTGCCGGAACTCATATGATGATGTTTATAGACATTTAGAGAAGGAGAAATGTTTGCAGATCAGTGCATCATATCAGTACTTTGATAGACACGGGAAAATCCCCTTTCATTCTAGGGACTTCTATATTATAATTACAGTGCATGACATTTTTTTGAAATACAGTCAAACCCCGTTATAGCGAACCCGGTATACAACAAACTCCCGGATATAGCGAACGAAAATTTTGGTCCCGCCGTTTTCCTATTGTACGTAATTTAATTAGTTTTGAGTCAGTTTAATGTAATCGATTTTAGTCGATTTAATTCATTAATGATCATTTTTAATAGATTTTTGTCCTTTTTTAATACATCGTTATTGAATACACATTGCAGCTAATGAATTTTACATTTTGGGAACTCTAGCATTTTTCTTAACAGTTCGGATATAGCGAACCATCGGATAAAGTGAACTAAACCTTTGGTCCCTTGAAGTTCGTTATAACGGGGTTCGACTGTATATACTCATTGTTCCCTTTGAAATATATCAAGTATTGCTTCTTACCTTAAATATAAATTATATCATCAACAATATTTTAATTAAAAAAGAGTTTTTGTAGTAAACTTGATAAATAACCTAAATAGTAAACAAATATCTTACAGACAAATTAGAATTGTAAAAATACAGAATAAAGTGTTGATGAAAAGTCTGAAGACGATATCAGACCATGCATTTAAATACACTGGTGTAAGAACTTAAGAGAATTTGCAGACTTGGTCGATTATCTCTAGAACTACTGTACCGATTTTAATGAAATTTGATGTGTACGTACATTGATACAATACAAAACAAATAACCATTCAATAATTGTAATACACACGCATGATCGTGCGTAACACTCGTTGGAGTCGGAAGGTATAAACCAGCGGTTGCAGAATAAACAAAAAAAAATGGGTTAATAGATGGGTTAATAGGGGGTATGGACCCCTCTTACAGATATACAGGTCTCGCAGCGTGATTTCATACTTAAAATAAGGCAGTTTATCATTTCCTGTGGCAATTGGTCCCACTCGTTCAGCAACGCTGTTTTCATTCCCTGGATGGTTCTCGGAGGGGGGTTGCGAGTTGCAATTGCCCTCCCCAGAGCGTCCCAGACATGCTCTATAGGGTTAAGGTCTGGAGATCTGGCTGGCCAATCCATCCGGCGAATATCCTCACTCTCTAGAAATTCGTCGACCAGAAGAGCTCTATGTGGCCTCGTGTTATCGTCCATTAAAATGAACTCAGGGTCAACTGCACCCCTGAAAAGCCGAACATAGGTCTCCAAGACCTCATCCCTATACCTCACACTAGTCACAGTGCCTCTTTCAAAGACATGGAGAGGTGTGCGGCCATCCAACATGATGCCTGCCCAGACCATTAAACCTCCTCCGCCATAATTTTCGATTTCGCAGACATTGGAGGGTAGGTAGCGGGTCCCTGGTTCTCTCCATATGAACGTACGGCGAGAATGGGTGTTTAGGCTGAACCGGGACTCATCAGTGAAGAGAACGGTCGCCCACTGATCCATACTCCAATCTTTATGCTCTCTGCACCATGATAAACGGATTCTCCTGTTCGTAGAAGTGAGCGGGACGCAAACAGCAGGTCTTCTTGCAAACAACCCTCTCTCATGAAGTCTTTTGGAAACAGTCACCCTTGATACACGGGTTCCTGTGGCTGCATACAAGTCACGAGAGAGCTGAGAAGCTGTAGCACTCCTGTTACGCCTCATTATAATGGAAAAATGGCGATCTTCTCTGGCCGTCGTGGCTCTTGGACGACCTTGCCCAGGCTTTCTCTCGATGGATCCGGTATCCTGGGACTGTTTCCATAAGTTACACACGACGCTGGGCGTTAAATTAAACTCTCTACAAATTTGGACTTGAGATTGGCCTGCTTCTAGCCTCCCCACAATTCTCCACCTCATTCCATCATCTAAACGTTGGTGGTTACTCATTTTTACTGTTACAATATGAAATTAACCGATTGCTGCAAAATAACACCAAGAAATTCGCCGAGGTGTGCTAGCGAACGAAATGCGTCTTAACTTACGCGCGCTTATAAAGCCTGTTTCTCTACTGGCTCCGTCTACACACACGTATACGCTTACGTATTTGACGTACAAGATTTGCATTTTTGTCTAGAAGCAGTGGTTTTACATTCAGTTAAGTTCTTTTCATGAAATTCGATAAAATATGCAAATTCTCTTAATTTATTTCACCAGTGTATTATCATTGCCAAGTAAATGTACGTTAATATCGGCGAAATTTAAAAAAAAATTAAAAAAGTGAAATTGGCTAGTTCTTCCTACATAAAAATTTTAATAAAAATTTTAATAAACTTTTGTAAGGTTCATTTTTGATGATGATGACAGTACAGAGCCTTTGCGGTGTAAAAATTAGAACATTTGTATGTACAGCAGAAATTGTAAGTTTCGATTGCTGGAGTAGCCAGTTGTATTATTTAATGCTGTTCACGAACTGAATGACGAAAGTTCAAATAAATTTGCTAATTTCAATTAATAAAGGTGTTATTATCATCAGCCTTCGATATGGCTTTGTTGTTTAGGCATGTCTCCGAATGAAGATTCTTACAAGAATGATAGATGAAATTCAAATGAACTTTAAAAACTCGTTGTCGCCAAATCATAGGCGCCAAGGAACGACGGTTACACTCTATATTACATTTTAACCAAGCGTAAACAAAAGCTGAGGTAGGATTTATAAATTTGAACAAGTATGATGTTGAGAATAGAAAAAAGAATCTCAATTAATTCATTGTTATCAATTCATTGTTATCAATTCATTGTTAATTCATTGTATCAGTAAAACGACTTGAAATAAAATTTGCTCTAGAAATTAGAAATAAGTCCATTTTTGTCATTATAGCGACTTAATTAAGATTTTCCTATTCCCTGATTTGTTTCCGTGGTTTTAAAGCAGAATCTCTCATATAACATCTTAGTTGCGGAAGAAAAAATTAAGAGATTTCGAGTGTGTTTGTGTGTGGGGGAGGGGGAGGGGGGAGTATAGGTGCTACTCGGTCCTTTTTAGGCAGGGGAGAATGCAAGACTCACGTTTGATGATATTTAGAGACGACAGCATTACCCCTTATGAAGGGACGACACAAACATTTTAGTGGCGCGACGCCGGGATTCGATCCGAGCACCCTCAACATCCGAAAGCCACCGCGCTGTACCATAAGGCCGCCATAGGCCCTCGAAGAAAATATTAAAATAGGGTGTTTAATTAGGTAAAATATACAGCAGGTAGGACTTCATAAAAAGAAAACATAAGGTTGTATTTTGAAAAGGCTTAATACCACATTACAATAAATGGGAAAAAAATACATTTCCCCATTTATTGTAATGTGGTATGTACACATTGCAATAAATGGGGTTATATTGGGTACAATGGGGAAAAATATATTGGGGAAAAAATACAAATATATATATATATACACACTCATGGACAAAAAAATTAGGGACACCAAGAAGGATTCGTCAAAATGAAACGAAATTTTACATACGTAATGACTACTTTGATATAAGTAAATGATAAGAAAATCAAAGAAAAAGGATAATTTATTTCAGAGAAAAAGGCAAAAGAACGGAGGAGTTAATACTCCGTTGGACCTCCTCACAACACAATCAGAGCGGCCTAATTGACGAGCTACTCGCCTAGCTGACCACCCAGATTCCATCATCCCGACGATTCTCCCCCTCTCAAACTGCGACAACTGCTTATATTGTCTTCGAACACGGCGTAATGGCATGTCTATCTCAGCTCTTCCTTTGTAAATGATTCAGCACACTCAAACAAGCTTTGGTTACCTGTTTTATACTCCACAGAGTACGATGTTCAACGCCCTCTACCGGCTATACGTAATGCGCAATCACGCTGCATTTCTAATCATTTGCATATCTCCCCGACATGTACCTTCATTGCAAGTTTCGTTACGATCCCGCAATTATTTCTTGGTGCGCTAATTTTTTTGTCCATGAGTGTATATAAGAAATAAACATCGTCTCACTTTAAATTTAAACTCATTTAGCATTAGGTATACGATTATACAATTTTAGGCTATAAAAAAAATACGCCGGGCTTTTTTTGTGTGTGGGGGGACAATTGCCCCTACTGCCCCCCCCCCTTGGAGCCGCCATTGATATGATCATTATTTATGGTTAATAAAAGTTTAAAAATATAACCCAAAATACTAAATAATCCTTTTCTGAGAAGATCTTAGAAACAGTAGCGGACAATGAACAATCCAAAAGTTTATCCTGAATCATTCTTCATGTCGAGAAAAAAAGCATTATTTCCTGTTTCGATTCAACACTTTTTTTCCCCTCGTTTGCATACATATATGCTTATTCATCTCTTTTAAAGAAATAAATTTCGACATAGTTAGGATAGTTGTTGAAGTATCGAGAAAATCAAGTACCTCGTAATGTGATGCAACCACTTCTAAACTCCATTATAATCCAAAAAGGAAAGAAAACGCATGTCTAGTAAACCAGCCATTGTTAATCAGGTGTTCGAAAGAGAACAGAATTTGTGCGTGCGGAAAATAAACATCTTAAAGTTTGTTATTATTAGGAAAATTATACCTTCCTAGTCATTTATTGTTCGCGTGTCTCAATCAATAATTTACACGGATCATAATTCTTAGACGTGCATGTGTTCAAATACGTTTAAACATGCAAGAAATCAATCTGATGGTCTTCATTTCTAAATGCGGTCTATTCAGAGGTTGTATAAATAACAATAATTATGACGATGATTCTAAGAACCAAAAAGGAAAGAGCATATTATAAAATATCTATAAAGAGATCTAGTAATTATCTAATTAAACTATTACAGCATCTCTTCCACAAACAATGAATTTATTTTTGAGTTGTGCATAAGGGCATAATCACTAGTTATGTAATACTTTTCTCTCCAGAAAAATACAGTTGCTTATTTCTTTACGGCTCCCAGCAATGGAGTTAACTTATTCCCAAGTACTGTAGACTGTCTGGTTAAACTTTCTCAGGTTTGAGTACTTGCGAGTTTCTATTAATAATTATTGGAAATTTACTGGAATTTTGACGCCTAATGATAAACTAATAACCTAGAATTTATAATATACAGAGGCTGTTCACACATTTTTTAGACGATGTATATTGTATTCACAAAACTAAATTACATAAAATTCTTGTGTTTTAAATGTTCTATTTGACATCCCTTATTCTGAACTATCTTTCGACACCGCAATTTCCAGGATAATAATGCCTTTTGAAGTGTCAGAAGAGGTATTCTATCCCATTCCTCCTGAACAGCTTTCCAGAGTCCTGTAAGGGTTTTGGGACGACGTTTGGATAGTGCAGATTTTAAAAGTCCGAAAGCACAAAAATCCATAGGTGATACATCGGGAGATTTAGTAGGGATATTAGTGAAGGGTATGGCCTTGATACCAGTTTTTTGTTCCATTTCTTTTAGGAAATTTACAGTGGATTTTGATGTGTGACAGCTAGCTTTGTCCTGATGGAGTCTCACAGATTGATGGCACTGTGGGTAAAGCGATGGTATTTCAATCAGAAAAATTGGCGATAAAATAAGTTCCTGGTAGTATTTGGAGTTAATCTTGACATTTTTTCCCACTCTCTTTATTTTTAACTTGCCATTATAAGAAAAACCAGCAACAATCATGAATCCCTTAGAAAAACTTTCTTTCGATTCTTTGAACCATGTACTTAAATTTTTTCTCCCCTTTTATGATAATAAATGGCTCTTTTTTTGTTGCAATCATTTAAATACACCCATGATTCATCTATTGTGACAATTGTTTTCCATTTTTCTTAAGATAATTTTGACTTTTAAAAACATAGTACAATTGCAACTATTTCTTTTGCATCAAACGATTTTTTATTACCGCTTACCAAAATCGTCTAAAAAATGTGCGAACAACCTCTGTATATACGGTAGGGGAAAATATTTAAAATACAATAGAGTGACCTCTATTAATAGATTTTCTGTGCTATAAGTAACTGTTTTTTAACTGCAATTTTACTACTTTTTGAATACACAAAATGCAAAAAATATAGATGTATAGTTAATATTTTTTGCATCACATACCATGCGAGCACCGCAATGCCTCGTTCTCTCTGTTTATGTGTCTGTCTAATCCTTTCTTTGCAGATAATGGAATTTTAAATTCATGAAATATACTATTTCAATACAGTGTATTAGTTTACTTTATAATGCATTAAATTTATCAGTAAGAAAAGTTATGACATGTCAAGGAAATCTAAATATTTTCCAAGATGTCCTATGCCTTAACTTCTGCAAATGAAGGGGGCTAAGGGTAAATATAAATTATTATTGGAAAAATATGTATAAGATTTTATAGAGGTGTACTGTGGGAAAGAATGAAATAACCTCAATAAAGGATAAAGGATTTAAGTTAGAAAACGAAATATTAATAATAAAATTAATTTGCCATGATATTTATCAAGCCTGGATGTAGTTTCTACCGCCATTTTACTTCTCAATAAGCAATTTTTTTATCAGCACGCGGAACTCACATTTATCAATTCTGAGAGCAGATGCAAATATTGACCGTTTTAAATGACTGCCAATCACAGACTAAGAAGCGAATTTCTTTAAATTTTGACATGCGGGGCTTTGATGCATATTAAATGTGAGAACACCAACAATTTAAGTGCAGTGGCGCCATCTCTTGCATATTCCACGGACTTATTTAAAGATCTTTGTACCCACTAGTCCAAAACTAGTCGTTATTATTATGATGCATCGTTGATAAGAAGTTGATGTTATTTTCAAGTCTAATTAATTCTTCCACAATCTCAACGTAAGTAATACAGCGAAACTTCTCTATGGCGGTCAGTCATGGTTCCGAAAGAAAAGGGGCCGTTCTGAGGGGTGGCCAGCTAGAGAGGTTTCACTGTATATATATCAAACAGTCTATTACAGAGGTGGGGAACCTTTTTACCATTAGAGGTCACATGTAAATTAGGTACTAATAAAGGAGGCCGCATAAGTTGATGTACCTATAAATGCGACTTTTATGAAATTATTATAGTTAGGTATAGTTTTAACAATTTGGTGCATTATAAAGAAAAATAACAACAAAAAAATTAAGTCCTTATTTATTTATTATTTGACATAAAAAGTTACAATATAAAATATTTTTGTATTCACATAAGGATAAAAACTTGTTATAACATTAATCATTAATTATTATTTTTTTTGCAGAAAAAATAATACGTTTTATAGTACATGGAGTCAGTCACAACAATAATAGTAAGAAAATAGTTTTTGTGTAGAAATCATATAACATGTCTGGTAGTATTGCTAAGAAACTCTGAGCATTAAATTACATATAAAGTGTGGTTAAAGCAGTGGTCGGCAAACCATGGCTCGCGAGCCACATGTGGCTCTTTGGCTCCTTGAGTGTGGCTCTTCTACAAAATACCACGTGGGAGCGCGCACGTACAGTGAGATTGAAACTTCGTGATGACTGGTTTTCTTATTTCTATTTTTATTATTACCATGCTTTTATTAACTTGCTTTCTTGTTTGTGTGTGTTTGTTTGTCCAGTACAAATTTTGCAATCGATTTTTATCTAACTTCCCGACTAGCTAGACATTTGAAACTTTTAGAATAGCTCAGAACACGATGACAATGCATTATTTTAATACGTTTAGCCACCTTTACGCAGAATTGAATTCTTTTTCAGTTAATTTTGTTTTGTAGACTGGTGCAGCCATCTTTCGGCCGGGACGGGAACGAAAAGTTAAACGCAAGTTAACTTCCAATTAACTTTATTTTCTTTCAAGTTGATGGGATAATTGATCAAAATATTTTTAAAAGTATTTATTAATACATAGAATTGTCAAGTTTATATGATTCAACAGAAAATTTAAAAACATGGTACATAAAAAGTTCTTTTTAATCTTGTAATTATCACACACTTAGTTGGTGTTTATGTGTCTTTATCTTTAGGCGAGTGCTCTGAAGCGACTTAATGAGAAAACATTTCTAGAAAGATTAAATGTCAACGCGTATCGTCGAGTCGTATCTTTGCATCGTGTTTTACAATGTACTAGCCGCTGCGCGACCAGCATGGTCGCTTTTAGATTTATATTTTCTTTTGCAAAACAACTCAATTGAAAGTAACATATGTAAGGAATGTTACCATTACCTGTCATCATAAATATACGTTGTTAAGGGGTAGTGAAAACTCAGACAAAAAATTTATAATCATTGATAAATTCACTATAAGGCTGATTCTAAAACATCATGATTAAAAAATGTGAATTTCCATTACTTCAGAACAGAGTTAAAGATAAGTCTGAGAAACCCAACACCAATGATTTTAAAAATTATATCTCTCACTGTATGGACTATTTTTCAAAACTAAGATATCTACACTTTATCATTACATCATTTAAGAAATTGTTGGGGGAAATTTTCACTTATAAATTGGAGTGAAAAGTCAGAAAATACTAAAATATAGTATAGATTACATTTCTCTCTGTATGTATTATTTATTTTGTTCGCAATTCAGATATCTCCACTTAATCATATTAAATGAATAAATTAAAATTATTTCGTGTATAAATTAAAATTATTCATGAGTAAAATACAGCAATTAAATTGTACCAAATTACGTGCTATCGTCGAGCCACACGCGGACAGCCGCTAATGTTTACATCCGGTAGTTGCAGCCGTTGCCATTCGGATTGTAGAAATATCGTCGATTTTTGTGCCGCATACCTACGCGTTTTATATATATAGATTACTTCCGAGAGCGTGTCCCCTTAGAAAACACTAGACTAGTCAAAATGGTCTTCGAATATAACCAACCAGCAAGTGGAAGATCTTAAATTAGTTTCAGCTTTATCAATAGCAGTTGATGAGTCTTGTGACATAAATGATAGAGCGCTAGTTTCACTTTTTGTACGATTTATTTCATCTACGGGTCCTAAAGAATAACGTTTAGAATTATTGTCACTCAAAGGTCAAACACGTGGAGAGGATATAGCAAATGCTGTAATTATGTGCATTGAAAAACATCATATTCTACTCGATAAAATTGCCTCAATTTCAACAGATGGGGCGAAAAGTATGACCGTCGTAAGAAACGGGTTTGTTGCTATTTTGAGAGAAATTCATCTAGACGCAGTGACACGCGAAGCAATTTTAAACGACACGCGAGACGATCAGATTGTTTTAACATCCATTTAACTTTTCAAATTTTGATTTTCATTCGTCGGACTGAGAGGTCTATAATCTAATTTGTACTAGAAATAATTTAAAAAAAATAATTATTTGAAATTAATTTTTTCAAAAGAAATACTATTTGACGAAAGATTCTCCCAATGTCGAGAAATGGAGGAAACTTAAATTATCCTCTTTCGATTGGCTTCAAATTGATAACTTAGAAACGGAAATGGTTGAATTTCACAACAGTGTTCTACGGAGGAATAAATTTGCAGAACTAAACGTAAACTTAGAAAAAAAGATTACAAGATCTGGAAAATTGTGACGAATATATTTTAACAACAAGCACTGAAAATATTATTTTAACTGAATGGAACTCGTGGCCTAATTCGCTAATGTCGATGAAAAACTTAACAAGAGATCCTTTGACAATGTTTGGATCAACCTGCGTTTGCGAACAGTTGTTTTCGACAGTGAATTTTATTAAAAGTAAGAATAGAAATCGCCTCGGCATCGACTTGTCCGCCGCGTGTGTGCGATTAAAAGTTACAAATATCGAACCACGTATAAATAAATTATCGTCCGAAAGACAACAACAAGTGTCACATTAAGTTCGATAATTTTTGTACTTATTTTCTTCCTGATACTGATGGTTTTAAACAAATCATAATAAAAAGTTATATTTGTTTTTTGTTTTAAATATATATCGTAAATTTTTTTTTAATTTCCGAAGGTCTTCCAAAGAAAGAAAAAAAACTTTTTTTTTGTGACACGCGGTTTTAAGTTCTACGGTTTCAAGACATTTTTTGACACGCGTTAGAAAAAGGTTCGCCATCCCTGAACTAGGAGATGCGAGGCCATTGTTCATA
>OU015498.1:13567112-13572112 GCA_907164885.2 Dolomedes plantarius
GAGTTCAAATCTCCTCCTACCTAGTGGGCCTCGCTTAGTAGCGTTATGGAAGTCCTCTGGGGTAAAGGGTTACACATAGGATGGAACTTTAATAGTGGCAACTCGGTATGTACAAAGTATACGGAAGAGATACATGGGTCAAACTTTTATAGCCCTTCCAGCCTTAAGTAGTAACCAGCACCACAAGTAGTAAACCAATTCTTCCTTAACCCTTTCAGGGACAACAAACTGCACCGTTTGCATGGTGCAGATATTTTTCCCGATTTTTTTTACCAAAAAATCTTTAAATTTTTTTCAAATTAAAGGTTGCAAGATGTTTTTACTTCTTTAAACTGATAACAGATGGCAGTACTAATCATTTTTCTGATAATTTAACTGGAATACATGGAATGCAAGTGAGAAAAAGATTAGATTTAGGCGTTTTCACTGCGCAAACGGCGCTCTTCAAAGGGTTAAGTAGTAACCAGCATTGTTTAGCACCCGTTGCTAACGTTCTGGAAGGTGCAGGATGCCGTTGGCAGCACCCGATCTGTTGATCCTTTGAATGGAGCGGTCTACAACATGCAGAATCTCTGGTGAAGCAACGGAGGCAGAATCTCTGGTGAAGCAACGGTTCCTTCATCTTGGGGATGAGATTAAAGTCACAGGGACTTAAGTCCGGGGAATGTGGGGGATGGTAGAGCACTTCCCAGCCCCAGAGAGCAAACACATCAGTCACAAAGTGCGCACAAGCATTTTCCTTCCATCAGTACTATGCAACAAACTATTTCGTACGGTAGACCGATAGCCACAACATGGATGTGTTCATCCTGCCACTGTGCAGGCGTGTGATGTTTGTGGGGAGAGCGCATTCGCTCTGAAGTATGGCAGGTACTGAGCAGAATTGTGTGATGATTAGAGTCCCTTGACCATCAGGTTTTAACTCCAGTACGCAAGATGTTATGTTATCAATGATAATGTGCTCAATAGTTAAAATTTAAAGGCTAGGTACATTAATTGAGAGTGAGATTACAATCGAAGTACAAAAATTTAAAGTTTAACACCTTCATAAGTTGAAGGGTGGGGGAAATTTAAGATTAATTAGTTAAACAGGTAGTAGGAGAAAGAGAGTAATTTATTATGGTTAATTTTAAGACAAGGGGCAGGAAGAACAGTTGACTAGATTACGATAGGTGGCCCTTAGCAAAAGAAAAAAAAGGCCCTCTTCAGGGTCATACAATTCGTAACGAGTTAAATGCAGAATTCCACGGGGGAAAGAGAAATATCAAGGTGGGTGGTATGGCAGGTATGTGACGTACGTGTGGTGTAAGCTGCTTTCCTGAGTTCTGTTGCGTGGGGGCTCTACAACAGTGATCCACTATTAAAGTTCCCTCCCTCGTATTACCCAGTTCGCCAACAAATACATGTACGAGCCGACATGGGTTGACCAACTCACTAAATGGTTATTAAATGGTGATAAATTATCCCTATTTAGAGCTAGTTGCCTGACGTGCCTACTCGATTGCTCAACGGGACAACTGATGTATTTTTTTCCCTAATAAACTTACGACTAAAGAGTTGTGTTGTTGTTGTTGCTTATGCCCCTTGACAGACAGTAATATCAGATCAAGTCCCGAAGGCTATGGGCGATGAAGGTGCGGCTTCTGTTTTGAATAGCACCACAAGGGTCGGAGTCAGACTTGGCTAAAGGACCGGTCCCGTCATTTTGAACCGAGTCAAGTGACGAGACCGGAACACTTGACCCCGCACCTCCAGAAGTAAATTTGAGAACTTGGAGGACATTGTAGCCACGCCCTATTTTATGTGCCCCGGCCACTATTAGTGAACACGGCGGTAGATTTGCAGCGACGAGCATCGAACCAGGGACGTTCAGATCACTGGCCCGCTGCTCTTGCCAACTGGGCTACCGCACCCGCACTAAAGAGTTATAATTAGTTAATAGAAAAATCGTGTTTTTCAGTAAATACACTTGATTGCTCCAACTGCCATTGAAGTTAGTTTTGTGATTGTAAAATTGTCTATATTGTAACTGTATGATATATTTGATTTAGGGGTGCTGAATGGATATTCATCTCGGGGGAGGATGTTTGAAAGTACAGTAACCACTGCTTATAGTGATCAGTGGTTATAAGAATCAACAGTTTATAAGAATCAATATCGCGGAAACAAAAACAAATGTATTATTTCCATGTTAAAATTTTCGCTTTAAAGAATCAATCCACCGGTTATAAGAATCAGTTTACACTCTTCGCTTTCCCTTCATTTTTCCAAAAAAGCCACTTAAACCCTTAAAAGGCATGAAGTTCTTTCTTTTTTTTAAAAGAAAGATTGATAAGATGGGGTGGAATATAGTCGTAAAACTCATCCCTTTCATTGTTAGACATAACATAATAGTTTTCCCCTAAACGCTTTAGCACAACACTGTCCGATTAGCTTCACCCGGGTGCATCTTTACCCGTCCGGGTCCGATTTCACTTTTCTCCACTGACAAACAAAAATAGGGACTCTTTTTCCCACCTCCACATCCTGGTCGCGGCTTCCTGGACCCTGAAACACATAAATCTTCGGCGAAGTGTCCACTATCACTTAGGCAAACGTGACATTAGTAGATTCAGCACGTTATCAAACCGTGAAACGTAAGCTAGGCTAGAAGGTGAATCTTCGTCTGAGACTATTAGTATTGAAAGAGGTATAAACAGCCTCCTGAAAACTTCATTGCTTCAAACTACCATAGAAAACTTTTTCTTGCTCCCTTCCTGTAGTTGAAATATTAAAACTGTTAAGCAGGTATGTTGTAACAAATATTGGATTTTTTTTCTTCTCTTACTATAATCATGTGTATCTACTTATAGGTCTAGAAATGAAGTTGTATTTTTAAATTTATAAAAAATAATTTTAATAAAAGATAAGTAACGTAAATTAAAGAGTATTTTATGGTAAATTACCTCATAATGTATATATATATATACGTGTTTGAGTGTGTGCCTGTCCAAAAACCTAAATTTCGGTTATAAGAATCAACCGCTTATAAGAATCAAAAACAGTGATAACAAACGTGATTCTTATAAGCGGAAATCAGTGTACTTGTTTATTCTTACTTAGTTTATTCTTTCACCCCTAGATGTCAGTCCAATGTAATCGTAATTTTGATAGCTTTGTATTCATAGAGTGGCAACTCCTAGTAATGTTTTGTCTTTCTGTAGCATTAGTTTTGATTCGAAATAAGACGGTTGTGTTCTGTTTAGCTTTGTGCTAAGATCAGCATTGCGATGCTGTTCTGATTTCTGTCTACGCGTGAATAAAGTACCTTGTCTTTGTGCCGTCAAGTGCTAGATGATTATTTACAGCCGTTGGTTTATTTTTCGTGAACTTTAATCCGAAGATATGAACACTGGCTCCCGTCAGCCATAATATGCCCTTTAAAATATAATTTTTACAGATTACTCTTAGTATAGTTCGCATACCATTTTCTGTAACACGAAATTATTGCGACATTTGTTATATGTGTTTACTAGCTGAAAACCCGCACTTCGCTACGGAGTACATTCAAATTAAATACAACGGTCAAAGTATGCAATTAATGCCAAAAAAAATAAATATATATGTATATATTTATAATCAATACGTTGATCAATATATACAACTAGCTGTACCCGTCCCGGCGTTGCTCGGGTAATGTAATTACCAATTTTTTAGTAGCCTTAACCCTTTGTTAATGGGCGTCGCTGTCATCCTTTTCCTCACCACGATACATTATTTTACCCATATAAATTTAATCCTTTCTGGCACATTTTCGCAAAATTTTTGACATAGGATTACTTCAAAACTTTCCACAACAGTCAGCGAGACGAAAAACGTTTATCACAAACACACCACAAATTATATGATATTAACTAAGTGTTGGCCAAAAAAATTACGGTATTACTAAATGCGATTTTTTAATCGATTATCACTGCAATAGTAATCGATTTCCTTTAACCCTCCATCCCTCATAGAAAACAAACGCCCCAACACATCACGTGCTTGACGTCGAAAACGACCGACGAAAACGGCTTGACGTCAAAAACCTGTTTTCCCCCACTTTACCTTCGTCCGGAAATGAAGAACGAAATCTCCAAAATGAGATTTCTCGCAAGAGTTTCCGAATCATAAAATAAATTATTAAAAAATAACTACAATTTGTAAATTAATTTTGGTTCTGGATTTCGAAACTGTGATGTCTAGGGTCTCTGAGATAAAAATTTCGTAAAAATGTAACTACATTTACGTATAGATTCGACAATTTGGAAAAAAGGGTCGCAGCCAAAATCGCGTTTTTTCCCGAAAAACGGGTGCGTACAGGCGATCGAAAAAAAATTACAATTAATCGATAAATTAAGACAGACAATTTTAATTGTGATTTCCGTATAGTGTCATCTTTCCGTATAGGCTCGTCCGAAAAAAAAATTCTTGGACGGATACGTTAGGATTTACGGAGCTTTTACTCGTCCGGGAGCTCCAAATCGCGACTAAATATTTATTTACGGAAAATCTAATTAAAAAATCGAAAAAAGGGCTTCGAGGTGCATAATGAGACCTCGGGGGGCATCTTCGTGTCGAATCTCAAGACTGTCCGACCTGCCGTCTTTGCGCCGTGCCGCGAGCAGACAAAAACTCGGTCACACACACACAGACTTTGCCTTTTATATAAAAAGATTGATGTAGAAAAAAAATATATATTTATAAAAAAATCGTAAGGAATATTTTTATAGACAAAATTATGTCCAATCGTCTGCACATTAGCAAGAAAAAAAATATTTTTTGTCTATTTAGTTGTTATGCACGTGACGATAAATTTATTTAAAGTACCAGAAAAAGAAATCAAGTGATCAGCATTTAATAAATTAAATTCTAAAAATTAATCTTTAAAAATTCACCAAAAATCAGAAAATAGAGGTAAAGATTCGAAAAAGATTTCATTTTGAAGGAATTTTTATGATCTTTCTCGTGATATAAATTTT
>OU015498.1:13577112-13624612 GCA_907164885.2 Dolomedes plantarius
TCCCGCAAAACTCGCACACTATTCTACAGGCGGTAAATGACGATCACAAGTCTACGGTAAAGGTACGGTACCGTACCACTGTAACGTAACACGTGACGGTACCACTGGGGACGATCCGATACAAGGCCAATCCCAAGTATATTCATCCTTCCGTCTCTTTCCGAAACTTACGCGTAGTTTTCGGTAGCTAATTCTAGCCCCAATTATGCGCAGAAACTGTGCCACTTTTCCGGTAAATTTACACAAAATTTACACAAAATTTACACAAAATTCCGCAAATTGCACGTGTTCAACCCAAAAATCATCGGACTTTACTGGTACGGACCGACTACAACTTCATGAATGAAGTTCGTCTCCTTCTGACAGCGTACGCGTAACTATTGGCTGCGATTCCCGCCCTGAATACGCTGGAAATTCTACTACAGCCGAACCCCGTTATAGCGAACCCGGCATATAACGAACTCACGGCTATAACGAACGTAAATTTTGGTCCCGCCATTTTCCTATTATACGTAATTTAATTAGTATTGTGTCAGTTTAATGTAATCGATTTTGGCCGATTTAATTCATTAATGATCATTTTTAATGGATTTTATCATTTTTTTTTAATACATCATTATTGAATACATACATTGCGACTAACGAGTTATACATTTTGTGAACTCTAGCATTTTTCTAAACGGTTCGGATACAGCGACCGCCGGATAAAGCGAACAAAAACTTTGGTCCCTTGAAGTTCGTTATAACGGGGTTCGACTGTATTCTACAAGTATTTACGTATTTGCATGATGTTTGTATGGAACTCTAAAATGAAAGTGCCTGCTAAACGATTATAAGATTATGTTATAGAACGCTGATCACAAACGTAACACTGTGTTTCGTTCCCCTGTGATTCTTACACATAGTAATGGTCCAAAACTATACGGTTGGAGTTATGGCAACATTTAGACCGTTCATGGTGCCGGATCGGGGAGAAATAGTATGCAATTTTCAAAATAGGTTATATGACACGTAACTAATCGACTCTTTTTCAGGATGTGCTACGGGGGGCGAATACTAATGCATTCAGGCACTTAAACTCCTTCCGACGTATGCTTTTATTTACGCATAACTTATTCATATATATATATATATATATATATATATATAGGATTAAGCATATTATAGACTTGAAAGCTGTGCTAACTCGGAATAATTACCCAGTAAGTCTATCCAAAAACATAATTGGTTGTTTTTGTTTTAATGAATAGTTTGTTCTGTTGCATTAATATGTTAAACATAACAATAGGTTAAAATAGAAAAAATAACTACTAAAAATAAAAATAAAAATCCTAAGTAAAAATAAAAATAATAATAAAATTAACTCTTAGTAGTAATAATAATAAAAAACTAAATAATTAAGGGAATAATAGTCCTAAAATACGGTAACCTAAGTAAGTCTGTAACTGAGAATCCACTACCTCAATGGTTGCAAGTTTTGTGACGTCAGTCATCTTGCGGTTACAAGTTCTTAACTTCCACTCTGACTAGCGCCAGGCTTGGTGTTCTTTGGTTAAGTACTTTTATTCAAACTTAATTCAATTATTAATCAATTCTTCTGTTAATAATGGATTGTACGGTGTCTGAGTGTGTTTATTTTATAGATCATACTCATCGGAAACAATCCATTGGTTTTTAGACAGTATTGACACCGCTGATGAAGAAATGCTGTCAAAAACCTTATTCATACTTTTCTTTTCATGTTGTTTGTTCCTGGCTGCAAGTAGCTTTAGAGCTATTACTGGTTTTCTCTTTCATCTTATTCTTATATATATATATATATATATCTTATATATATATATATTTATATATATATATATATATATATATATATATATATATATATATATATATATATATATATATATATATATATATATATATATATATATATATATATATATATATGTATATATATATATACACACACACACAAAAGTTGAAACAAACATAACACGTAAAGGAAAAGCAATGAGATTGCCAGTATAATTTAAGTTTAATGATGACATTATTATAATCAATAGGGCCAGCGTTATTATTAAACGAATGATTCTTTCTGAAAGATGTGATTTTTAATATAATCATACTTTTGCTCTGGAGAATCCTTCAAAACATGATGGAAAAAGAAAGCTTCATGAAAAGCAGATTTGATTTACTTCTTTGTAGCTCGCAAAATCACTCGGTAAGTAATATGAAAAAAAATTACCGAGAATCGGTGAAGCTTGGAGCATAAATGCATGCAATTTAGAAACAGTACATTAACAAAACAAAATAATAGACCTAGTTCAGAGACTTAGATTCGGGATTAAAACGTAATATAAAAAAATTATTAAAGTTGGAGAACTGCACTTCAGATTTTTAATTTTTACAATAATATTTACAAACATCTTATTATAAATAAACTTGCTGAGATTATTTAATTTTATTAGCATACTTATAAACTTATGAATAATCTATTTTAAAATAAAAGACGATTTTTTAAAAAAATTAATTAAATAAAATTGAAATGAATTAAAATTAAAAGATTCTATAAATTGAATAAATTATGCATTTAAAAAAATTCAATGGTGTCTTATTGCTTTTCATCCTATAAATCTGAATTTTTTTAAATATTTACTAAAATGTAGGCATAACTAATCCGTCAATATAAACTATTAATCACGTTGTTTGCAAAAATATCCGGTTAGTTACGATTTCTAAGCTCCACTGTAATGCTTTAACCTGTTTAATCCTATTAATTTTAGAAAATAATCTTATTATTCTAATGAATTGATTAAGAATATTATTTTTAAGTACTGATCAGTGATAACAGATACGGAAAGCTTTAACTTTAATATTACCAGAATGCAGCTAGAACTTTGTCATGTAAACCAAATTTTAACTAATGATTAATTACTAAAGTCTATTACATCGAAAATGGAAGTATTTTTTTTCAAGAGTATTTGCTGAAATTATTTCATTTTATTTGCATACTTAGACACTAATTAATAATTCATTTTCAAATATAAAAAAATGAAATTTAAAATAAATAAATAAATTAAATTAAAATAAATTAAAATTTAAAGATTCTATATATTAAATTAATTATACATTTTTTAAAAAATCACGGGTGTTTAATTGCTTTTCTTCCTTTAATTGAGAAGTTTTTTTTTAATATTTACTAATATATAGGCATAGCTAATTCTTAAATATAAACTATTAATCATGTTGTTGACAGAAATATCCGATTAGTTGCGATTTCTAAGTTCCACTGTAATGCTTTTATTTGTTTAATCCTATTGCTTTCAGAGCATAATCTCATTGTTCTCACGAATTGATTAAGAACATTGTTTTTAAATACTGATCTGTGGTAACAGACACTGAAAGCTTGAACTTTAATATTACGAGAGTACAGTTTGAACTTTCGTCATGAAAACTAAATTTTAACTGGTGATTACTCAAGAGTATTTACACTGAAAAATTCAAGTACTCTTTTTTCAAGAGTATTTACTGAAATTATTTAATTTTATTTGCATACTTACAAACTTATTAATAATTTATTTCCAAATATTAAAAAAAAAATTAAATAAAAAAATAATAAAAATAAAAATAAATTAAAATTTAAAGATTCTATATATTGAATTAATTATACAATTTTGAAAAATTCATGGGTGTTTAATTGCTTTTCATCCTTTAATTCAGAAGTTTTTTTTAATATATACTGTAATGTAGGCATAACTAATCCGTAAATATGAACTATAAATCACGTTGTTGACAAAAATATCTGGATAGTTATTATTTCTAAGCTCTAATGTAATGCTTTTTCATGTTTAATCCTATTCTTTCAGAACATAATCTAATTCTTCTCACGAATTGATTAAGAATATTATTTTTAAATACAGGTAGCCTTCCTACAGCACGACCTCTTACAACACGGTTTCGCTCTAACACGATTAAAAAAATAGCCAAAACCTTTGTACACCACTGAACTTCTACAGCACTATATAACATGATTTTTGCTTATAACACATTTTAAAAACTAAATTTCATTAAAATAATGACGGGAAGGAATAATGAACTATAGTGGCTTTTTACATGAAAATGTATAAACATATTAGAAGTTGCAAAAAATCTAAACGAAGAGAAAGGTTCTGAAAGTGAAGGTGATATCGTTCAATCGAAAAAACGTTCTCGTTTGATTGAACTGAGAAGTGATGAGGAAGAAATTTATTAAATTAAAGTCACATTAAAGGAAAATAATATTTTTTGTTTCTTTTCGTTTTGTGTTATACAAACATTTATATTTTTAATAAAAATTAAGTTGCTTATATGGAATTTAAAAAAAAAATTGTTTGTTTTTAATAAGTTTTCGGAACTTAACCCCCCTTTCTGTACTGTCTCTGGGTCTCATATAACACGGTTTCAAACAACACGGAATTTTCTGGGAACCTATCTACCGTGTTATAAGAGGGTTACCTGTACTGATCTGTGATAACAGACACTGAAAGCTTGAACTTTAATATTTCTAGAGTACAGTTAGAACTTTTGTCATAAAAACCAAATTTTAACTGATGATTACTCAGGAGTATTTACATTAAGAGTATGCCGAATGCTTGATAAAATTTTGAAAGATATCTCATAAAATACAGAGTTTATGTTATAACTAGCTGAAAACCCGCACTTCGCTACGGAGTACATTCAAATTAAATACAACGGTCAATGTATGCAATTTATGCCAAAATATATATATATATATATATATATATATATATATATATATATACAATAAATGCGACGAGCAATGTATACAATTGATGTAAATATATATATATATATATATATATATATATATATATATATATATATATATATATATATATATATATATATATATATATATATATATATATATATATTTATAAAAAACTGTAAGGGATATTTTTTTTTTTTTTTGATATAATCCAATCGTCTGCTGCATTAGAAAGAAAAATAATATTTTTTGTCTATTTAGTTGTTATGCACGTGACGATAAATTAATATAAAGTACCAGAAAAAGAAATCACGTGATCGGCATTTAATAAATTGAATTCTAAAAATGAATCTTTAAAAATTCACCAAAAATCAGAAAATCGAGGTAAATATTCCAAAAAGATTTCATTTTAAAGGAATTTTTAGGATCTTTCTCGTGATATAAATTTTATAACCCTCAAATTATTATTTTAAATGCAAACTTAAAAAAAGTTACAAAAACAGCTTAAAAATTTAATTTGAAAAGATCTAAGAAGAATTTTTCAAAAATCTTTCTTAGTGCACCCCTACTCCATAAGAAGAATCGCCATGCAAAATGTCAGCCCTTTAGGTCCAGCGGTTTGGTCTGTGCGTTGTATGTCAGTGAGTCAGTTACGGAACTGTTTTATATATATAGATTATTTTTATTAATAATAACCATATGATAAATTATTTATGTCATCAATAGATATTTTTAATGACTTTATAATAATACGAAAATTAAGTCGGCTTGTATAGAAAAGTATTGCCTTCTTGAAGGACCTTTATTTTGTCAATTACATCCTTTACTTTTTTAGTACGCAGGGTGGCAAGACGTACCAATCATGACCAATAATTATATTATCACCCAGACGTATTTCACATTACTTTAGAAGATTGAAAGTAACTTAAAGACTTTTATAACCATGCTATAAAAAAAAACTTTAAAGTCATAGGTTTTAGTTGATTTAAGAATTGCTTTTTGAATTATTTTTATATTAATTTAAAATTGCCATCTGTGATACAGTTGTTATTCTGATTTAAAATTAAATGAAGAGATTTAAGTATATCAGGAAGATAGCTCTTGCCTGAGTAGCATAGATGTTATAGTCACAAATAACGGCTCGAAAGACCTTGCGTAATTTATTAAACTTTGATAAAGTACGAAAGCTCACTGCTACTAGTTTTTACAGTAAGTTTTCGTGTTTTGTTCCGATTTTTCCCCATTATTTTAAATGTGTCTCCATTCATCTCAGCGACCCAGAAAGCTCTGCTCTCGGTCATTTTGGACATTTTATTTTTCACCTCTTCTTTCCCCCTCTCCCCCCCCCCTATGCTGATGGGGGGCTGAACTTGCAATTAAACGGCATCGGAAGTGTCACTGTTCATCTCAGCTACCCAGAAAGCTATGGATTCAACACTACTCTCGGTCATTTTGGACATTTTATTTCCCCCCTTCTTTCCCCCTCCCCTATTCTGATGGGGAAGAACTTGCCCTTAAACGTCATCGGGAGTGTCATTTTTCATCACAGCGACCCCGAAAACTATGGATTCAACACTAATCTCGATCATTTTAGACATTTTATTTTTCACCCCTTCTTCCCCCCTCCTCCTCCCCCAATACTGATGGGAGCTGAACTTGCACTTGAACAGCATCGGGAGTGTCACTATTCATCTCAACGACCCCGAAAACTATGGATTCAACACTAACTCCCGGTCATTTTGGACATCCCCCCTTCTGTCCTTCTTCCTCAAATGCTGATGGGGGGGGACTGAACTTACACTTAAACGGCATCGGAAGTGTCACTTTTCATCTCAGCGACCCCGAAAACTATGGATTCCACACTACTCTCGGTCATTTTGTACATTTTCCGCCCCTTCTTTCCCCCTTCTCCCGGATGCTGATGGGACTCAACTTGCACTTAAAAGACACCGGGATTGTTATTATTCATCTCAGCGATCCTGAAAACTTTGGATTCGACACTAATATCAGTCATTTTCGATTATTTTTACATGTCCGCCCTTCCCCGCCCCTAGGGGTGCCAGGGGTGTCTTAACCCCTGGTTTTTCTTTCCAGATTGTAATTCACATGTGTACCAAGTTTGGTTGAAATTACAACAGGCGTTCCAGAGTAATGCTGGAACATACACACATTATACATATGTGGGTGTGTGTGTGTGCATAATTCGCACGTTTTCTCCCTTTGAAAGTCCTCATCGGCACCAATTATGGCCCGAGTCGCCATCTCGGTAATGCGCCCAAAGTTATTACACGTAATGGCAACATTCTCATGAATAAACCAAGTAGCCTTTGTTGACATTGAACCTTATAATGTTGCGGAACAAATTGACTCAAAATCTGATCCAGCAAGAGAACGCAAAGGCATTTTCCTTTATTGCTTGCTCACAACTGGAACACGGGAAAGAAAGGCTCTTTCTGTCATCGACTACGAATCCTCAAAGCTTTCGATCTTCCGCCTAATAACTTAATCACTGTGGGTTTTGTTAAAGTTGCTATTAAGGAACAAAGACCTTCTGTCGCCGAAAAGAATATTCCGCGGATTCCGTAGTAGCAGAAGTCGTGTCTGGTGGCACAGAACCTAAAAGTCCGTGGCATCACGCAAACGGCATCGGATGATCATTGATGACGATCCCTTCTTAAGAGCTTTGATCAGCCGCTGAAACGTGGGTTTCGCATCGCTTCCACCAGGGCCCGCCCCTTTCTTTCCTGTTGCATGTGATGCCACCCACGGTGGCACAAATTCTGCGCATCTAATGAGGATTCGACGAGCCAGGGACGCCCCTTCCATTGTCGTAATCGTCATCCGAAAAGAAGGAATACAGATAAGAACCGTCTTTTAAAACATCGTTTGTTACGTGACAACTGCAATCCGCTAATAAATAATGAAAAACCAGCGTACTAGCTTGACAACAGCTCCATGCTTCAATAACTCGCTATATGTTGGGAATCTGAGGGCTGTGGGATTATCCAAAAAGAATGCTTGAGTAGTGTGTTTATGGGTGCTTTTAGAGGTAGTGTGAATAGCGTAAAAAGAGTTCACACAGTATATTATATAAGCTGATTTTTTTTCTTTTAATGAGAAATGCTTGTTAATAATTCTTAGAAGTCTCTCCTAAGCTACTTCAAATCTGGACAAGCTACATGTCAAAAAATGTCCAAGCTGATTTTAAATTTAAGAGTCAGTTTTATACCGTCTATGGATCATGCTTCTCAGCTCTTGACTTCTGCAGAACGTAGAAAGGACGTTTAACTTTACTCACGATTTTGAATGTGTGTCTGGAATGCGGGAAATACTCCATTTACTCTAATTTTATTTATCTATATATATAAAACAGTTCCGTAACTGACTCACTGACATACAACGCACAGACCAAACCGCTGGACCTAAAGGGCTGAAATTTTGCAGGGCGATTCTTCTTATAGTGTAGGGGTGCACTAAGAAAGATTTTTGAAAAATTCTTCTTAGATTATTTTAAATTAAATTTTTAAGCTATTTTTGTAACTTTTTTTAAGTTTGCATTTAAAATAATAATTTGAGGGTTATAAAATTTATATCACGAGAAAGATCATAAAAATTCCTTTAAAATGAAATCTTTTTCGAACTTTTACCTCAATTTTCTGATTTTTTGTGAATTTTTAAAGATTAATTTTTAGAATTTAATTTATTAAACGCTGATCACGTGATTTCTTTTTCTGGTACTTTAAATAAATTTATCATCACGTGCATAATAACTAAATAGACAAAAAAATATTCTTTTTCTTTCTAATGCAGCAGACGATTGGATATTATCCAAAAAAAATAAATACCCCTTACGTTTTTTTATAAATATATATATACATATATATATATATATATATATATATATATATATATATATATATATATATATATATATATATATATATATATATATATATATATATATATTTTACATCAATTGTATACATTGATCGTTGTATTTATTGTAAATATATATATTTATTTTTTTGGCATTAATTGCATACATTGACCGTTGTATTTAATTTGAATGTACTCCGTAGCGAAGTGCGGGTTTTCAGCTAGTTTATATATATATATATATATTGGCCATTAATTGCGTTTTCTGTGTTCACATTTGTAAGGTATACACAAGATTCGATTCACAAGAATCGAACTTTTGAGTGAATTAAAGAAGCTGCTTCAGATATGCTAATTTTGGCATACGCGCTTAGTATAAATACCACGCAGCGCCATTAATGAAAAAAGGGGAGTTGTTGTTAAGGTTGAAAAGGTGTTATCCTGCGCTAGTGCTTTACGGGCCAGAAGTTTACGTGGCAGTACTGCTGGTTTGACTTACTGTTCGTGAGTATAAAATTATATTGTTCTTGAAAGCTGTATTTACATTCCGTACAAGTAGTACGCATGCTTATTGCTGTAAAAGCCAATTATATGTGCAATGAATCCAATAAACATTGTTTCATGTATAAATTGTGTTTGTATATAATTCAAATAGAGTGCCACTTCAAATTATATACACCCAAGTCTGGGTAGAAGTGAGCATAGATTCTCTATACTGGCGCCCGAAAAATATATATACCCTGGTAGTTAGCGTTAAATTTGTAACGAAGAACATAATTGAAATTAAAAACTGTGTACTGTGTACGTATATTGATAAAATTGTTGCAAGTACTTATATACTATTTAAAAAATGAGTGTTGTAGAACAAAATCCCGCTGGAAATTTTCCTCGGGTAATTATGGTTCAGCAAATTGCGCCATTCGAAGCCACCTTCAATGGCGGCCCCTCAAGCCAATTCCTAAAGAAAATTGAGCATTACTTTCAGCAACAATGCACCCCAGAGGGGGATAAACTTAAAATTGCTCTAGCCGCTTTAAGAGGTAGTGCATTTCAGTGGTACACGTGTATGAAAAGCAGTAATCTGATTTTTGACTATTTGTCATTCAAGCAACAGTTTCTTAGTGTTTTTCCAAAGACCTTTAATCAAAGTGAAATTGAAGCGGAAATTTATTCGCTAAGGCAACGTGAAGGTCAGTCTGCATTAGATTTTGCTATGGAAAAGATTTCCAAGTGTGAGGAATATTTAGAGGGAATGACGGAAGCGATAATCTTAAAAATAGTTATCCAACGTTTGAAGCCAAGTGTTCAAGATTTTTTAGATAATCAAACAATTACAAGCAAGGTTACCCTCCTTCAAGCTTTAGCTAAATATGACAATAGACATTTCTTCGCTACCCCTCACCGTCATTCAGGTACGAGAAGTTTTATACAGCCGCGCCAAAATTTTTCGCGAGTTTCAAACCAGCAGCGTAAGCAGTACCGCAGGCAAAATAATAGAAGCGCACGGCGTGATAATGAAATTAGTGCACTTAAAGAAAATATGCAAGCACCTTACTTGCACTGGCAAGTTGATTCACATGATATGGTTCAACCTGTTGAAACTGTGTGGTCAAATGTATTATTTTGTCCGAGCAGTAATCATTATTTTGAGAATAGTGAAAGTCAGGGTATTTTTGTGGCTTATAAAGAAAGTGAGTCTAGCTGGAATGATGAGGTAATTCCAGTACAAATTTCTGAAAATAGTGCCGATACTAATGCTAGTGGTTTAGAAAATAAATCATCGGACACTTCTATTAATGCTATACCTGATATTATTAATGCTATACCTGATATTATTGATGCTATACCTGATATTTTAGATGATATTCACACATCTGTTAATGAAGGAAATTTAGTAGATGACGAAGTATGCGTTACGGAAGTTAGTGAATACTTATTAGTTGACGACAATAAAAATTCTTTAAACGATAGTAGGAACTTGCTAGGTGATGATATTATTTCAAGTTTCCAGCCGAATGGGGATTGTGTAGGCCAGGTTGATAATATGGTTTTAAATAAAGTACATGAAAACCATACTGAGAATCAGGATGAAAAGTTGACACAGAGTTATACTGTGGGTAGTTTAGCTGATGCTTCGGAAGTTATAGAGAAAGTTTGCAATAAAACGCACGAGTACGAAAAGCTTAATCTTCCTAAAACTGAAGCAGTGTTAAAGAATTTAAATGATAACAATTCTGATGTCGCAAGTTTCAAAGAAACTTTTTCGTCAAAAGAGGATAAAACTAAAGTTAAGGGGGATAAAAAACGTGAAAAAGCGCCTTCAGGTTCCAGCATTAAAACTGCTAATACTGAAGTAATTAAGGCGGTAAACAAGAAGTCGTATAAGCACAAATACGAAAAGCAGAGTCAGGTAGTTGAAAAAATAAAATCTGCATTAAAATTTAATACCGATACAAGCAAAAGTACGAAGAAAGGTAAAGTGTGCACTACAAAAACTCCATCAAAGGAGGAATGCGTCGCTGATAAGGTACACAAGGTTGTAAAAAGGAAGAATGACAATTTTAAAGCTCCTTTGCATAAGCACAGGGAACGCAAGATATCAGCCGCCCAGCAAGGTTGGCCTCCTCCCAAGAGACCTCCTGTCCATCGTCAAGCCGGACCAGCGCCTCAGGACCTACGACCTGCTGCACGAAGGATGCCCACACGGTCAACGAACCCCTTTACTAGGACTGCGACCATCAAGAGAGGTTCAGCGGATTGGACAAACTGGTGCAGTGAAGTTGCTGCATTCATGAGGAACAAGTCTTGTATCAACTTTCTTATTCTAACTCCCACCCTTTAATAAAATCGAACCAAATTGGTTTGAAGTTCCCCATTGTAGATACTGTGTAAACATTTTGAGGGGAAGTGGTGAGGCACTGAAAAAAAAAAAGGTATACTGTTGTTGTATAAATTTTTGAAGGGGACATGTAGTGAAAAAAAATACATACTAACTACAGACAACAAACAACTAACATACTAACTTCGCAAATCATAACACATGTACATTATAAATTGGGGGAGAGCAGATACAGTCAAGAAATGTCATGCTGTGCAATTGTGTTGTCACTTTTAATTAAAATAGATATTTTAGGGCGCAGTTGGCCAGCCCAGTATCCGCAACTCTGCAAATCCACTGTGTAATGGTGTCACCTGGACCCTTCGGGGTTAGTTTTGTAAAATGGTAGTGGCGTTTTTCCCCCACACAACGTGTGGAAGGTTTTTTTGGCTTTGCCACCCATTATGTAAAAAGTCAGACCAGCACGCGTTTTCAATTAGTTAACTGAAGCCGTTCAGACCTCAGTTACCTAATTTTTTTTTTCGAGGGAGGCCAGTGTAAGGTATACACAAGATTCGATTCACAAGAATCGAACTTTTGAGTGAATTAAAGAAGCTGCTTCAGATATGCTAATTTTGGCATACGCGCTTAGTATAAATACCACGCAGCGCCATTAATGAAAAAAGGGGAGTTGTTGTTAAGGTTGAAAAGGTGTTATCCTGCGCTAGTGCTTTACGGGCCAGAAGTTTACGTGGCAGTACTGCTGGTTTGACTTACTGTTCGTGAGTATAAAATTATATTGTTCTTGAAAGCTGTATTTACATTCCGTACAAGTAGTACGCATGCTTATTGCTGTAAAAGCCAATTATATGTGCAATGAATCCAATAAACATTGTTTCATGTATAAATTGTGTTTGTATATAATTCAAATAGAGTGCCACTTCAAATTATATACACCCAAGTCTGGGTAGAAGTGAGCATAGATTCTCTATACATTTTATTTTTATTTGCGTCCTTGAAAATTTTTACAAACTTTAAAGTATCCTCGATCTGGAATCAAGGGAACTGTCTTCTTTTTATTTTCTTCCATTTTTCTTTCGTAGCAGGCTAAAAATGTATTAAAATTGCTGATCTCGCTTCAACGTTTAGAGCTGAGAATGATCTTGGAAAATCAAGAAATTGTGTTATTGCATCAATTTGACTGTAAACTTTCTTCATTTTTCGTTGCTTTATTTAAAATTTTTGTTTGTAATGTAAAGAAAAATATGTCTTTTGGCAGAATCAATCGTCGAGCTGTTCATCAGCTCAGAAGTTAGAGCCGTGAGTTCCATGTGATCACGTTTTCAAAATTCAGATTTCCTTTTATTTTTTATCTGTAATAGGTAAAAAATATAGGAGTTCAGGAAATGTGCTTTAATAACTCAGCAGTTTAAATATAATTGTTGAATAGATTTTGTTTGGTGGCATTCTCCAATTCCCATTGAAAAACGTTCTGTAATACAGAGGGGGGGGGGGTATTCACTTATCAAAAATTAGATCTTTCATCTTAGTTGAGTTTTAAAACACTGATCTAGTAAAGAGAGGGCCGCCCAGAGACTTTACGGGGCCTGGAGCAAACTTCTGTTGGGGACCCCAAGACTAATTTTCAGAAGACTATTTTGTAGTAAGAGAAATCTGATTAATCGAATAATTTATTTTTTATTTTTGGAGGGGCCCTCTTTTTTCAGGAAATTATTTTAAATTTTGAAGTACGGTACAAGTTTCAGAATTTTCTTTCGGGGGAAATCTAATAAATAAATTTTTTAACATTTTTTGGAGCCCCTCCGGCAGTTGGGGGCCTAGGGCAAAGTTCCCCAGTTGCCCCCCCCCCTCTGGGCGACCCTGAGTACAGAAAAGGTTCAGAGGTCAAGCCTTCCTTGGGGCTAACCTTTCCTTTTTTCTTTTATACATTTAGGGTCTGTTCACATAGGAGTCCGTTCCGTTGCGTTTAGGAAAAGATGACGTTGAGACGAAAATAAACCAATCATAGGCATTAAAAATTTCATTGCTAATCGTTTGGAGGCCTATGATTGGTTTATTTTCGCCGTTTTATTGGTTTATATCAGTGGAAAAGCAGAGATACTTGCTTTCGTTCGATTTGTTAAAGATGAAAAATTCTTCTTGAATGAGTACCTTGTCTGTAAAGATTGGAAGAGCACGACAAAAGTAGAAGACACACTTCAGCTTGTAAAAGAAAATATTTCAAGTTTTGGTTTGCTGTGGAAAAACTGCGTTGATGTTTGCAAAGACGGATGTCCATCAATGTTGGGAAACACAAAAAGAATTTATCACACTTGTGCGCCAAGAAAATTCAAATATTATAAGCGTCCACTGCATGATTCAGAGAGAATCTGTCGTTTCAAAATCTTCAACTCCAGGTATGTTGATTGTTATCCAAGTGGTCAATTCTTATCCAAGTAGTCATCCGATTGTTATCCATCTAGTCATCCAAGTGGTCAATTTCATCAGTCAACCTCTTAAATCGTGAATTTTCTCTCAGCTGTGCGACGCAATGGATTCCGACTACAAAACTCTTTTATAACACACCGAAGTGCGTTGGCTTACGAAGGGAAATGCTTTGAAACGACTCGTACACCTGAAAGAAGAAGTGATTTTGTTTTTGGAGGTCGAAAAATCATCTTTTAAAGTTTCTCTTCATCACGCGATTTGGTGGCTTAAAGTTCAATATCTCTCGGACTTGCTTGAAAAGCTGAACTCTCTGAATTTAAGTCTTCAAGGTCCATTCGGGGATATCGTCACATCAACCAACATCAAAACTGAAGTCATTTGAGGAAAAAATATCACTGTTGAAATCTGAAATATCAAAAGGAAATTTGGACTGTCTCCCGGGTGTCAATGAATCTCAGTCGAAAAAAAAAAAATGCAGACGAAAATATAAGTACCATTGAAAAACTTCAAACCTCACTTAAAAGCTACTTTCCTTCGCTTTCAGTTGACGAATATGAATGGTTAATCAACCCATTTGTAATTTTCAAGACACCAAATTCGACAACAAAGAAAAAGAATAGCTCATTGATTTGAGAAACGATAAGTTTTACTGGTTCAACATTCTTCGAGGAAAATTTGGATGAGTTTTGGCTTTCTGTCAAAAATTTGTACCCTGTACTCAGCTTGAAAGCTATTAAAATTCTTCTGCCTTTTGCATCTTCATGGTTCTGTGACTTTGGATTTTAAGAATTGACAGAAATCAAGTCCAAAAAAGAGAGAAAGACTTTTGAAAGTTGACGATGAAATGCGAACTTGTCTGGCGACTTTGGAACCTCGTTTTGATTTAATTTGTTCATGAAAACGGGCTCAGCCCTCTCATTGAATAAATTTTGTAAATAAATAATTTTTTTTTTGTATCATACAACTTTTACATTTTTTTATATACAGGTGTGCTGCAAATAATTCCAGATATTTTTAGTGGCACGTCAACCCAAAAAGTTTGAGAAACACTGCCGTAAATCTTTGTACAGTATTTTATTGTTCAGTGCGCTGGTGTTGTAACCTCAAACGGGTCGCGTTTTTGATTCTTTCTCTTATGGTTCGATGGAGCAAGATATGATTTAGGAAATCCACCTCTTTTAGACCCAATAATCCAAACCAAATCTTAACATTTTCACACTTTTAATTACAAAACGAAGACCTATAATATCACCGAGCACTCGAGCACATCCACCTATCTATCTGCTGATCTAACAACTGAAAATACTTCCTTATACAGTTTTTCCCACTGCAGACTCCCTGTCTCGTCAAGCTAGCGGTCGCAATGTTTGCCTTTTGAGTTCGCGCATCTGATGCATCTGGCACAAAAGGAAAAAAAGCAAGAACTTGTGTACGTTTTAAGAGTTCAAGCTTGACAAAACAAATGAGCCATCATTAACAACCTCCTTTACAAAAAGAGTTTGTGAATATTTGTGTTCACAAACATTGTTTTTGTTTGTTGTTTTTCGGGAAAACAGACTTAGCTTTTGGAAGCATAATCTGAAAAAAACAAAGATTGCGTTGTAAAATCCTAAGGTTTGTTTTTTCTTTTATCTCTTCCCTCATGATCGAAATTTACTTTTTAAAGTACTACGAGCGACAGCTGGTGAAAACAAGTAAAACCACTATATTTCTGAAGCCACTGCAGTGGTACCTCGACTTAGGAGCTTTTTGAGATATGAGCAGTCTCTCGGACTTTTTTCCCCCTTAAAGTCCGAGTTAAAATTCGGGTTTCGAGCCAGCTTCAGATACCCCCAGGGCCTGATTATGAACGCTGGAGGCCCCTGGGCAGATGCTATTTGCCCCCCCCCCCCCGCTACAAACATTTATAAAAATAAAAACTATCCATGGGCTATACACACTATTAGAAGTACTAGGTGCATACACCAAGGGGGTTTTGGGCGGCCCCCCCTAGCATTAGGGGGCCCTGGGCAAAGTCCCGATTTGCCCATGCGATAAAAAGGCCCTGGATAACACACCGGTAGTTTGCTAAACAAACGCCATGTAACGTCCGCGTCAAACGAGGACACGAGAAACATATAATATTTGCAACCTTTATGTACAATTATTATACAATTATGTACATATTATTCTAAGACTACTTTCCCGTCTTATACCGAGAGATTAACTCTCAACAATTATCATACGGGACATATTACTCTGCGAACACTTGAGTCGAAATCCGAAGCCGAATAGCGTCCAACCTTTCATTTCAAACACACTCTGAAAGGGGGGATGAAACAGACCTCGTTGGACAATTTTTTGATCGAAAACCCCTGCAGATGAAAGTGAGGAAAGCTAGGCGAAAAGGGCAAAAATCAGCGAATTAAGGTTTCAATTTTTCAGTTCATCCTTTGTCCTCCACCTCCTTCAGCATCTTCAAGTCTTCTGATCTCCACAATAAATGTTGTGCATTATACTTAACAAAACCAGTTTATTGCAGTACAGTCTATTGTATTCTGTTTTTATACAATATATGTTATTTATAAACACTTTTTAAGTTTAAAAACATGTGATAAAGAATTGTGGTGTTTTGAGGGGGCCCGGAACGGATTAATGGCAATTCAAATCATTTCAATGGGGACAATTGATTTGACAATAAATTCGAGTTACGAGCTCCGTCACGGAACGAATTAAACTCGTAAGTTGAAGGCACCAGTGTATCTCCTTTATTTTCTGCCAGATGTCCGGAATTTGGCCAGGCGTTTAGTTCTTGTGCGTGTCACTTTGATAAAATCCTCTGTGAAATATTTTGAATTTATTTAACGCTTCATATTCTTTAATTAACTGAAAGTTCATACTCAACAGAAGTTCTCACCGCATTTTACATCAAGAATACACTAACGTTTTGCTTATTACTGGTCATTTTCGTTTTCTTTAGTACGGCATTTACTATGAAAACATTTCATGAATGTAAGAGATAATTATATCTTTCATTTCCGAAACACATTTTGTCTGAAATTTAATAGCTTTTTTAGACGTCTGCCTTTCACGTTCATCTATCCTATTATTCTGAAGGTAGAATCCTCCAGGTATTCTTAATGGACGTCTGACTTCTCGGCGATATTTTGATTAGATATTGCTTTACCTGTTGCACAGCCACAGTTTTTCTCAATCAGCACAGATGCAGTTTATTTTCTGCCGGATAATGTTTTCTAGTGTGGATATTATGCGTTTTTCAGGATTGCATATAAGTTGTTGTCATTTGTTATAATCCTGACAGACCTTTCTTCAATCCAGTAGAAGAGGGATACATCAAAGGCTGTGACCATCAAGCTTTTTGGGCGAAAGGGGACAATAACGGAGGGCAAAGTTCTTGGTCAAATGTGCCACAAGATGACCTTTGAGGTGTAATCGATCCGTGCGTTTTCTCTAAGTCTTGATCAGTGGTGCGAGTTAACCAGAAACTGTTTCTAAAGGGGGTTTTATCCGTTTTGGAGAAAGAAATTAATGGATCTCAAGGAAAGAGATGATGGTAAATAATAGTGGAACCTTTCCCAATAAATGGCTAACCTTAACTTCCCCTTCCCAGAGGTTGCGCATTAGCGTTTGTTATCCTAATGGAAATTTCTCGCAACTGCACTTCATCAGCATGTTTTTGACGTAGCTAGCATACACTGCTTTTGTTGTAACAACTGGATATGTTATCAGTTTGTTCGTTTTTTTCTTTTTTTAAAAAAAATATTTGAACGAATTTCCAGCTCCTAGATGCATGCATATTCTGCTGTTGTTGGGTTGTGGCTTATGCCCCTTGACCGACAGTATAACAGATCAAGTCCATAAAGGCTATTGGGCAGAATGGTGTTGCTCCGGTTTCGAATAGCACCACAAGGGTCGGAGTCCGACTAAGGGCCTGTCCACATAGGAGTCCGTTGCGTAGCGTTAAGGGAAAGATGACGTTAAGACGAAAATAAACCAATCATAGGCGTTAAAAATTTCATTGCTAATCGTTTGGAGGCACATGATTGGTTTATTTTCGTCTCAACGTCATCTTTTCCTTAACGCAACGCAACGGACTCCTATGTGAACAGGCCTTTAGCTAAAGGGCCGGTCCCGTAATTTTTAACCGAGTCAAGTGTCGAGACCCATACACTTGACCCCGATGTATATTCTAAAAGTTTGCAACTTCGGAAAACAAATGTTTGATTAACAGTTATTTTGGCACTGCTGAGTACGAGACATTATAATTAAACAATGTTTATATTAAAAGTATCTAATTATAACGAAATTTAGTTTAAAATTTTAACACCCAGTTCGTTTAATAGAAAAGTGCTATGACTGGGCCTTGCTGCATAATTATTCACTTAAATATCCATAACTGTCTACAATTTCTAATAGTTTTTGTCATTATTTTCTTCTCGGATTTCTTCTGCGTAGTTCATATTTGTGCGTAATCAGTATAAAGTTGCAATTTTTTTTTATATAAGTGATATGAAAGCAGGAAAATTTCAGGTTGAAAGGAAAACCTGCCTCCACCCCCCACCCCCCCTCCCGCTCTGGACATTTTAGTGGGCAATCAAGATTCACATTCGGCATGAACGTTTTAAAATGCAAAATACCTGGAAACCCCTCATAATTTATTGTCTGTCAAGGAAGAAAATCATTGCATGTTAGTGAAATATAACTCTGTAACTCTACTCAAAAATTATTCACATTCACTTTCTGTGGAACTTTTCAATTTGCGAACAAAAAATTACAGCTCACAGCTTTTGTGGTAATCGCACACACGCAGTTTTCTCGTGGGGCAACGGTTCGACATAGGATGTTTCGCTCGCCAGCCAAGCGAAATGACTAATTGAATTTAGTGACGTTTGTCTCCGCCCTTCCTATTGGTTAGTTGGGTGTGACGTGGACTGTGACTGACCAAATGACCTTTGTCACGCAGAATATGAGAGATCGGGGAGTAAATCTTGTTTGATACGGGCATTCGTGACTGCCCTCCATTTCTATGTATTTCGGATTTGGAGTTTTTTTAGCAGTGGTGTGAACAGAGATGTTTACGTGGGGTGCATAAGAGGAATTTAAGACAGTCACGAAAGTGCGACCAAAAAAAAAACAAGAAAACCTTTACCGTCCTTCAACTCTGGCTTCCTCGAAAACATTATGCAGTGAAAACGGATGCAGGCAATATAACGATTGTCAGCTAATCAATCTCCTTTATAACTAATCGTTGCATATGATAGTGGATGCATATTTGACTCAAACAGAAAATAGACTATTGCATTTTACATAATAAAGTGAGCATCCAAGTCGCGCTTCAGAATTCGTTTTAAACTTTTTGATGCATTGATCATAATCAGAACGCTCGAATTGTCTATGCTAGGGATAAAAGGCAATGGCGAATAGCTACATACTTCGCCAGGCCAAAAACTGGAAAAGGTTATACAGTCGAACCCCGTTATAGCGAACCCGGTATATAACGAACTCACGGATATAACGAACGAAATTTTGGTCCCGTCATTTTCTTTATTGTACTTAATTTCTTTATTGTACTTAATTTCATTTATTGTACTTAATTTAATTAGTATTGTGCCAGTTTAATGTAATCGATTTTAGTTGATTTAATTCATTAATGATCATTTTTAATAGATTTTATTATTTTTTTAAATACATCATTATTGAATACACATTGCAACTAATGAGTTATACCTTTTGTGAACTCTAGCATTTTTCTTAATGGTTCGGATATAGCGAACCCCCGGATAAAGAGAACAAAATCTTTGGTCCCTTGAAGTTCGTTATAACGGGGTCCGACTGTAAATGGCATGAGGGAAATTTTAAGCGTTGGTATTTGTATAACATATATCATTCGCCAATGGTTAGACTAATAAATATTTCTAAATTCTTAAATAGTTTTCATAGCTTTAACGATAATTTTTCTTTTAATTATTGAACCAAATCATTCAAATCTGGCGTATATTGACTTTTTGTAGTTCCTGGCAATTTAGTTAAGGAAGAAAAATTAGAAAAAATAAAATTTTTAATAAAATACAGTCTAACACCGTTATAGCGAACCCGGTATATAACGAACTCACGAATATAACGAACGAAAATTTTGGTCCCGCCTTTTTCCTCTTGTACGTAATTTAATTAGCATTGTGTCAGTTTAATGTAATCGATTTTAGTCGATTTAATTCATTAATGATCATTTTTAATAGATTTTATCATTTTTTTAATACATCATTAATGAATACACATTGCAACTAATGAGTTATATATTTCGTGAACTCTAGCATTTTTCTTAAGGGTTCGGATAAAGCGAACTACCGGATAAAGCTGACAAAACCTTTGGTCCCTTGAAGTTCGTTATAACGAGGTTCGACTGTATTGACTTGTTGCAGTTCCTGCCAGTTTAGTTAAGGAAGAAAAATTAGAAATAACAAAATTTATAATAAAAGTGCAATTAATATGGCAGAGTGCAATTAATATGGCAATCTAATCAGAGTGCAATTAATATGGCAATCTTACATACATTAATTGAAAAATTGAATATTTACCTAAGAGCCACAAATGGTAAAAACTGCCGCAAAGATAGTGACGTAAAGCCGCAGTTTGGCCAACCATGGTCTATTCGTATCCAAGAAAAGCAAAATATTTACTCATCATCCACGTCAAAGTTTCAAGCGGACGTCTGAAAATGCAACTAAGCACGGAGATTTTGGGTGGCTATTTGATTACGCGAGCATACCGTAGACCGAACCAAAATAACTATGAGGGGACAGATCAGAAACTTCTATATCTTAGCCAGGATTCGAATTCAAGCTCACCTAGTACAAGCTTTTGAGATACAGTCGGACCCCGTTATAACGAACTTCAAGGGACCAAAGGTTTCGTTCGCTTTATCCGGGGGTTCGCTATATCCGAACCGTTAAGAAAAATGCTAGAGTTCACAAAATGTATAACTCATTAGTTGCAATGTGTATTCAATAATGATGTATTTAAAAAATGATAAAATCTATTAAAAATGATCATTAATGAATTAAATCGACTAAAATCGATTACATTAAACTGGCTCAATACTAATTAAATTACGTACAATAGGAAAATGGCGGGACCAAAATTTTCGGTCGTTATATCCGTGAGTTCGTTATATACCGGGTTGGCTATAACGGAGTTCGACTGTAACACAATAAATACACTGCGGACGGCGCACTAGCAGGGATTTAGGGCCTGTTCACATAGGAGTCCGTTGCGTAGCGTTAAGTGAAAGATGACGTTGAGACGAAAATAAACCAATCATAGGCGTTAAAATTTTCATTGCTAATCGTTTAGAGGCCTATGATTGATTTATTTTCTTCTCAACGTCATCATTTCCTTAATGCAACGCAACGGACTCCTATGTGAACAGGCCCTTAGGGTCCGTTCACTTACAATCCGTCAGCGTTAGCGTTACTCGTATTGAATTCGTATTAAAATTAACCAATAACAAACCTCCATACGATTAGCAACGAAATTGTTAAGGTCTGTGATTGGTTTAAAATACGTCAATACGAGCAACGATGACGCTGACGGACGTAGTGTGAACAGGTCCTAATTTCTCTAAACCTTTGACTGTAACACATACAACTTCAAATAGCACAGTTAAGATATAAATTAAGCAAATAAATCTAGTATTAATTAATTATAACAAAGAATATATACTTCACATTAGTTAATTATTATATTAATTAATTAGTATCAATTAATTTTACTATTACAAATATTGCTGTTTTTACCATACACAAATATTACTTACACGTAAGTCCAACACATACAAAGACCTATATAAAGTAACTGTAATAATTCACAGGGGACGTAACTATTTTGTCCAGGTGGAAAAATTTAAAAAAAAAAGTTTTTTTTAGTTGAGACGAGAGGGCCAGTTGTTAAATACGAATAGACAAAAATTAATCAATTAATTAAAACACATTATTTTAGGAATATTAATAAAAAATAATTAATGCAAATATAATAAGTATTTCCAATAGAATAAGCAAAAAATTAATGTCATTTATTTATTATTAAGGTTTTTACTGTTGAATATTGGATGTCAAATACATAAAAGTATTTGAATATAAAAGTATTAAAAGTATTAAAATGCTATAATAAAGTATAATAAAAATATTAAAAGTATTTGAATTCTCCATAAGAATATAAACAAAGGAAATTTACAGATTTTTCCCAGATAAGATCAAATGATGTTTTATCATTATTCTACTTAAAGCGTATTTAAATCATTATATGCCGATCTTATAAAATATCTGACTATCTCATTTTGATGAATACAGGGCTATTTTCTCATAACGCAATTTTTTTGGTTTTCCTTGATACATACACACACACACACACACACACACACACACACACATATATATATATATATTTGTGTGTGTGTATAAATGTACAATCTCATAAGCCTAACTGAACATATGTGATACGCTAAGTCGTAAAATACGTTATAAAAACCTAAATGACCTCTATTGTCTTCATAACTCTTACATTTTAACATTAAGTATATGATGTATTTATATACGTCTAAAACAATGGCATTAATAAATCATAAGGAAAAAAAAATATCAACCAAACAAAGGAAAAATGCGTTGACATCTGCTACATCAATTACGCGTTTCGCGTTATAACTTTTCCACCACTTTTTAAACCACAGCAAAATGAAATGCGGTATCATTAAATTCCCGTTCAGTGATTAGATAGCGACTTAAATAATTTAACGCTTGTTTAGTGACAAATTATCCGTTTTACTTATTTATTTCATTTATTAATTTGAAAAATCGATTACGTACCACGGGGAGACAATAGCGCCATGCTAATACCGTTTTATTGTATCAAGAAAACGTTAATGCCGTCTGGCATTCAATTAGTAATACGAAACTCCCCTCTCCCTGGCAGGTGAGAGAGCCGTCCTTTTTATCTGCGGCGAAACGTGTTTTCGAAAAATTTTTATTCGAAACGCATTTAGTTTTCCTCGTTGGTATCAGTGCTGAAAACGAAACGTCTGTCTTTGAACATTCATAATTTATCAGGATTCTGGGCACGGAGGGAACTGAAGCTTTTAATTCGTCTCATGACTTCTTTCAAAATAAATTTTATGATACCTAAAAGCAGTGTATTCAATTTATCATACACCCAAGTATTTGTCGTCGCGTGAAATTAAAAATTAGGTTAACCAGCGTGGAGAAAATTGTAAGTTCCATATAGAGTCGAACCTCTTTATAAGGCACTCGGATGTTAGATCCAGGCCCTGATTTTCCATTATTTTTATTTTAAAAGAAAAAAAAGAGAAGATTCCCATTTCAATTTTTTTTATTTTACCTTTTTTTAATAGCAATTTTTTGTATATATCCTTTTTGTATATATTTTTTGTATATATCTAATTTTTAGAATTTAATTTATTAAATGCTGATCACGTGATTTCTTTTTCTGGTACTTTAAATAAATTTATCGTCACGTGCGTAACAACTAAATAGACAAAAAATATTTTTTTTTCCTTGCTAATGCGGCAGACGATTGGACATTATCCAAAAAAATATTAAAATACAGTTAAAGAAATGCTCTACAAACTGTACTATATTAACTGTACTATATTCTTTAGTATTCTTTATATTAGATTTAGATAGAATATTTTCTTCTACATTATTTTATATATAAAATTATCCTTTACGATTTTCTTATAAATATATATATATATATATATATATATATATATATATATATATATATATATATATATATATATATATATTACATCAATTGTATACATTGATCGTCGTATTTATCATATAATATATATATATATATATATATATATATGGCATGAATTGCATACATTGACCGTTGTATTTAATTTTAATGTACTCCGTAGCGAAGTAGTGATGCGACATCGATAACAAAACATCGATGTTTTGAAACATCGATATTCAATATTAAAACATCGATGCTAATAAAACATCGCCCAAAAACCATCGATGTTTTTAAACATCAATGTTTTAGAACATCCATTTTTTTTTAAAATGGTTTAGTAATCTCTAACATTAATGTTACTTCCGTTAGTCGTGGGGGAGGGGGTGATTTAATTTTACTCTCTGATTGGGCAGGCACAAATAACAAAACCTTGGTTGCTTTGGGCTACATTGATGACTCAAAATTCTCGTTGTAAATACCGCCATGTTTTGCCTTCAAATGGCCAAATAAATTCGTGGTATTGCCAGAAGTTTTGAGGGACTTAAGGCAAATATTGCATTTCGCCAATTTGTCAGAGGTTTTGTAAAAATATTTCTAAACGGTACTTTTGGGAGGCATCTTACTAATAATATTAACGCCAACTTATATAAAACCAGAACAAAACAAAAACTTAAATGGATGCACTCGTGTATATACTATTTGTAAAATAAAACCCCATGGAAGGTTCTGGAGTGTCAGGAACATTCCAAGCGCTCTGATTGGTTCATTGGTTGTTGATTGCCATTTGTCTGTTTGCTAAGGAATCGTTCCCCTTTTTGTGTTCGTCCTTTTCAGAATTCAGACTTACATTTACTGAGTGTGAAAATTATGCTACGTGGTAAATTTTTTTTATTACGGTACTTTTTCATTAAAAAAACATATCGAGACAACGTAAAACATCGAGCACAAAACATCGATGTTAAAAAAACATCGGCTTCAATAAATCGATGTTTAAAACATCGATGTTTTTATCAAAACATCGATGTTTTGGAAACATCGACATCGATGTCGCATCCCTATAGCGAAGTACGGGTTTTCAGCTAGTTCATCATATGTATGTTATAGTGCAGAGGTGGGGAACCTTTTTACCATTAGAGACCACGTGTAAATTAGGTAGTAATAAAGGAGGCCGCATAAGTTGATGAACCTATAAATGCGACTTTTATGAAATTATTAAAGTTAGATATAGTTTTAACAATTTGGTGCATTATACAGAAAAATAACAAAAAAAAAACATTCATGCCGTTCTTTATTTAATTCTGTTGATTTGGAAATTGTTGTAATCTATATAATTAAATATTAATTAATACAAGTGCTAGATTTTATAAAGGCCGCAAGACAAGATCACGGAGGTTCCCCGCCTCCGTTATAGTGTATAAGGGATTAATAAGTTTTTCTGGTTGCATTGTATTGGTGTTTTAATGATGAAGTTAATATGTTGTATTGCTTTTTGTTATTTGATAATGTTCTAGGCTTCTACGCTTCAAATAGCCAACTCTTTGTAAAATGGTACTTTCACAATGATTCATGATTATTTTTTGTGTGTGTCAATTTTTGGAAATTTTACGCCCACATCAGTATTAGGGGGCCCCCATCCCGAGTTGTGCCTACAGTCAAGAATTTTCTAAATCGGGCCCTGGTAAGATCGAACAGCTTTTACGGTCGTTTTCTACACATAACAAATACAGTCGAACCCCGTTATAACGAGCTTCAAGGGACCAAAGGTTTTGTTCGCTTTATCCGGTGGTTCGCTATATCCGAACCGTTAAGAAAAATGCTAGAGTTCACAAAAAGTATAGCTCATTATTTGCAATGTATATTCAATAATGATGTATTAAAAATAAAGTGATGATAAATAAAGTGATAATAAATAAACATAATAAATAAAGATAATAAATAATGATAATAAATAAAGTGATAAAAGTATTTTAAGTGATGATAAAATCTATTAAAAGTGATCATTGATGAATTAAATCGACTAAAGTCGATTACATTAAACTGACACAATACTAATTAAATTACGTACAATAGAAAATGGCGGTACCAAAGTTTACGTTCGTTATATCCATGAGTTCGTTATATACCAAGTTCGCTATAATGGGGTTCGACTGTAATTCTAATTTCACATTATACTCACCGAGTAGGAATACAGCCGAGCGTGTAGTTACTGGGCCATGTAATATCAAAATCGATAGTAGAACATTTTTCGAAGCAAAATAGTTTATAAGACGAAAAAATCATGATTTTGTTTAGCACCTTTTTTATAAAATTTTAATATTTATTAACATTGGAATTGTAATCTTTCAAACAGACCCTTAAAACCTACCTTCGTATATTACAAATATTTTCTTGAAATTTTAGATTACTAGCATTGTATAGCGAAAACTGAAAGAGATTTCTTTACAGTTAATTGGAAGTTAACTTGCATTTCACTTTTCGTTCCCGTCCCGGTTGATAGATGGCTGCACCAGTCTACCAAACAAAATTAACTGAAAATTAATTCAATTCTGCTTAAAGATGGCTAAAAGTATTAAAATAATGCATCGTCATCGTGTTCTGAGCTATTCTAAAAGTTTCATATGTCTAGCTAGTCGGGAAGTTAGTTAAAAATCGATTGCAAGATTTGTACTGGACAAACACACACACACAAACAAGAAAGCGAGTTAATAAAAGCATGGTAAAAAAATTAAACTTTGAACCTCCAACAATTGCGTTATTAACATTGTTTCTCGGGAGTAGCATATAGGAGGATTCGCGCCATACTACCTACATTCTTCCAATTCTTCCATAATTTTGTTAGGCCTGGCAGTTATAATACTCACTTTTAACTTATTTCGGGACTGCCACCCTCATTGTATAGTGGTTAGCGTCTCCTGTGGCGCACCCGGCATTTAATCTTGGGGGGGGGGGGAGACGAGTTGAACGGATAAAAATATTTATAATGCAAATTCAATATTGTAGTCGGCCGTCGTTATTCAGGAGTGGGACGAACGGGAATAGTAAAGAGTACATTTATTGAAATTCTTGGATATACCGGTACGCCACAATTACGTAGATTATTTACAAGGGAGGTTAATAAAATATTACGTCTTGATTCAATACGTCTTAAGGGGACTCACGACTCTTAAGTCAAGGAAATAAAGGCATATTTTCATACTTTTTGACTCTTTGTAACTATTTCAATTGACTCCCAATTTTTCCAAATTTTATGTATATGATAAAGTGATACATTTATTTTAATAAACAAATTTTCAACTCTCAAAATAATTTTAAATATTTTTTTTTTTAAATGCTTTAGATATACCTTGTTTTTTAAGAATTTTTATTGTATACTGGTTTGCGCGCAGAACTATGAAATTAATTTTACACTTAAATGTATAATTCCTGTTTTATATTTAAAATAAATAATTCAAAATACAATTGAACATAAAACAATCAACATTAAAAATTTTTTTTCAATTTTTTTTAAAACTGCTCAAAATATATTTAAAATTTCCTTAAATTTTTGCATTCATTTACCCCTGAAAAAATAACAAAATGTGCAGCGATTGCAATAATTCTAGTTCAGATGCAATAAAATAACATGATTATGCAGTGATAAAAATTTCATGGAATTAGGTTCCATAGTTTTTGAGATATCAGTTGCGGAATGATGCAAAATTACATTTTGAGAAAAATGAGTTTAAAATTTTTCTTACCATAAACTTGATCAGTAATTATATACAGTGGACGCTCGTTAATTCGAACTCAAAGGTTCTCGGAAAAAAGTTCGAATTATCCGAAGTTCGAATTATCCGATGTTAAGAGAAAATATATAACTTTAAATGTGTATCACTGAAGAAGAAAAATCTCCTAGTATGTATAACCCCAGAAAATATATTATACTATGTTATCTAAAATTAACATATTAAAAAGCAATACAGACTTGCCTTAATCATAAAATGAAGCAGAAGATATGCAGTAGAAAGTAAACTTTAATTAAAAATACGAATTGCACTTCGGGGAAAAACTGTAAAATGGAAGTTTGGTTTTGTTTATGATGCCTACATTGTTCAGCCAACTTCTCGATTTGAAGTAAACATTTCAATTCATTTTCAGAGGAAGGTTCCATCTGAATAAATGCTTTCAGAGTTTTTATAGAGTCCATTATGGCTTTGTCGATTATGGCCGCATTTGAAAATATCTTTCGGCAGGTCAGTAGAGAAAAGCCCTGGCAGTTTCCTACCGAAATTAGTGCATACGTCTTCGATTACATCAGAGCCTTGGCTACATACAGTTTGATAAGAAATATTGTGCCTCGACTTAAATCGAGAAAGCCATCCATCACTGCATTTAAAATCTTCAATACCCATTCGACTTGCCAATTCATCAGCCTTCGTCAGTACTAGGGGTCCATTTATCGGAAAATTTCGAGATCTAACATCCTGGAACCATAGCAGTAGAGCTTTTTCTAGATAATCTTGGGATGTATTTCTCATGCGTTTCCTTCCTCTAGTAAATTTTGATTTTTCCCATGAATCTAAAATTGACTCCTTGTTTTTCAAATAAGTTGACAAGATATTTTTTTTTAATTCCACAGTCAGCTGCTAACTTTGTTTTACATTCGCCATTCTCTACTTTCTTTAAAATTTCTACCTTTGTCTCCAAAATTAGGGTTTTGTACTTTCCACGCGTAGACATCCTGAATTTTTACACTTTCACATCACACACTGAGGTAGAAAAACTAGATCATATTAACTAGTCTGCACTGCAGGCATAACTGACGCAGCTCCCTAGAATCTGTAGTAAAGAAATGGTTTTTCAGAAATTCTAAGAAAATCGATACAAATAACGGAAAATCGCTTTGTCCGTTAAGCACTGATAAGGACAATAGCCACTAACGTTTAGCGGAAATGCAATAGTCTAGGAATGCATGTGCCTCTTTACAGAGAAAAAAAATACAGGTGATTTTGACACACAAAATAATAAATACAGCGTGTATTTTCTCCGTTAATTGAGGAAAAAGAAAATTTTTTTGTCAAATTTTTAGTTCGAATTAACCGAATTGATAAAAATTTAGTTCGAATTAATGAGATATTTTTAACATTAACTCCAATACAAGTTTTTTTGGGCCTTTGGATTAGTTCGAATTAACCGAGTTCGAATTAACGAGCGTCTACTGTATTTAGAATATCAATATCTCCGGAACTAAGTGGAATATTTTCATGCGGTTTGCTTTATTTTGTTCAGAAATGATCAGGCTTTAACATATATTTTTTTCAAAAAATGGAATATTTTAAAGATTTAGGGGTAGTGAGTCCCCTTAAGAGTAGTTTCTTCTAACAGAACGACGTCGTTTCAGCATTTTACACCTAACGTTAGGAGCCCATCTTACTCGATTCGACTTCCGGTCTCGTCTTCTGGCCAATAGTCACAGCGCGCCCAATTCGAGGCGAAAGCTTCTTTTTTTGAGTTGTGGCAACGCTTCGTCAGCAGCTAGACGTCACACAGGCGAATAAATGATTGAAATATGAGATGGGAGACGACAGTTTACTACAATACAGGTAACCCTCCTATAACATGGTAGATAGGTTCCTAGAAAATGCCGTGTTCTGTGAAACCGTGTTATATGAGACCCAGAGACAGTTAAAAAAAGGGGGGTTACGTTCCGAAAACTTATTAAAAACAAACATTTTTTTAAATTCCATATAAGCAACTTAATTTTTATTAAAAATATAAATGTATGCATAACACAAAACGAAAAGAAACGAAAAAATATTATCATTAATTTAATAAATTTCATCCTCATCACTGCTCAGTACAATCAAACGATATCGTTTTTTCGGTTGAACGATTATCACCTTCACTTTCAGAACCTTTTCCTTCATTTAGATTTTTTTGCACCTTCTATCCTCTTTAAAAAATCAGTAATTTTGGTTTATTTGCTGGTTCTTACAAGGTCATTGTAGATTCACGGTATGGAGATAGACAATTTTGCAGCTCTTTTTTGAATTTTCGGCTTCTTTCAGCAGAAGGGTTTGCATGCAGGAAAAAAGATTCAAGATTTTCAGCTGAGCGTAGGCCTTCTTGTAATTTTATAGAGAAATGAATAAATTAGTATAATTTGTTTGTCCATTTTCATGTAAAGCCACTATAGTTCATTATTCCTTCCCGTCATTATTTTAAGGTAATTTAGTTTTTAAATGTGTTAAACAAAAATCATGTTATCTAGTGCTATAGAAATATAGTGTTGTACAAAGATTTTCGCAATTTTTTTTATCGTGTTAGAGCGAAACCGTGTTACAGGTTGCAGTGTTATACGAGGGTTCCCGAAATTTATCTTACCATGTTACAGGTTGTAGTGTTATACGAGGGTTCCCGAAATTTATCTTACCGTGTTAGAGCGAAACCGTGTTACAGGTTGCAGTGTTATACGAGGGTTCCCGAAATTTATCTTACCGTGTTACAGGTTGCAGTGTTATACGAGGGTTCCTGAAATTTATCTTACCGTGTTAGAGCGAAATCATGTTACAGGTTGCAGTGTTATACGAGGGTTCCCGAAATTTATCTTACCATGTTACAGGTTGCAGTGTTATACGAGGGTTCTCGAAATTTATCTTACCGTGTTAGTGCGAAACCGTGTTACAGGTTGCAGTGTTATACGAGGGTTCCCTAAATTTATCTTACCGTGTTACAGGTTGCAGTGTTATACGAGGGTTCCCGAAATTTATCTTACCGTGTTAGAGCGAAACCGTGTTGTAAGATGCCGTGCTATAGGAGGGCTACCTGTATTCATAATGCAATTTCTATTTCTTTTGGCAGGGGGGGGGGGGGACTTGGCCCACCTCGTGGGTGCGCCACTGAGCTTCTCAATGGACTTGGGTTTGAATACCGACTAGGGTTCGTGCGTTCCCATGCTGTCCCACCATAAGGAGCAATATCGGCTCAACTAAATGTTCCTATAATAAAGTTATCAACAAGAATCCGTGGTGTTGATAGGCTAGTGTCGTCAAGATAAGTGCCTGCTGCGTTAGCCAAGAAGAAAAAAAAAATATTTCGAGACTTGCGTAAAAACCCACGTTGTTTTCACGTACGTTCCCTAGAAACTCTGTGAATGTAAACCGCGAATACTTGTCATTCCTCTTTTTCGCTAGCTGGAAGACAGAGGGAATTATGCTAATTTTGCGTTATATTAACGTCATCTCACTGCGCATATCCGACTGGCGTGTGTAATCTTTAATTGGTCAGTCATTCCGTCATATTGCCGAATGAAGTATGTTATTTTCTAATTGGTTCATAAATAACGTTGCGTGTCATTAGCTGTGACTTTATCTCAGTCTATGCCAAATTAAAAACGCATGCCGTGATGTATGATGGGAGGTTTTTTTGTTTTTTTTTTGACAGTAATATGTTCTCCGGCTAAAGCATTATTAGTTGCTCGTGAATTTCAGCGCCTGTGCTGTTTATATCGACCAAACCGGTCGCCATGTTTTAAGTTTAATAAACTTTTTTTATTTTATTTTAAGTTAAACCTCCTTGTTTTTGTTTTTCAGTTCGTTAACATCACTATGTTTACTTCGTAGAAGCATTCCAGTTTTAATTACCAGTTTAATTAAAAATAAATGTCATGAACGCTAAAAATGCAAATTTAAACGCGCAATAATATAAATGAATTCATAGACTTGAATTTTATAACTCATTTATATTATTTATTTATGCGTTATATTTATGTTTTAATGTTTATGTTTTAATGTTATTTATGTTTTAAGTTAAACCTCCTTGTTTTTGTTTTTCAGTTCGTTAACATCACTATGTTTGCTTCGTAGAAGCATTCCAGTTTTAACTACCAGTTTAATTAAAAATAAATGTGATGCACGCTAAAAATGCAAATTTAAACGCGCAATAATATAAATTAATTCGTAGACTTGAATTTTATAACTCATTTATATTATTTATTTATGGTTTCGATTTTTTACACGTTTTTATCAACTCGCTTTCTTGTTTGTGTGTGTGTTTGTCCAGTTCAAATCTTGCAATCTATTTTTAACTAACTTCCCGAGTAGCTAGACATTTGAAACTTTAAGAATAGCGCAGAACACGATGACAATGCATTATTTTAATACTTTTAGCCATCTTTAAGCAGAATTAAATTAATTTTCAGTTATTTTCAATAAATTTTGTTTTGTAGACTGGTGCAGCCATCTGTCGGCCGGGACGGGAACGAAAAGTTAAACGCGAGTTAACTTCCAATTAACTTCATTTTCTTTCAAGTTTATGGGATAATTTATCAAAATTTTTTTTAAGTATGTATTAGTATATAGAATTGTCAAGTTTATATGATTCAACAGAAAATTTTAAAACATGGTATATAAAAAGTTCTTTTTATCTTGTAAGTATTATTATTTGTATGCACTGGGCTGCTTTTCCATGACTCATAATAAATCACATTCTGACTCTTACAGGTTACACAAATGAAATGAATTATTAATTTTAAACAAGGTTAAATATCAATTTAGGGATCGCATCCTCTTGTTTCCAAGATAACAGATCACGTGACTCGCTACTGAAATGGGGGGTGGGGAAATATCAGATTCGGGCAGATTAATAGACGAAAATAAATTAAGTTTTTTATTAATAAGTTAATTACTTCTTTCCTCGAATTACTTATAAACTTCATTTATTATCTGAGAATATTTTTCAAAATCTCACCTTGAATGTCGGACATGGTATACCAAAACAAGTCTTATGTAATGAAAGAATTCGGTAGCTCCGTCCATAGTTTATCTATATACGAGTATTTAAGTTGCTAACCCGATTTGTACTTTGGCCACACCGTGAGAGAGAATTACTGCATCAATTTCATTCATTTTGGTCTAAAAAGAAAGATTTTTAATCTATAGATGTTTCAAATTTCATTTTCGTAACCGTAATTTCTATTAATTAGCGATAATTTACATTAAAAAAAATTGCTTTCTGCGCATGCTCTGTGACATGTTTAAATCTCGCCTTAGATACTCACTAAACACGAGGCCCCATAGACACATTAATTTGTTTCTGCGCATGCTCAGTGACATGTTTAAATCTAGCTTTAGGTACTCGCTAGGCACAAGACCGCATAAACACGTTGATGTGTTTCTTCCGAGGAATCTCTGTAGCTCTCTCTCCGCCATTTTAATTTTAAATCATGTTTGTGAGGTATAGAATTAAACCCGACTGAAATTATTTAGTGTTGAGTATAATTTGCGTATTAGTACATTTATTTACTATCCAACCATCATGTTTTGACGGATACCAACTAGTATTAATTAATATAACGTAGCAGTAATATCCTTAAATCATTATTTTTCAAAGTAAATAACAGGAATGTTAATATATATATATATATATATACAGTGGAGTCTCGATCGATCGTTTTCGGATCCATCGTTTTTCCGTATGTGTCGTTCATTTTATCCAGTCCCAACGATCATATTGCTTTGTTATGTTTCCGCATCTATCGTTTTCCCGCATTTTTCGTTCATTTCAATCGGTCCCTGGAAAAACGATAGATCGAGATCCCACTATATATATATATATATATATATATATATATATATATATGTACATACATACATATATAAGCATATTCATATACATATGTGTATATATATATATATATATATGTGTGTGTGTGTGTGTGTGTGTGTATACACACGTTTAGTCTACATTAAATATGTTTATGGAAGTTCATTACATCTTTTTTGCAAAGAATAGGCAAAGGGTAAACATAAAAGGGTTCTTGGTTTAACAGCATATGAAGTAAGAAATTCTTTCAAATCAGAAGGGAGGATATATTTTTTCATTTATATATACAAATCAAATAATATTTCTTAAACAAACTTTTGCCTTAATTTACAGGTTTTATATTCATTTCATTATTGGTAATTTTGACTTACTATAAAGATAGAGCATTTATTTTTAGGGCTATTGTGCTAAATGTTATTTATAAAGGTTAAAAATATTTTATCGTTTTAATGAGTTTTAATAAGCATTTATGTCTAGTATATTAGACCTATTTGTTTTCCAATATGGTTTTATTTTTTTTTTTACTCAAAAAAAGAAAAAAAAAAAAGCTTGGAAATTGCGTCTATAACCAACAGAATGTAACTCATCCCTCAACTGGTTACTTGCATTTTCAAACCTATAATTAATATACATATATATATATATATATATAAAAGTTAACACATACTTGAATTTATTTTTTGAAGAAGTACAATATAGCCTTCTGATCCTCTTTCGTGTTTCCTCGTAAGTCCATACAAAATATGCAAATATTTCCCAACTTTACGGTCATCGACAAGCAAAGTTCAGTTATTGAGTAATTTCATTCGCAGGCTTCTAATATATCAAAGCACTTCATCTGAATAAATAGAGGTTTTCCTCTACTGCAACGTGTGTTACAGCACACTTCTAAACAGTTACACGGGAGGTGTTGATTAATGCCTACCTCACGAATGCAGCAACCAACCAAGAGGTCAAACTGACCAATTAAATTCCAAAACTTGGGACCATTTCTCTTAATGGACGAGATATGATACTTTACATACATGTGATGTCATGTGCTGGAAAGTGTGGTGAAAATAAATGTTTAACAGAGTATAACATAAATCAACTAAAACTGCGCGGAGAACAGAAAAAAACAGAACGTGAACTCGTGCTGTTGTGCAACTATTGATCTCATCATTAATGTACATGATGTTGGGAAATATTAGAATAATTTATCATATTTAATATCGAAAAATTTAATATATCATATACTTTTCATCATCTATACTTATATATAAAGAGAGAGCGATTTTGTACGTGGAGCGTAATCTTCAGAACCACTGTATCTATTTGAAAAATTCTTTCACTGTTTGAAAGGTACAGTATTCCAGATGGACATAGGCTATATATTATGTATATCTAATCAGTAGAAATAAAGTTAGGGGCTTAATCCTAACAATCTCCATTGTTTCCGCTACTGTCTTCTACCGCTTTTTGTTCCGAAGATTTCAACGATCCTTATCGTGGTGCTATCGCGGTGGGCTTCTGTTCTGACGCTAGCGGTCCGAACCTAGCCGTTCTCCGGCACGCCTTTTTCTTTTAAAAAATTTATTTTAATTATTAACTAACATAAAATTAATTTAAGGTATTATTTAGGTTATTATTAAGGTAAAAAAAGGTTTACAATTTATTGTCTATCAACTGGAAATTTATTGGTATAATATTTTGTTCAACCCGGACAAAGTCGGGACGGGCCGCTAGTCTTTTTATATAAAGATTTAAACAGTTACAAAGGAGGTATTTATTAATGCCTACCTCATAAATGCAGCAATCAACCAAGAGGTACCTAAGTCTCATTAAATTACATTTTTTTTACATTTAAGAGTAGTCAACTTTTTTTACGAAATATGTTTGAATTTCTATTTTGTTGCAGTAAAACTAATTAAGCGAGCTATTTAAATTATTCATAGACATTTCTTCATTATGACTTTCCTCAATGTCGTGAACAATCTTTCATAATTGCACTTTATTTGTATTTTACAACTCTAACCCATCATAAATCTCTGGAAAGGTCGCTGCTAGGGGAAAAATCAAACAAACCAACACGTCTCTGCAACTGCAAAACCAAATCCAAAAAGCAAGCAGCCCTCAACACAACACCTAATATTTAAACACCATTCGCATCGTGTTTACGTCATTAGCATTTTCACTAATTCAACACTGCATCAGGCTGTCCTTTCATCCGCACCATCGCCATAACCCAAATGTGAATGATCCCACACAAGGGTGTTACTCACATTTGAAACTGCGATTTCAACAAAGGCGATTTTGTTGAAAGATGTTTTTCGCCTGGATATGGTTGCACTTCCTCATTGCAAAAGACACCACGAAACTCTCTCGCAGTGACAGCGTCTCTAGCTTGTAGCTGAAAGATATAGCATTGAAACGTGCCGTTTTGGAATTGCCCCACAGCAATGAGATCTGACACCATGAACCCTGGGCGTTGTGTGGAGCTTCTTTCTCTCTGTCTGTCTGTCTCTTTCTCTCTCTCTTGATACTTTTACATTTTTATTGCCTTCTTTTACTTTTAGACGGGAAGAAATGGGGATATAATTTAAATTCTGCACGCAGCGTTTCGGACAAATCCTTTGTTTTCTGTGTAAATGTGATTTGTTGGGTTGAGAACATTTTTTTTTGCGGTATTTTGGGGTCATCTTCAAGAAGGCTGTTTCTTTCACTTTCATGTTAGAGCTTCCAGCTACGCAGAAACCAAACGGATGCTAAGAAATAGCATGCTTATATTGACAGCTTTCCCTCTAAAAAAAAAAGGGTTCTTCAACTCTGAACTCAAAAACTGAAAATGTGTGAGCATGATGGAGTAACTTCTATCACTATTTTTGGTAGCTCATGGTTAATAAGGAAAATAGTAATAGATGCCTGTCAATCCATTGACGCTTATGCTTCTTAAGTATTGAGGACTTAAAAAAAATAAAGGAACATAAAGCATGTGTTTGTAAAAAATTACGTTTGTAAAAATTCAGGTACGTCCTGTCAATCAACTGAAGCATATGCTTCTTAAGTATTGAGGACTTTTAAAAAATAAAGAAAAATTTAAATATATGTGTTTGTAAAAATTCCATTTGTAAAACTTCAGTCACGTCAAGTATTCACCAGAAAAAAATAATAGAGTTAGCCAGTATTATGTATGTTAATTCCCATATTAATTTATCTGTTTACTTTTGGCGTTAACTTTTTCATCTAACCAAATATATTTTAACTTTTACGACAGTCCCAAAATGTCCAGGGTATAATTCTGTAAATTTCCAACACAATGAAAATTTCGACGATTTCCTTTTGTTTCACATGACTAGTATATGTATTTTTTGCTATTACTTTAAAACAAAATAATTTGAAACATATCCTTTTTTCTTCTTTCATGAGCGGTTTTATACTTCAAAGAATCATTATGAAGTTCCTTCATACTTCAATAATAAAAAAGTACTAGTTCGTACCCGTCAAAACATGACAGCTAGACAGTAAATAAATGTACTAATACACATATTATACTCAACACATCATTGCCAAATGCTGAAAATCATAATAATGCGCAGATACAAATTAATGCGTTTAAGCGGCCTCGTGCTTAGTGAGTATCTAAAGCCAGATTTAAAAATGTCACTGAGCATGCGCAGAAAGCAATTTTTTTTTTTTTATAGTAAATTATCGCTACTTAAACAGCGCGAAATAAACAATTCCAATCAGGTTTAATTTTATATTTTTCAAACATAATTATCATAAAATAAAAATGGCAGAGAGAAATCTAGAGAGACTCCTCGGAATAAACGGATTAAAATATGTCTCTGAGCATGCGCAGAAACAGTGAGTTTCTAAAGACAGATTTAAACATGCCACTGAGCATGCGCAGAAATCAATTTTTAATTGTAAATTATCACTAATTAATAGAAATTGTGGTTACAAAAACCAAATTTGACAAATCTGCAGATTACAGTCTTTCGTTTAAGACCAAAATTAAGTAAATGGATGCAGTAGTTTTCTGTCACGGACTGTCTAAAATGTCGGTTTAGCATCTTAAATATATAGTTTTTTGTCAGCATAATCTTCGTTAGAATTATTTTTTATTATTATAATTTCAATTGAACAACACAAAAATGTATATAACAGAATATCCAATGATTATTATTCATTTAATTATTATAGTATTCAATGAATACTAATTACAATTACTATAACGCTACTGATAAGGTTTTCTTGCAGAACGCTCCAGTAGTATTATTATAGTATTCAATGAATACTAATTACAATTACTATAACGCTACTGATAAGGTTTTCTTGCAGAACGCTCCAGTAGTATTATTATAGTATTCAATGAATACTAATTACAATTACTATAACGCTACTGATAAGGTTTTCTTGCAGAACGCTCCGGTAGTATTATTATAGTATTCAATGAATACTAATTACAATTACTATAACGCTACTGATAAGGTTTTCTTGCAGAACGCTCCAGTAGTATTATTATAGTATTCAATGAATACTAATTACAATTACTATAACGCTACTGATAAGGTTTTCTTGCAGAACGCTCCGGTAGTATTATTATAGTATTCAATGAATACTAATTACAATTACTATAACGCTACTGATAAGGTTTTCTTGCAGAACGCTCCGGTAGTATTATTATAGTATTCAATGAATACTAATTACAATTATTATAACGCTACTGATAAGGTTTTCTTGCAGAACGCTCCAGTAGTATTATTATAGTATTCAATGAATACTAATTACAATTACTATAACGCTACTGATAAGGTTTTCTTGCAGAACGCTCCAGTAGTATTATTATAGTATTCAATGAATACTAATTACAATTACTATAACGCTACTGATAAGGTTTTCTTGCAGAACGCTCCGGTAGTATTATTATAGTATTCAATGAATACTAATTACAATTATTATAATGCTACTGATAAGGTTTTCTTGCAGAACGCTCCAGTAGTATTATTATAAAGAACACTAACTAATCATACTAATCATACTGTTCAAAGTAGAACAGTATACTGTTCAAAGTAGAACAGTATGATTTGTATTATTATGAAGAAGCACAAAAATTGTTGAGCAGTCTTTTAAACAAAAGTTCCTTTCATCGACAGACTAAAATTGTTTTTCTTTAAAATAAGCAGTCCTTTATTCAGCTCCAATAATCTTTGAAAATATTAATTTCTTGCAAGACTGAATAAACTCTTGGAAAATTTACGACATGCCCTTCAGATGTTTATTTACTCACGCACATTCCTTGGAATCAAAATCCTGAAACGGAAAATAAAAAAGGGATATTGACTTCTCACTGATACCTTTCTCCCACCACGGCACCAGACACAAAAACTCCACGCCAAACAAGAGATCTCACATAATCTCCTTATATATCATATAGCAACGATTTACTCTGCACTGTAACCCTCAAAAGGTCCATATTAAAGGCAACTGAAGCGCTTTGCTTTTCAGTCCATAAAATCTGTGTAGAAACCCGGAGTTCAGCAATGCGCCTATTGTGGACGCTTCGTTGGACAGGCACAAAACAGCGTTCAGTACATATTTTCATTTTCTGAATGGAGCAGCAAAAAGTGGGTCCTGATCCCATAGTGAGATAAGGGGGACTTCTCTGACTTGTTGATATTGTGTCCCCCCCCCTCCCACTTTGTTAAAGAGAAATGGGGTTTTAAATTTTGAGGGTTCTCAACAAATCTTTCGCTGTCAGTGTTTGAATGATAAAAAGCCAGGGCTTTCCAGGCGTCTACTGATAGAGGGAAAGAGGAATAAAGATTTTTGTCGTGGAAATTGCATATCAAGTACAGTCGAATCCCATTATAGCGAACCCGGCATATAACGAACTCACGGCTATAACGAAAAAAAAATTTTGGTCCCGTCATTTTCCTATTGTAAGTAATTTAATTAGTATTGTGTCAGTGTAAAGTAATCGATTTTAGTCTTTTTAATTCATTAATGATCATTTTTGGTAGATTTTATCATTTTTTTTAATACATCGTTATTGAATGCACATTGTGACCAACGAATTATACATTTTGTGAACTCTAGCATTTTTCTAAACGGTTCGGATATAGCGAACCACCGGATAAAGCGAACACAACCTTTGGTCCCTTGAAGTTCGTTATAACGGGGTTCGACTGTAATAGACTTAAATATGAAAATGAAGAAAGAAATGCTTAATTGTCAATGACTATGACAGTTTTATTTAAAGAAGATTTGATTAAAATTATTTGTTAAAATCAAAGGTAGTTTATAGAGTATATAGCTCACTTCTACCCAGACTTGGGTGTATATAATTTGAAGTGGCACTCTATTTGAATTTGATACAAACACAGTTTATACATGAAACAATGTTTATTGAATTCGTTGCACATATAGAATGTGCTTTTACAGCAATAAGCATACGTACTACTTGTACGGAATATATATTAACATTCAATAGAAATACACCTTTGCAAATACTCACAAACCAGCAGTACTGCCACGTAAACTTTGCCCCCGCCCCCCCAAGCACTAGCGCAGGATAACACCTGGAGCTGCTTTCCTCGTAGCTCCCTTAACTCGCTTATCTATCAACCTTAACAAAACCTTTTTCAACCTTAACAACCTTTTCATTAATCAAGCTGCATGGTATTTATACCAAGCGCGTATGCCGAAATTAGCATATCTCAAGCAGCTTCTTTAATTCATTCACTCAAAAGTTCGATTCTTGTGAATCGAATCTTATATATACCTTACAAGTTTTTATTCCAAATTGAAATCTAAAATGCCCAATCTCTAATAAGATGTGCTTAGTTTTCTTTTAAAATTCATAAATACAGGGTTCTTCCATTTTTACCAAATTTGAAATGTTTAAAAGAAAACCTCCGACAATAGTTTCCTTAGGTAGATTCTTCCAAAGAATGGATTAAGGACCCACTTAGTTCATTTAATTGATTTTTATGTCAAACTGGACTGATAAAAACATGTATGTAACTAACCTTATTTTATACCACACGTGGCCAAATCTCTAGATTAGTAGAGTAAAAAGAAGTAGTAAAGAGAGGTTGTTCGTGTTGTTGGTGTTGTTTCTAATCCCTCCTGATCTAACGGTGCTAGACCAGGTTCATGAGTCCATAAATCTTCAGGAGGTCCATTAATAGTGTAAGGTATACATAAGATTCGATTCACAAGAATCGAACTTTTGAGTGAATGAATTAAAGAAGCTGCTTGAGATATGCTAATTCCGGCATACGCGCTTGGTATAAATACCAAGCAGCTTGATTAATACAGAGGTTGAAGAGGGTTTGATAAGGTTGATAGATAAGCGAGAGGGAGCTACGAGGTAAGCAGTTCTAGGTGTTATCCTGCGCCAGTGCTTAGGGGGTCCAAAGTTTACGTAGCAGTACTGCTGGTTTGACTCTCTGCTGGTTTGTGAGTATTTGCAATGTGTATTTTTATTGAATGATAATATATATTCCGTACAAGTAGTACGTATGCTTATTGCTGTAAAAGCAAATTCTATATGTGCAACGAATTCAATAAACATTGTTTCACGTATAAACTGTGTTTGTACCAAATTCATTTAGAGTGCCACTTCAAATTATATACACCCAAGTCTGGGTAGAAGTTAGCAATAAACTCTATAATAGGTAAGGATCGGTAGTAAAATCCTCCCTAGATAAATTTAAGCAAGTTAGGATGTGGCTAGCGCCGCCCACATGGTATAGTGGATAGCGTCCTACTCTTCCATGATGTGGGCTTGGGTTCGAATTCCAAATAAGGCATGGTCGTTATCGTGATGTCCAGACAAAGGGAGCAATGCTGACTCCTCTAATATGGTGTTCCCATTATAAAGAAATAGTCAGCAAGACTTCACAGATCTTCAAGGACCAAGTCAGAAGAAGTACCTACCATCAGAAGACAAGTGCCTCCGCATTGGAAAAAAAAAAAAATATGTGGCCAGTAGTGGCCTGCTCAAATTGCTTGTATTACTGAGTGCTAGGTTTTCTTTGATTTCCTAACCAGTTACGTAAATACTACTTTGGTCTGTTTCTCCCCACATTTGAAAGGTTTAAAAGAAAACCTCCAACAATAATTTCACTGAGCATATTCTGCCAAAGAATGGATTAAGGACACAATGGCTTTTGTAAGCAAACTTAACCACAGTATAAATAGATGTATGTTATCATTCTTATATTTATATTCTAGTCTGTATTATTTTATATTGCACATAGCCAAGTATCTAGAACAGTGGAGTAAGGAGAGGTAAATGTTTGTACTGAAAGCTTAAATTGTTTGTCTTTTATAACGATGACTGAGTGTTCCTTTTTGATTTTCTTAACGAATTACTTAAACACAACCTTGGTCCCTTTTTACCCAGATATGAAAGTTTCAAGAGAAACTTTCAGATATTTCCTTGATCAGATTATCCTAAAAATTGGATTAGGAACCCAATTACCTGCGGAAATATCCCTAGAATTGGTAATATTTCAGTTTTCGAAAAAGGATAAACTAACATAGATATGGCGCAATAGCTCTTTGAGAACTGCAGTTCTCAAAGAGCCATTGTTGTTGACCATTTGTTTGAAATTTTGTTTGAAACATGTTTACAAAACAAAACTTTCTGCGGGATTTTCCGTTATATGAAAATTAATCTAATTGTAGAATCATGAATAGAAACCTGCAGTATATTTACGCACTTTTGTGAGAGAATTTCATTCGCTCTGTAATACATAAAGAATAAAACAACGAAACCGTTTCGATGGGCAAAAGGATTTAAGAAAGATGATGCATCAAGTATTGAACGAGACATTTGGAAACTTGTGGCAACCACAAACGTCATTCAAGGCACAACTAATTGATAAAAATAATTGTAGTGTAGACATATATCACAATATACCTAATGATAGATCTCCGTAGTGTTAAACTGCAGCTTAAAGATCATATATAAATGTTTTTATATACTAATAAAAATTTTCAGATAAAAAGTGTCATTGTATTACTTTAGTTTCGATATTAGAATTAGAATTAATTATTAGAATAGATTAAATTCTAATAATTAAGCATTTCATGGTTTGAACATTAATTAGTTGTAAATTACATAATTTAAATTTTCCGTTTATGAATGTTCCGCGTGTTACAGAGGCTGTTCGAACATTTTTTAGACGATTTTGGTAAGCGGTAATAAAAAATCGTTTGCTGCAAAAGAAATAATTGCAATTGTACTATGTTTTTAAAAGTCAAAATTATCGTCTGCGGCTTAAAAGTTTTGTTTTATTCAAAATGGCGTTTTTAACAAAGCAGTGGTTCGAAGGCTACATTTATGCTCTTTCCGAAGAGAAATATGCATACTCCGTTATCCAAAAACGATGTGAGAGTCATGGTTTTGGGATATGTTGTTTAATGTTAAAAGAAAATCCCCCTAGTCAAAGAACAGTTGCAAAATCATTAAAATGCTCGGTGTCCACTGTAAACAAAATGATAAACGTTGATTTAAATCTTAAGGAAGCGAAAAAACGCAATGTGCATCGTCTTCTTCCAAATCATATCGCTGAACGCAGGACACGCTGCAGAATTCTATATGAGAAACACTTATCCAAAGAAAATGGAAAACAATTGTCACAATAGATGAATCATGGGTGTATTTAAATGATTGCAACAAAAAAAGAGCTATTTATTATCATAAAAGGGGAGAAAAAAATTAAGTACAGGGTTCAAAGAATCGAAAGAAAGTTTTTCTAAGGGATTCATGATTGTTGCTGGTTTTTCTTATAATGGCAAGTTAAAAATAAAGAGAGTGGAAAAAAATGTCAAGATTAACTCCAAATACTATCGGGATCATATTTTATCGCCAATTTTTCTGAATGAAATACCATCGCTTTACCCACAGTGCCATCAATCTGTGAGACTCCATCAGGACAAAGCTAGCAGTCACACATCAAAATCCACTGTAAATTTCCTAAAAGAAAGGGAACAAAAAACTGGTATCAAGGCCACACCCTTCACTGATATCCCTACTAAATCTCCCGATGTATCACCTATGGATTTTTGTGCTTTCGGACTTTTAAAATCTGCATTATCCAAACGTCGTCCCAAAACCCTTACAGGACTCTGGAAAGCTGTTCAGGAGGAATGGGATAGAATACCTCTTCTGACACTTCAAAAGGCATTATTATCCTGGAAATTGCGGTATCGAAAGATAGTTCAGGATAAGGGATGTCAAATAGAAAATTTAAAACACAAGAATTTTATGTAATTTAGTTTTGTGAATACAATATACATCGTCTAAAAAATGTGTGAACAGCCTCTGTATAACTGCTAAAAAAGTCTATTTTTATGAATATTTTATTAGTTAGTCAATAGTTAAGACAAAAAAATATTTCGTTGTGTTATTCTCGTTCATTAATTACTGTTTCAAAGCTTATATCTGAAAGTAGGAAAAAAACGCAAAAATATTTCTTCAGAGAAAGGGTCTACGAACTTCCGAAAGAGAGATAATTAAATAAAAGCAATTACGGAACAAGATAATGAAGCATTTCGTACATTTGAATATTCATTAATTAGTTAATCAAAGGAAATCTATCCATTGCTTATAGTTTTGTGTGTGTGACGTAAACTTGCTGTACATACCAATATTTTATTTTATATGGCAATCACTAATTAAAAATATATTCTCGCTACCAGTCCATCGCTGCCAAAAGAAAAATTAAAACTAAACTCGATGTCTTTTGATCTACGTTTCCGTGAATCTATCTCTTATTTTTTTTTTTTCACCTGAATTATCTCCCCCCGATTTCCACTACCTGTATTGCTAATAGATTATTGAATGTGACAGAATTATTACGCCCCGAAGCGAGAGCCTAATTCGGCAAGGGGAGGGTCGTCCCAGCTCGGCACACACCTATTGCATCTGTAGTAGCACGTCACGCCATCGTGGAAAAAGCCGATTCCTGCGCGACGTTTCAACGGACGCTGGCCCCGGAGAAAAAGACAGATACCAATCTAATATGGCTATAAATTTCATCTAAATGTGAAATTATCTCTTCCTGATTTGGACGGCGGACGTATAACGACCGCGGTCTAGCTCTCATTTCTAAGCTTTTTATTTCATCTCTCCCTGTGTGCCTAATGACTTCATCACGAGCTTGGATTGTTAAGAGGGAACAAAAAGTGCTGTTAAACAGAGCTGTGTCACGACCGCGAGCTTCAGTGGGAATTGCCCCCCTCCTCCCCCGGGCCGATTCTTACGCCAGTTTTTTTTTTTTTTTTTTTTTTTCCCGAACAGTGTGTTGGTGGTAAGTTGGAAATTATTACTGCACACATTAAAAGTGTTTTTGCAGGTCATTGCACGGCCTGCACAAAGCGGAAAGCGTGCCACCCTCAGAGATATACACTTACACCAGCTGGATAAATAATATTTACATGAACAAAAGATGCTGGGAGTATTAAGTCTAATCGGCACGTTTGTGGGAAAATTTCTTTTTTCCTTTTTCCGAGGAAATCCATCTGTTGAATATAAACTGCATTTTCAAGTTAAGCTTTTTTTTTTTGCCAGAGACTTCATTTACCTTTGTAGGTACGGACGGGCCATAATACGTTGCCATAACTGTTCAACCCCATTCTGAAATAGATCATCTATATATTTAAGTTGCTAAGCTGACTTTTTGGGCAGTCCGTGAGAGAAATCTACTGCATCGATTTACTTCCTTTTGGTCTTAAACGAAAGATTGTAATCTGTAGATTTGTCAAATTTTGTTTTTGTGACAGCAATTTCTATTAGGGCCTGTTCACATAGGAGTCCATTTCGTTGCGTTAAGGAAAAGATGACGTTGGGACGAAAATAAACCAACCATAGGCGTTAAAAATGTCATTGCTAATCGTTTGGAGGCATATGATTGGTTTATTTTCGTCTCAACGTCATCTTTTCCTTAACGCAACGCAACGGACTCCTATGTGAACAGGCCCTTAATGAGCGAAAATTTGAAATTAAAAATTGATTTCTGCGCATGCTCAGTGGCATGTTTAAATCTGGCTTTAGAAACTCAATGTTTCTGCGCATGCTCAGTGACATGTTTTAAGGATTAAACACGTTTATTACAAGGAGTCTCTCTAGATCTCTCTCTGCCATTTTTATTTTTATGATAATTATGTTTGTGAAATATAAGATTAAACCTCATGGAAATTGTTTATTTCGCATTGTTTAATTAGCGATAATTTACAATTAAAAAAATTGCTTTCTGAACATGCTCAGTGAAGTTTTTAAATCTGTTTTTAGATACTCACTAAGCACTAGGCCGCTTAAGCACATTAATTTGTTTCTGCGCATTATTATGATTTTCAACATTTGTCAATGATGTTTTGAGTATAATGTGTGTATTAATACATTTATTTACTATCTAGCCGTCATGTTTTGACGGGTACTAACTAGTGTTTTTATAAGACGGGAAAGTTCGCTAAACATTTGACTCTTCCTTAGTCTTTAGATATCTGAAAATTGAATTTAAAATATGCAAAAGAACTGTGATATATCACAAAAATAAATAAATAAATAAATAAATAAATAAAGCGACACATATTACTGGTCTTAATACCCTGAACTTCCAATTAGCCGTGTTGACTAATTCACTTGCGTGCAAGGAAAACCGGAAAACAAGACTAGTTTAAAAATATCCCTCTATGACCGTAATGACCCATTGAAGAGGTTTAAATGAACTGCATATGGAGATTTGAACAGAATTTAATTTAAATAAAGATCAAATTTACATAGGTTTCCAGTTTTTCTCGTAGAAAAAAACCCATCAGTTCACCTTGTTTACCGGGCAAATTAACATTCTTTTGAACAATCTGAATTTAATTTCAAATCATTTTATACAAGGTGCGCCCATAAAGTAACCGGAAATTTTTTTTATAAATAAGAAAAATATTACTCACCTTCAAATAAATTTATCTCCTTCAAAATAATCACCAAAGGAGTCTATACAGTTTTTCCAACGTTTCTTCAAGTCATCGAAACACTGTTTAAAGGCGTTGGAACTAACCGTTCGTAAAATACGCGTAACATTTTATTTAATATCCGAGACGTCTTCAAACCTCTGTCATTTTATGGATTTTGCATTTCTTGATTACAAAGGACTTATTCACCACGAATTTGTTCCTGAAAATCAAACAATTAATCAGTATTTTTACAAGGAGGTGCTTTTTCGATTAAGAAACAGGATATGGCGAGTTAGGAAGGAACTGTTTGATTCTCGGCAATGGTTCCTTTACACTTTACACGATAATGCTAGGCACCCTACAGCAATTTCTGTAAAACAATATCTTGCTAAGCATTCAATAACAGTGATAAATCACCCACCATATTCTCCCGACTTATCGCTAGCTGTTTTTTTTCCTTTTTTCGAAGCTTAAGATGGCCATGAAAAGAACAGATATTTGAAAACGTCTCGGATATTAAAAAAAAAAATGTTACGCGTATTTTGCGAATGGTTAGTTCCGACGCCTATAAACAGTGTTTCGATGACTTGAAGAAACGTTGGAAAAACTGTATAGACTCCTTTGGCGATTATTTTGAAGGAGATAAATTTATTTGAAGGTGAGTAATATTTTTCTTATTTATAAAAAAATCTCCGGTTACTTTATGGGCGCACCTTGTATTTTGATGCACGGACGGAGAATTACATGACAAATGACCGAGAATTCAGTATAATCAGAACCAAATTTTATTAAATTTAATCCCCTAATCATATACCGTGTTAGAAGGTTATATAATTAGAGGATTAAAGCCCTTTTCAGGTTGTCTAAAAAACGTTTCATAGGCCTGTGATGTTTCAACTAGCTGTTAAACAATTACAAGCTTTGAGCGTTCATTTCACATAAACTGTATTTACTACAACCTTATATGTGAGGAATTTGATGAATACTGTCATGACACTTGGTGATAAAGGCGATGAATGTGAAACAATTACAAGCTTTAAGCGTTCATTTCACATAAACTGTATTTACTACAACCTTATATGTGAGAAATTTGATGAATACTGTCATGACACTTGGTGATAAAGACGATGAATGTGAAACAATTACAAGCTTTAAGCGTTCATTTCACATAAACTGTATTTACTGCAACCTTATATGTGAGGAATTTGATGAATACTGTCATGACACTTGGTGATAAAGGCGATGATTATGAAACAATTACAAGCTTTACGCGTTCATTTCACATAAACTGTATTTACTACAACCTT
>OU015498.1:13629612-13642112 GCA_907164885.2 Dolomedes plantarius
CTTTGAACATATCACAAATTTTTAATATGTAATTAGATATGTTTATTGCATTCATCCACAAAAGATTCCTGGCATAATTCAACCCCTTGGAGATAAAAAGAAACTTGAATTAGGCTTTGAACATATCACAAATATTTAATATGTAATTAGATATGTTTATTGCATTCATCCACAAAAGATTCCTGGCATAATTCAACCCCTTGGAGATAAAAAGAAACTTGAATTAGGCTTTGAACATATCACAAATATTTAATATGTAATTAGATATGTTTATTGCATTCATCCACAAAAGATTCCTGCCATAATTCAACCCCTTGGAGATAAAAAGAAACTTGAATTAGGCTTTGAACATATCACAAATATTTAATATTTGTGATACGTTAGGCAATGAATTTGATATGGGATAATTTAATCAGTGTTCTATGGATTCGGAGTTTAATATGAATATTTTCACAAGCTCAATGGAGTCAGACAATTTTTTTACGTAGTTAAGTATAAGTTTGTTGCAATCCTCTACAAAAAAATTCCTGCTATAATTGCATCACTTGGAGATAAAATACTTGAATTAAGCTTTGAACATAACACAAATATGTATTTAATATTTGTGACACGTTAGGCAATGAATTTGATATGGGATAATTTAATCAGTGTTTTATGGATTCGGATTTTAATATGTATATTTTCACAAGAGCAATGGAGTCAGACAATTTTTTTACGTAGTTAAGTATAAGTTTGTTGCAATCATCTACAAAAAATTTCCTACTATAATTATATCACTTGGAGATAGAAAAAAAACCTGAATTAGGCTTTTAACATATCACAAATATGTATTTAATATTTATGATACGTTAGGCAATGAATTTGATATGAGATAATTCAATCAGTGTTCTATGGATTCGCAGTTTAACATGTATATTTTTACAAGCGCAATGGAGTCAGACAATTTTTTTACGTAGTTAAGTATAAGTTTGTTGCAATCATCTACAAAAAATTTCCTGCTATAATTGAATCCCTTGGAGTTAAAAATAAAATAAAATTAGGTATAACATATTATAGAGATTCTATGCTCACTTCTACCCAGACTTGGGTGTATATAATTTGAAGTGGCACTCTATTTGAATTATATACAAACACAATTTATACATGAAACAATGTTTATTGGATTCATTGCACATATAATTGGCTTTTACAGCAATAAGCATGCGTACTACTTGTACGGAATGTAAATACAGCTTTTAAGGACAATATATTTTTATACTCACGAACAGTAAGTCAAACCAGCAGTACTGCCATGTAAACTTCTGGCCCGTAAAGCACTAGCGCAGGATAACACCTTTTTCAACCTTAACAACAACTCCTCTTTCTTATAAATGACGCTGCGTGGTATTTATACTAAGCGCGTATGCCAAAATTAGCATATCTGAAGCAGCTTCTTTAATTCACTCAAAAGTTCGATTCTTGTGAATCGAATCTTGTGTATACCTTACACTGGCCTCCCTCGAAAAAAAAATTAGGTAACTGAGGTCTGAACGGCTTCAGTTAACTAATTGAAAACGCGTGCTGGTCTGACTTTTTACATAATGGGTGGCAAAGCCAAAAAACCTTCCACACGTTGTGTGGGGGAAAAACGCCACTACCATTTTACAAAACTAACCCCGAAGGGTCCAGGTGACACCATTACACAGTGGATTTGCAGAGTTGCGGATACTGGGCTGGCCAACTGCGCCCTAAAATATCTATGTTAATTAAAAGTGACAACACAATTGCACAGCATGACATTTCTTGACTGTATCTGCTCTCCCCCAATTTATAATGTACATGTGTTATGATTTGCGAAGTTAGTATGTTAGTTGTTATCTGTAGTTAGTATGTATTTTTTTCACTACATGTCCCCTTCAAAAATTTATAAAACAGTATGCCGTTTTTTTTTTCAGTGCCTCACTCTTTCCCCTCAAAATGTTTACACAGTATCTACAATGGGGAACTTCAAACCAATTTGGTTCGGTTTTATTAAAGGGTGGGAGTTAGAATAAGAAAGTTGATACAAGACTTGTTCCTCATGAATGCAGCAACTTCACTGCACCAGTTTGTCCAATCCGTGGAACCTCTCTTGATGGTCGCAGTCCTAGTAAAGGGGTTCGTTGACCGTGTGGGCATTCTTCGTGCAGCAGGTCGTTGGTCCTGAGGCGCTGGTCCGGCTTGACGATGGACAGGAGGTCTCTTGGGAGGAGGCCAACCTTGCTGGGCGGCTGATATCTTGCGTTCCCTGTACTTATGCAAAGGAGCTTTAAAATTGTCATTCTTCCTTTTTATAACCTTGTGTACCTTATGTGTGCCACGTTCATCCTTAGATGGAGGTTTTGTAGTGCACACTTTACTTTTCTCCGTACCTTTTAGAGTATAGGCATTAGATTTTAATGCAGATTCTATTGTTTCAAATTTATACGCCGCACCAACGTGTTTAGTAACTGGCTTTATCTCGCTGCTTGTGTCATGTTTTTCAACAACCTGACTCTGTTTTTCGTATTTGTGCTTATACGACTTCTTGTTTACCGCCTTAATTACTACAGTATTTGCAGTTTTAATGCTGGAACCTGAAGGCTCTTTTTCACGTTTTTTATCCCCCTTAACTTTAGTTTTATCCTCTTTTGACGAAAAAGTTTCTTTGAAACTTGCGACATCAGAATCGTTATCATTTAAATTCTTTAACACTGCTTCAGTTTTAGGAAGATTAAGCTTTTCGTACTCGTGCGTTTTATTGCAAACTTTCTCTATAACTTCCGAAGCATCAGCTAAACTACCTACAGTATAACTCTGTGTCAACTTTTCATCCTGATTCTCAGTCTGGTTTTCATGTACTTTATTTAAAACCATATTATCAACCTGGCCTACACAATCCTCATTCGGCTGGAAACTTGAAATAATATCATTACCTAGCGAGTTCCTACTATCGTTTAAAGAATTTTTATTGTCGTCAACTAATAAGTATTCACTAACTTCCGTAACGCATACTTCGTCATCTACTAAATTTCCTTCATTAACAGATGTGTGAATATCATCTAAAATATCAGGTATAGCATTAATAATATCAGGTATAGCATTAATAATATCAGGTATAGCATTAATAATATCAGGTATAGCATTAATAGAAGTGTCCGATGATTTATTTTCTAAACCACTAGCATTAGTATCGGCCCTATTTTCAGAAATTTGTACTGGAATTACCTCATCATTCCAGCTAGACTCACTTTCTTTATAAGCCACAAAAAATACCCTGACTTTCACTATTCTCAAAATAATGATTACTGCTCGGACAAAATAATACATTTGACCAAACAGTTTCAACAGGTTGAACCATATCATGTGAATCAACTTGCCAGTGCAAGTAAGGTGCTTCCCTATTATTTTCTTTAAGTGCACTAATTTCATTATAACGCCGTGCGCTTCTATTATTTTGCCTGCGGTACTGCTTACGCTGCTGGTTTGAAACTCGCGAAAAATTTTGGCGCGGTTGTATAAAACTTCTCGTACCTGAATGACGGTGAGGGGTAGCGAAGAAATGTCTATTGTCATATTTAGCTAAAGCTTGAAGGAGGGTAACCTTGCTTGTAATTGTTTGATTATCTAAAAAATCTTGAACACTTGGCTTCAAACGTTGGATAACTATTTTTAAGATTACCGCTTCCGTCATTCCCTCTAAATATTCCTCACACTTGGAAATCTTTTCCATAGCAAAATCTAATGCAGACTGACCTTCACGTTGCCTTAGCGAATAAATTTCCGCTTCAATTTCACTTTGATTAAAGGTCTTTGGAAAAACACTAAGAAACTGTTGCTTGAATGACGAATAGTCAAAAATCAGATTACTGCTTTTCATACACGTGTACCACTGAAATGCACTACCTCTTAAAGCGGCTAGAGCAATTTTAAGTTTATCCCCCTCTGGGGTGCATTGTTGCTGAAAGTAATGCTCAATTTTCTTTAGGAATTGGCTTGAGGGGCCGCCATTGAAGGTGGCTTCGAATGGCGCAATTTGCTGAACCATAATTACCCGAGGAAAATTTCCAGCAGGATTTTGTTCTACAACACTCATTTTTTAAATAGTATATAAGTACTTGCAACAATTTTATCAATATACGTACACAGTACACAGTTTTTAATTTCAATTATGTTCTTCGTTACAAATTTAACGCTAACTACCAGGGTATATATATTTTCCGGGCGCCAGTATAGAGATTCTATGCTCACTTCTACCCAGACTTGGGTGTATATAATTTGAAGTGGCACTCTATTTGAATTATATACAAACACAATTTATACATGAAACAATGTTTATTGGATTCATTGCACATATAATTGGCTTTTACAGCAATAAGCATGCGTACTACTTGTACGGAATGTAAATACAGCTTTTAAGGACAATATATTTTTATACTCACGAACAGTAAGTCAAACCAGCAGTACTGCCATGTAAACTTCTGGCCCGTAAAGCACTAGCGCAGGATAACACCTTTTTCAACCTTAACAACAACTCCTCTTTCTTATAAATGACGCTGCGTGGTATTTATACTAAGCGCGTATGCCAAAATTAGCATATCTGAAGCAGCTTCTTTAATTCACTCAAAAGTTCGATTCTTGTGAATCAAATCTTGTGTATACCTTACAATATCACAAATATTTGATATCTGTGATATGTTAAGCAATGAATGTGATATGTGATAATTTAATTAGTGTTCTATAGATTCGTAGTTAAATATGTTTATTTTCACCAGCGCAATAGAGTCAGCCAAATTTTTACGTAGTTAGATATGTTTGTTGCATATCATCCACACAAAAAATCTTGCTATAATTTAATCCCTTGAAGTTAAAAAAGAAACTATAATCATACATAAAATATAATAGATATTTAATAATTAGAATTCAGTTACGAGTTTAAGTCGTAGTAAAAATCAATTTTAACTGGAAGAATATCTGAAATAGATCAGATTAAACAATGCAGTTTAAAAATAATACAGAATCAAAATGTCATGTTGATAGTAGAAACAAGAAACCAAAAATTATCACACGCAGGGGAAATTTTTATTTGATAAAATTTTATTCATTTAAATTTTTGACTGAGCATGAATTTTTTTAAGGAAAATGGTGACGAAGTTTTATTTTTATAACTTTTTTTTTCTTCCAACGAACAAACTTCAAATGCACTTTGCAAAGGATAATTATGTCTTGCGAACCAACAGCTTTCTTTTCGAAAAAGTTACATAAATCAGTTTTGCATTCAACACGGTAAAATAAACCAAATTCAAATGAAGCTATTTTTCTCATACAGAACAAAATTTATAGTATTACAGCCACGTAAAGTGAAAGATTTTGTAACAGGTGAAAGTTGCAAGTAAATTAAATCCGTTATATTTGAGAAAATAATTTTTTTTTCTAGGATGTGCATAGTGTTGATCGATGAAGATTATAAAAAAAAAAACCCATTTGCAAGGAATCAAGAATAGCTTACAGCAAACAATTGTTTAATTGAGCTGTTAAAAATTTCAATGCAATGTATTTGAATAGCTGTTACATAAGTCATATCACTGTAGCTATGCATTGTGCTAAAATGTAAGATATGAATCGATGAATGAATAATCCAGTGCTATGAAGAATGCAACCTCAGGACTTAAAGTAATGTAATGATTGTTGCCGATCATGCCGATTTTTTGTTCGTGTGTATGCATATGTTACAAAAAAAAATGTTTGTAACACATTAATGAATTATTTCTATATATATAAAACAGTTCCGTAACTGACTCACTGACTGACATACAACGCACAGCCAAACCGCTGGACCTAAAGGGCTGAAATTTTGCATGGCGATTCTTCTTATGGTGTAGGGGTGCACTAAGAAAGGTTTATGATAAATTCTTCTTAGATTTTTTAAATTAAATTTTTAAGCTGTTTTTGTAACTTTTTTAAGTTTGCATTTAAAATAATAATTTGAGGGTTATAAAATTTATATCGCGAGAAAGATCCTAAAAATTCCTGTAAAATGAAATCTTTTTCGAACCTTTACCTCGATTTTCTGATTTTTGGTGAATGTTTAAAGATTCATTTTTAGAATTTAATTTATTAAATGCCGATCACGTGATTTCTTTTTCTGGTACTTTCATCAAATTTATCGTCACGTGCATAACAACTAAATAGACAAAAAAAAATTCCTTTTCTTTCTAATGCAGCAGACGATTGGATATTATCAAAAAAAATAAATATCCCTTACGATTTTTTATAAATATATATATATATATATATATATATATATATATATATATATTTTACATCAACTGTATACATTGATCGTCGCATTTATTATAAATATATATATATTTATTTTTCTTGGCATTAATTGCATACATTGACCGTTGTATTTAATTTGAATGTACTCCGTAGCGAACCTCGGGTTTTCAGCTAGTTGATTTATATATTCAATATATAAAGGCATTTTCTAAACAGCAAACTTGGTGCATATGACGGCAAGATATGGGACTACTTTTTGATTTAAAACCTAACATATATATATATATATATATATATATATATGTGTGTGTGTGTGTGTGTGTGTGTGTTTGTTTCTTTGTTTTGGATAAAACTGTTTATATATAAGATATTACCAATATAAATACTTAAAAATATGAAACAATTACCGTCGAATTTTCCCACTCCCGGGAGTTATAAGAGCATAGGCCAGAGGTGGGGAACACGCGGCCTTAAGATCGCATGCGCCCTGCGTGATCTTTTTGCGTGGCCTTCATAAAAGCTAGAATTTGTATTAATTAATGTTTAATTCTATAGATTACAACAATTTGCAAATCAATGGAATTAAATAAAGAATGTATGTACGCAGGCTTCACGTTACGAAGCTTAAACCAAATATTCAATTACTTTCAAGCAAGAAACAACTGCAAATATACCACTAGCTTAAATTTCCATCGGATTTTAAAATTATTTTAGGAATTGTTGCTATGTCAGTTATTTATAATTTAATGCTATTATTTTTCTATTGTATTTCTGTGTTAAAATTATTTAAAAATACTTCTACTTTATTATTTTTATTTGAAGTGGTATTTAAATATGTAGTTGTTTATTAAGATTATATATATATATATATATATATATATATATATATATATATATATATATATATATATATATATATGTGTGTGTGTGTGTGTGTGTGTGTGTGAGTGTGTGTGTGTGCTTACATAAATAAAAATATCAACAGTGAAATATAAAAAATTACAGTGGTGTCTATGAATCTAATAATTTTATAAAAAAATAATAATTAATGATTAATGTTATAACAAGTTTTTACCCTTATGTAAATACAAAAATATTTTATATTGTAACTTTTAAGTCAAATAATAAATAAATAAGGACTTAATTTTTTTTGTTATTTTTCTATATAATGCACCAAATTGTTAAAACTATACCTAACTATATATAATAATTTCATAAAAGTCGCATTTATAGGTACATCAACTTATGCGGCCTCCTTTATTACTACCTAATTTACATGTGGCCTCAAATGGTAAAAAAGGTTCCCCACCTCTTGCATAGGCTGTATTTGAGGGTTTAAAAATAATTCCAAAAATATCTGTATCCCCACCCCCTAACTTTAACTTTTTATAAGGTAACTCATATTTAACAGGAGAAAAAAACTATTTTTGTCAGTGCATAGGGCATATCCCGGAGGACTTTCATAGGCTACTGTTTTTTTATAACACCCATGCGAGAGGAGAGTACAGCAACCTTGGTACCTTAATTGAGACTCAAACATAAACAGATAAATAATCCAACAGAGATAGATAAAAATAATACGAATATAGGCAAGAAACAAACAGAAATCAAGCACTCTGGGCATCCACGCACCAACTGCAAGATTCTGTATAAGTGCCGGAACTGAACCATAAAACAACAGAGGTAACCGACAGGTCTCGTCATCAGGGAGCCTAACCATATCAGTTATCTCAAGGGGAACTTTCTGAATAGGATGCAGGTAAGCCCAAAAGACATCCCAAGGCCCCGAGTCCCCCAAGGAAGCAATAAGTCAAAAATAAAATGAAAAGACAAACACAACTTACAGTATGGGCTCAACGCACCTTACATGCAAGCACACAAATAATCCTAATGCAAAGTAAAAGATGCGTACACACCCCAATTCCGTAAGTGACGGTTATGGCGAAACAGCAGCCAATTCTATCCTAAAAGTTACGTCATTGTAACATTACTATAGCGCCACCCCCCATTACAGCCTAACGAAATGAAAACACAAATACTATTCTAAACATCTTTAAAAATTCCTGAGTCAAACATAAACAGTGTACTTAACATGTATTGCTTAACATACTCGACGTGTACAGTTCCCCCTCTCTTTCCTTTAATCTAACTTCTCTCTTTCTATATGCGTGTCAGTTTATTTTGTTGACACTGCAATTTTAAAATTTATGAAACATTACAATCAATAGAATTGTTTTATGAAAATGTAAATCTACGTGCATACAGACAGGGGGAAGGAGGAGGGGGATACACAGTACAATAGAGAATATTAAGCTGTACATATTAAGTATATAGGCACTAAAAACATTTTTTATACATGTTTTTATTAACTCGCTTTCTTGTTTGTTTGTGTGTTTGCGTGTTTGTCCAGTTCAAATCTTGCAATCGATTTTTTACTAACTTCCCGACTAGCTAGACATTTGAAACTCTTAGAAAAGCTCAGAACACGATGACAATGCATTATTTTAATAAATTTAGCCATCTTTAAGCAGTTTTGAATTCATTTTTCAGTTAATTTTGTTTTGTAGACAGGTGCAGCCATCTATCGGCCGGTACGGGGACGAAAAGTTAAACGCAAGTTAACTTCCAATTAACTTCATTTTCTTTCATTCATCAAAATAATTTTCAAAAAGTATTTATTAATACATAGAATTGTCAAGTTTATATGATTCAACAGAAAATTTAAAAACATGGTGTATAAAAAGTTCTTTTTAACTTGCAATTATTAAAGCTTACAAAACATAGTTATATACAATACAGGGTTGTATTTTATAAATATACAAACTTTATAGCAGCTAGATTTGAAACTTAAAAAAAATTCTTTTCTTATTATTTATGAAAAAAAAATCACTAATTATCAATCCGCATAAGTTAACACCAGAAAGACGGCTGCCGTCATTTTGACGGTTTCGGACATACTATTGAGAGTTGAGAGCTATGCCTGTATTTACGTCATCGGGGAAATTTTATTACTTTTTCAAATTTTACGCGAAATATGCACACACATTTACAAAATTATATTCGATAGTAAAGAGGGGAAGAAAATGTTTTGTGTACCTACTAGGCTGAAAGCCGTCAATTTGACGGCAATATAGAAACCAGGCAGAAATCCTATATACACTGCTGGCCATTGTAAATGCAACACCCTGAAGGAAACATGCAAATAACATGAAATTTACAACATGCATTAGCGGAGGTGAGATATGCAAATGATTAGAATTTCAGCGCAGACGCACATCACGCGCGCCTGTGGCGCCACTTCAAAGCGCTATTTAAGGCTTGGAGATTTCGACGATTTCAAGTTCGGCAATTGTGTTTTTCTTGTGGTTTTTTTCAAAAAAAACGATCAATTATGCCTCGTCGAAAACAGCGATCATCTTTTGATCAAGTATCCGAGTTCGACAGAGGAAGGATAGTGGCCTACCGAGATTGTGGATTATCTTTCAGGGAAATCGGTAGTCGTGTTGGACGAAACCAAACAACTGTAATGCGGATATGTGATCGTTGGATGCAGGAGGGTACGACGGACCGGCGTGTTCGTTCGCATCCACCTCAGCGCACCACTTCACGTGATGACAGGGAAATTGTGCACATGGCAGTGATTGATCGCTCAGTCACATCACGAACCATAGCACAGCACATGCAGTCTGTAACGCATCATCCAGTGTCTGCGCGTACCATTCGACGCCCTTTACAGCAGAGTGGTCTGTCCGCAAGACGTCCATTGCTTTGTCTACCCTTGACGCAGAACCACAGACGTCTCCGCCGCCAATGGTGCGATGACAGAAGGATGTGGACGGCAAAATGGAATGAAATTGTCTTTACTGACGAGTCACGCTTCTGTCTGCAACACTACGTTGGTCGCATTCGAGTCTGGAGACACCGTGAAGAGAGGATGCTGAACAGCTGCGTTATGCACCGCCACACTGGTCCTGCACCGGGTATTATGGTATGGGGCGGTATTGGATATCACTCTCGCACACCTCTAGTACGCATTGCCGGTACTTTAAACAGCCAGCGCTACATCTCCGAGGTGTTGGAGCAGTTGTCCTTCCTTACCTTCAGGGCTTGCCCACAGCCATATTTCAACAGTGTAATGCGCGACCACACGTGGCACGCATTGTCCAACGGTTCTTCGTCAATCGCCAGATTGAATTGCTTCCCTAGCCGCCTCGCTCTCCGGATCTTTCGCCGATAGAAAACATGTGGTCCATGGTTGCTCTACCATTGACCCAGATTCCATCCCCAGCTGCCACAGCAGATCAACTTTGGCAACGTGTGGAAGCTGCTTGGTCTGCTGTACCCCAAGAACTCATCCAAAGTCTCTTTGAATCAATGTCGAGGCGTGTGGCAGCGGTGATCTCCAACAATGGCGGCTACTCTCGCTACTGATTTTGGCAAGAACCACACTTCACAGAAGTCTATAAATTTAATCATTTGATACTTGGTCAACATGTTATCTACAAAATAAATTTTGTTGTGATATCTCTTGTCTTTCTTGGTGTTGCAATTTAGGTGGCCAGCAGTGTATAATAGCCGTTGTCTCTGTATGACACTTCCGGGCTGTACTCATCTTTCAATTGAAGCCCTCAGTAAACAAACCGCCGGTTAGACTTAATTTCAATTTCAGATGTGAATCAGAATTTTTTCTTACCTAAAAACTAATATCTTCTCCATCAAATCACGTTTGTTCAGCCTATTTTTTTATAAAACATTCAGAACTAAAAAACACTGGATGCTTTTAGCTGTATATTTAACAGTTTTTAAAAATCTGTTTACTTTTGCGATGAATTCTGAAAGTAAACAAACTTGAATGTGAATGAATCAAGTAGCTCAAGTACTTGATTCATTCACGTAGTGAGCTGTAAAAAACTGGATGGCAGTCTACTACTCCAATCGCATGAAAAACTAAATAAATAAAAAATAATGAAAGGATTTGCTTTTACAAGGTGTGGATTAAATGCAATATGGTTAGTTAATTCGGGATATTTTTTAACTTTCATATACTTTTTCCATTATGACGTCATTATAAGTATTATGACGTCAAAATGATGGGTTGGATGGCAATCTACTACTCGAATTGCATGAAAAACTAAATAAATAAAAAATAATGAAAGGGTTTGCTTTTACAAGGTGTGGATTAAATGCAATATTGTTAGATAATTCGGGATATTTTTTAACTTTCATATACTTTTTCCATTATGACGTCATTATCAGTATTATGACGTCAAAATGATGGTTACCTTCTAGTCTTTAAAACAATACCGGAAAAATGTTAGTTACTTTTCGTCTCTTCCTCCTTTTGCAAATAATAGAAATGTTGGCTCTTCGAAAATATTGGTGTTGAAAAATAAGAACTAAACAAACCATGCGTATAATTTTACGGATAGACCATACCAGGTTGTCAGCTCGGTATACCTGCATAAAACTATATCTAAATATATCTATATGTTTAAGTTGCTAAGCCGACTTTTTGGGCAGTCCGTGAGAGAAAACTACTTCATCAATTTACTTCATTTTGGTCTTAAACGAAAGATTATAATCTGTAGATTTGTCAAATTTGATTTTTGTAGCCGCAATTTCTATTAATTAGCGATAATTTACAATTAAAAATTGATTTCTGCGCATGCTCAGTAGCATGTTTAAATCTGGCTTTAGAAACTCATTGTTTCTGCGCATACTCAGTGACATGTTTTAAGGATAAAGACGTTTATTCCGAGGAGTCTCTCTCTCTCTCTCTCTCTCTGAGCCATTTTTATTTTATGATAATTATGTTTGCGAAATACAAGATTAAATCTGATGGAAACTGTTTATTTCGAGCTGTTAATTAGCGATAATTTACAATTTAAAAAAATTGCTTTCTGCGCTTGCTTAGTGATATTTTTAAAGCTGGCTTTAGATACTCACTAAGCACGAAGCCGCTTAAACACATGAATTTGTTTCTGCGCATTATTATGATTTTCAACATTTGGCAATGATGTGTTGAGTATAATTTGTGTATTAGTGCATTTATTTACTATCTAGCCGTCATGTTTTGACGGGTACCAACTAGTTCTAATTTATTATATACTAGCGGCCCGTCCCGACTTTGTCCGGGTTGAACAAAATATTATACCAATAAATTTCCAGTTGATAGCCAATAAATTGTTCAGAACAGAAGCCCACCGCGATAGCACCACGGT
>OU015498.1:13647112-13667112 GCA_907164885.2 Dolomedes plantarius
TATATATATATATATATATATATATATACAGTGGAATCTCAATCGATCGTTCTCCGAATCATCGTTTTCCCTCATGTATCGTTTATTTCAGTCAGTCCCGACGATCATATTGTTTTGTTATGTTCCCGCATCTATCGTTTTCCCGCATTTATCGTTCAGTTCAGTCGGTCCCTTGAAAAACAATAGATCGAGATTCCACTGTATATATATATATATATATATATATATATATATATATATATATATATATATATATATATATTCTTGGGCCCCTATTCTTGGGATACATGCTATCCCACCCCCGCCAGGAATAGGTTAATAAAAAGAAACCCGGGTGGTATTATTACCTTCAATGCTTTTCCTACAATAAAGCCTGTAATACAACCCACAAAAGTTTCAGTTTAATTAAATTCAAATAAACAAATTTTCCTGAAAAAGACCGTATAACTACATTTAATTCCGATGAATTGCTTTTAAATTTCCTGAATTACAAAGGAATAATAAAAATTAATATGAAACCTGATTTAAAAAAGATTACGGGCATAGGGTGGATAGAATCTCTTGTGTGTGCTCAGAAGCGAGGAAAAATTACATAAAATCACTTGGACTTAGATAGGGAAGGTGGTGTAAATCTGACTTTGCCAACTAAATACCTTGTTTAACCCTTCAGCCGGCGCGCCAATTTTTGGAACACAGCAGGCGCGCGTTGCATAAAGTGCAACGTCTCTTTCAACCTTGATTATTCCTTTTATAATAAACTTTTTTTTCTAATTCAAAATAAAAATTCTGCGTTTTATGACATGATATAAAACGTTGATAATATTGAGATATATTTATAATTGAAGGCCAAAGAATGTAGTTACAATATAGCCTTATTTCAAAACTGCCTGATTTAATGCATTTAAAGACAACTTGCGAATCGATTCCTATTATGTCCAAAAACCTGAAAAACAACGAGATTGTCCATCTTCGTGATATGCGGAATACCGCGTAACAGCTGAACATTTCATCTGCTACCCCAACTCATAATTTTGTCGTATTGCAATCCAGTATAATCGCTGGTTTACCACGGTTAAATCACGACTAACAATGAATGGAAAGGAATACAAGGTTCATAAAATCAGACCTGCATTAGAAAGTGTGTAGCCATAAATAGAAACTGCTTAGAACATTCAAACCTTACTTGTAAAAACAAACCATTCAAAATTTCGAAAATGTCGAACTTTATACATGGGCACGGCCGCTGAAGGGTTAAGTGTGAGAACAATAAGACAGTCTTGTATTATTTTAGATCCATGGATTTATGGTTTATCATAAAATTATACTTGTTCATTATGTATACTTGCGTATTTCATTATACTTGTTAGGATTCATTTTTAGTGGGACTTTGTGCTTTTTTTTTTACCCTAAGGGCCTGTTCACATAGGAGTCCGTTGCGTAGCGTTAAGGAAAAGATGACGTTGAGACGAAAATAAACCAATCATAGGCCTCCAAACGATTAGCAATGAAATTTTTAACGCCTACGATTGGTTTATTTTCGTCTCAACGTCATCTTTTCCTTAACGCAACGCAACGCAACGGACTCCTATGTGAACATTCCCTTAATTGCTTGTAAATACCTTGTAATCCCTTTTAAGAGTATAAAGACGGTTTGTTAGAGTGAACTCCCGAACTACAGGTTTTCCATTCTGCAGATTTTGCATTACCCAGTTACATGTAACCCAGCAGACGTGAGGCAGTCCGCTTTTCATTTCTGCGTTTGAAACAACTACATGATGTATGGGCCCCAGTTTAATAGTTAGAAAGATTTATCATCTCATTAAGTGATGTAATGGTAAGAGATGGATATGAAAGGTTTCGATGATGTTTAGTTGTTTATCGGGTTAGACCAAGATTAATAACGGTTTAAGCAGAGAGGAATAAATTGAGTAGGGTTAAATAAATTGTTTGTAGTACATGCGAAAGAAGTGTTTTAACAGTGGCTCGTCTTTTTCTTTTTTTTTTTTGACTAGATAATAGTAAAATTACTAAGTCAGCACAGTCAGCATAATGACAGAAAGACGGCAAATTTTTTATAAAAAATTTTCCTATCATTAAAAATGCCCTGCACTCAGTACAAATTGGGATTTGAGACAGCAGTTGACTAATGCCCTTACTTCCCCTAAAAAATTTTCATTGGAATTCGGGCGTGTGATTCATTTTTACAATTACAGGAGCATCCACTTACCTTATCTACATTGAAGGTTCTTACATTGAACTTTCAATGTACCGTAAGGTTACATTGCAAGTTCTTTAAATCCCCTTACAAACTTAAATAAGCAAGCCAGTCTACAATTCTGAGATAAACAATTTATTTGCAGAAAAGTGTTTGTTATTTTCCTCCTGCATTTGATATAAATTTTTATTATACGTATTTTTAATTTTTTTTCTAAACAGACACTGTTACCTGTGGAAAGTTGTCTGTAATTGAAGATATATAGCTGTGAGATGATAAAAACCTTAACTAACCAATCAGATTAAAACGAGCATTGAGGAACGCTTCCATAGTGTAAAGGAGGATAATGTGCGTCTCATATGAGATTAAAAATAATAATTCCTTTCTAAAAAACTATTAATCAAAGCATTTCTATTTTAGTCGAGCATATCGATTACATGCAAACTTATTACACGCTAAAAGCAAAACATCTGTTATGAAGAATTAAACTTTAAACAGATTAATTATAGGTGTAAACCTGTTCCGAATATCTAGACCACCTATATAAACAGGAAAAATTCGATATTAAGAAATGCGATTCCTCTTGCAAAATGCGTTATGCGCATCGCAAAATGCATTATACTCGCTGCAAGAGAAATCTTGTTCAATAAATATAACACATCAAAGGAAAGAAGTCGGTTTCCCCCATATAAAACCAAATAAGTTTTAAAGCACACATTCTAATAGCCAGTTACCACTTAAAGCGATTGAATTATGGAACATTCCACTGCATAACTGACTGTAGCGTTCATACATCTTTTTAAGGAAGCATCAGTGATAAGTTGCCAGTTGCCACCTCGAAAGTTTTCGTCGATCTTCAAGACTTTCCTCTTATTTTTTTTTTTTTACCTAGAGATATATTTTATTTTATTTTCTCCTTGTGCTTTATTTTTGGTGAGTAATACTCTTAAAGAAGAAATGTCAGGCAGCATGCCATGAAGAATGAATCGGGTCAAACGCTTCGACATTTCGATGCCTGTCTTCTACTTGTGTTGCATGGTCTATGAGTGTCAAAGGGTGAATGCTGAAATGGGGGAAGACGTATGTATTTAAAAGGTGATATAAGTAGATCAAGACAGATCGTTTTGAAGCAGTTTTTAACTGGCTCTTTCAGGTAGATAATTCAACGAAATTTCTCATGTTGGCTAGTATATCATAGATTACATTTATTAGTTCTTTTATAATGCATTTAGGCCAAGCGATATCTGTAGTTATTGAATAATGGTGATTGTGAGTCAGTGATATTTTGATATCTAAGGGATATCTCGCTTACCATTTTCAATAGGTTTTTCGCAGGAAGATCAGAGCATAACCATGGAAATACATTTTCCTTTGAATAAGAGTTAACTATCATTGTATCAAATCATCTGACTCAAATCATCTTTGCCATAGGGGAGATTTTAACTGACAGCAGTAAAATTTTAGCAACAGACATCAAAATATAAATTATCTAATAATGCATTTAAGCCAAGAGATATCTGGAGTTATTGAATAATGGTTATTAAGAGTCAAGTGATATTTTGATCTTTAAGGGATACTCGCTTACCATTTCTAATCGGTTTTTTGCAGGCAGATCAGAGCATAACCAACGAAATACAACATTTTCCTTTGAATTATAAGAGTTAACTATCATTGTATCAAATCATCTGACACAAATCATCTTTGCCATGGGGAAGATTTTAACTGACAGCAGTAAAGTTTTAGCAACAGACATCAAAATATAAATTATCTAATAATGCATTTAAGCCAAGAGATATCTGGAGTTATTGAATAATGGTTATTGTGAGTCAAGTGATATTTTGATCTTTTGGGAACACTTTGCCTACCATTTCTAACAGACATTTTACAAAAAGGTTAAAGCATATCCATTGAAATAAAAAAAATTTCAGTGGATTATGAGAGTTAGGTACCATTGTCCCCCCCCTACTTTTTCTGGAGCCTGCCATGGGAAAAGCTTTTGCCATGGGAATGTCTTCACTTAAAAAAAAGTAAAACTTATGTCATAAAGTAAAACTTGTGTGCTACGAGAAATGCTTTTGCCATGGGAAAGACTTCACTTAACAAAAGTAAAATTTTAACGACATATGTCAAAATATTATGAATATCTATATATTTAAGTTGCTAAGCCGACTTTTAAGGCAGTCCGGGAAAGAAAACTACAGCATCAATTTACTTCATTTTGGTCTTAAACGAAAGACTGTAATCTGTAGATTTGTCGAATTTGGTTTTTGTAACCGCAATTTCTATTAATGTGCGATAATTTACAATTAAAAATTGATTTCTGCGCATGCTCAGTGACATGTTTTAATGATAAACACGTTTATTTCAAGGAGTCTCTGATCTCTCTCTGCCATTTTTATTTTTATGATAATTATATTTGTGAAATATAAAGATAAAACTTCATGGAACTTGTTTAATTAGCGATTATTTACAATTTTAAAAAAATTTGCTTTCTGTGCATGCTCAGTGACATTTTTAAATATGGCTTTAGATACTAAGCACGGGGCTGCTTAAACACATTAATTTTCTTTCTCTATTACTGAGTACAATTTAAAAAAAAAAATTCAGGTAGTCTCTTCTAACGAAACTACCGCGGGTTATTAAGGTACTTACCGCTGCTTACCTCTTTTGTAAGCGTATATGTATGTATGTGTTATCTATCTATCTATCTATCTATCTATCTATATATATATATATATATATATATATATATATATATATATATATATATATATATATATATATATTTATATCTATCTCTCTCTCTCTCTCTCTCTATATATATATATATATATATATATACAGGGGAATCTCGATCTATCGTTTTTCAAGGGACCGATTGAAATGAACGATAAATGCGGGAAAACGATAGATGCGGAAACATAACAAAGCAATATCATCTTTGGGACTGGATAAAATGTACGACACATGCGGAAAAACGATGGATCCGAAAACGATCGATCGAGATTCCACTGTATATGTATATATATATATATATATATATATATATATATATATATATATATATATATATATATATATATATATATATATATATATTTATATCTATATATCTATATATTTATATATATATATATATCTATATATTTATATATATATATATATGTGTGTGTGTGTGTGTCTGTGTCTGTGTCAGTCAGTCAAAATTTTAACGCATTTTGGTACTTTTCTGTTTAACTATTTACTGCTTGTCGAAGCGATTTAGACTGGGTTTGGCACGCTGCCAAAATTATAACTCGCGAGGATGGATGGACGGACGGTTTTAGCATCTGAAATTTTGATTTCCGAAGAACCGTTATGGAGGAACGTAATCCTACGCTTAAAAAAAAAAAAACTTTCAATCCCAGTCAGCAATAACTTGGACACATTTTCTCCATAGGTTAACACTGAGGTGAGCTGATCCCATAGGGTTAGTACACAGCAGTCTTATGAAACTCTAGTCTAAAGAGTAAAATGGCCTTACCTCCTTCCTATATACTTATACCATTTAATTTCGCAAATACTGCTGAAAACTGAAAATCTGTGTCACTTTTCAAAATTTTAGCCAAAAAATTGAGCATTTTTGACGAACGTTTATTTGGTTGTAAAAATGATAGGATCACGTGAAAAAATAGTACTATTTGTACTGTATTTAAAAAAAAAAAAACTTGAAAACTAGTTAATAGGAACGTCCTTGTAACGTCAAAAATATTTATTCGTTTTCGTCTGGTTACATTCAACGGTTTCCTTGATAATCCACCTCCCTCTAATTACGAGAGTGCTCGTCTGAATATTAATGAGATGTCATAATTATGGATCAATTGATTAGTATTCCGAAGAGGTCCTTTCCAAGAGTCTGGATGCTTACTTGCGGACGCTAATGCGTCCCTTTCAGTTGTCACTTCAAATTCTATCTCGAAGTGAAACGCAGTAAAACTTGGCGCACCGGCAACACAATCGTGCCTAAACTTAACGCTTCCATACTCCCTCTCTCTCTCTCATCAACGTACAAAAATTGCGTTTCCATCTTCATGAATTAATCATGAGCCTTGTTTAGGTTATAACTGCATTTATTGATCCTTAGTATAAACATTGTGGGATGGGATGGGAGGTCTGTATTTGCGCAGGAAGAACAAAAAAAAAAAAAGTTGTTTTGGCGTGATTATGTCCGAGAGAAATCACGCCAAAACAGAATTTCAAATGCGTGCATTTCTTTCATTGGAGATGTCAAGGTCTTTGTCCGTCTGCTCTTGGAGTTGACATTAAGGGATGTTTGAGGTTGATCCCCATATCCTGTGCCGGATTTCTGTGACGCCTAATTTGGCGATTGCGTTTTTAAAAGTGGTTTCTACGATTTATGTTCTGCTACTCTGCTATTATAATTATTCTTTTAACTAGAAGGTAACCCGTCATTTTGACGTCATAATACTAATAATGACGTCATAATGGAAAAAGTATATGAAAGTTAAAAAATATCCCGAATTATCTAACAATATTGCATTTAATCCCCACCTTGTAAAAGCAAACCCTTTCATTATTTTTTATTTATTTAGTTTTCATGCGATCGGAGTAGTAGACTGCCATCCAGTTTTTTACAGCTCACTACGCGATATGAATACTTGAGCTACTCGATTCATTCACATTCGAGTTTGCTTACTTTCAGAATTCATCGCAAAAGTAAACAGATTTTTAAAAACTGTTAAATATACAGCTAAAAGCATCCAATTTTTTTTAGTTCTGAATGTTTTATAGAAAAATAGGCTGAACAAACGTGATTTGATGGAGAAGATATTAGTTTTTAGGTAAGAAAAAATTCTGATCCACATCTGAAATTGAAATTAATCCTAACCGGCCGTTTGATTACTGAGGGCTTCAATTGAAAGATGAGTACAGCACGGAAGTGTTATACAGAGACAACTGCTATTATATATATATATATATAATAGCGTTCCTGTATTTTGAATACATCGTTTCCCTACAACATTTTCCTACAACATTTTTCTTAAATACAGTCGGACCTCTATTTAGCGAACCTCTATTTTGCGAATTTCTCTATTTTGCGAACATTTCCTTGGAACCAAGACCATTTTGCGAATTTCTTCGTAAAATAACCTCCAAATAGCGAAGTGCGTTCTTTATTTAACGAACTTTTTCTTGTGATCCAATATTTTTTCCTCCATATTTCTCAAAATATTTCTGTACTTTTCAAACTAATTCTTTCTTTTAACTCATTAAGCACGAGGCCGCTTATACACATTGATTTGTTTCTGCGCATTATTATGATTTTCAACATTTGGCGATGATGTGTTGAGTATAATTTGTGTATTAGTACATCTATTTACTAACTGGCCGTCATGTTTTGACGGGTACCAACTACTGTCGGACCTCTATTTAACGAACCTCTATTTTGCGAACTTTTCCTTGGAATCAAGACCATTTTGCCAATTTCTTCGTAAAATAACCTCCAAATAGCGAAGTGCATTATCTATTCAACGATCTTTTTCTTGTGATTCAATATTTTTTTCTCCCTATTTCTCAAAATATTTCTGAACATTTGTAAGGTATACACAAGATTCGATTCACAAGAATCGAACTTTTGAGTGAATTAAAGAAGCTGCTTTAGATATGCTAATTTCGGCATACGCGCTTAGTATAAATACCACGCAGCGTCATTAATGAAGAAGGGGAGGTTGTTAAGGTTGAAAAGGTGTTATCCTGCGCTAGTGCTTAGCGGGCCAGAAGTTTACGTGGCAGTACTGCTGGTTTGACTTACTGTTCGTGAGTATAGAAAATATATTGTTCTTGAAAGCTGTATTTATATTCCGTACAAGTGTACGTATGCTTATTGCTGTAAAAGCCAATTATATGTGCAACGAATTCAATAAACATTGTTTCATGTATAAACTGCGTTTGTATAAAATTCAAATAGAGTGCCACTTCAAATTATATACACCCAAGTCTGGGTAGAAGTGAGTATAGAAACTCTATACATTTCAAACTTATTCTTTCTTTTAACACATTTAACACATTAACTCTCTTTTAACACAATCAGACTCGAATAAGAGTTTGAAGAAAATACGCCTGAAGGGCTTTTTAGTGCATTGCAAAGATGCGAGACGTATTATGAGAGAAAACTTTTTTTCAAACAAAAAACTCAGACAAAATTAAGAGACTTTATCAGTAATTAAATTTAAGGACACATGAGGTAACGCATGCTTAAAATTACTTGTTATAATAAATCCGATAATGTCATTAAAATTCATTAACTTTAACATAATTTTTTTAAATCGAAAATACAGTGTATTCCCGGACAAAGTTTTGTCTTATTCTTGTTTTCCTTGCAGATTTCTGTTTGAGGGGTAAGATATATAAAAGAAATAGACATTAATTTGCAAAATAAAGGTGTGATTAATTACTTTTATTAATAATATTTAGCGTTCGTGAATTTAAAATCTGTTTTGTGTAGTTTAAAGTATTTTAAAAGGTGAATCTCTATTTAACGAATTTTCCATATAACGAACTTTTTTTCGGGATTTAGGGACTTCGTTAAATAGAGGCCCGACTGTATTTAAATGTTGGCCTACTTTATGAAACTGATTGATAAACTTAGATTATTTCGCTAATATCAAATATGTTTAATGAAATAATTTATTTAATTTTCGTTAATACTTTATTCAATATTTTTTACGTTCAAATATTCTAACGTTGTTTTATTTGCTAATTATCTTGTTGGATGTAGTTTGATTTTGGTATAAATAGACGACTGTCATGCTAAAAGTTGAAACTTTGTAAATGATTTTTTTTTCTAAATTACTCATTAAGAAAATATCATTCGGTGCGGTATTTTTTCGCCAAATGGCGCCAAGCCGTACTAGATAAGAACCTCTTCCCGATGCTAAGTAAAATATTTTTTTGTATGGAATTGCTGAATTGTAGTGAACCTCCTACTTTTTAAATATTACTTTGGCAATGTGGTGCACTGAATTAGTCTACATAAATCCAACAAATATTGATTTAGGACGTATAAATAATGTACAACCCTGCTCAAAATACATATTAGGTTTCAACGTATGATTACGTTCCTCCATAATGGTCCTCCTGAAAGGAAAATTTCGGACGCTAAATCTGTCCGTCCGTCCGTCCGTCCTCGCGAGTTAGACTGGGTTTGGCGCGCTGCCAAAATTATATCTCTTGGACAGGTTAAACAGAAAAGTACCAAGATGCGTCAAAATTTTGACATGCGTATATGTATATATATATATATATATATATACATACGCACATATATATAGATACATGTATACATACAAAAGAGGTAAGCAACGATAAGAAATCCTACGTTAATAACCTGCGGTAGTTTCGTTAGAAGAGACTACCTGAATTTTTTTTAGGTTATAAACCATACTAAGCTTGAAAAAGTTAAATGATAAAAATGTAGTTTTTGTCTTTCTTTTTTATTTTTTTTTATTTTATATAAGTTTTTAAAAGACTTGTTTCTTGTCTTAAATCGATTGTTTTCCTTTATTGAAACGGGAAAGTTATTTTGCACAAATCAGTCACCCCTTAAGTTCGCCTATTAAGTTGTGCTTTGTAGCCATATTGGGACAAGTTTGCGCCAATTATAATTCGCCGAGTGGGAAAAGTCTTAACACGTAGAGTTTTTGAGAAATTGATTCGAAAAAAATCTTCGATTTTTATTTTATCATAATGTTTTAAACAACCATTACATGGGCAACATCATCAATATTCGGTTTTAACATGGAACGTGTTTTTGCGGAGGTTACCGCATCAAAATAATCACGTGATGAAAATGTGTAACGAAAATGCCTCACACAAAGAAACCGCGGTCTGTAATTGTTACAGCTGGTAGAGTTGCGTTACATGAAAAGGAGGATTGGGAAGTTATAATAATAACAATATTAGATTAATTATAATTAATAGTAATACTAATAATCTGTACTGCTATGAAATAAAAATGCTTTGACCACCATGTTTATACCTCAGTCTTGCACGAACGGCTTTACTTTAGTAAGAACCTTATTGTTGTTAGAAATGATTCTGTTGTCTTTACAATTTAGATATTAAACTTTTTTCATCTACAAAGAAGTGTATATATATATATATATATATATATAGAGAGAGAGAGAGAGAGAGAGAGAGAATCTATGCTCACTTCTACCCAGACTTGGGTGTATATAATTTGAAGTGGCACTCTATTTGAATTGGAAGCAAACACAGTTTATACATGAAACATTGTTTATTGAATTCGTTGCACATATAATTGGCTTTTACAGCAATAAGCATGCGTACTACTTGTACGGAATGTATAAACACAGCTTTCAAGAACAATATATTTTTATACTCACGAACAGTAAGTCAAACCAGCAGTACTGCCACGTAAACTTCTGGCCCGCTAAGCACTAGCGCAGGATAACACCTTTTCAACCTTAACAACCTCCCCTCTTTTCCATTAATGACGCTGCGTGGTATTTATACTAAGCGCGTATGCCGAAATTAGCATATCTAAAGCAGCTTCTTTAATTCACTCAAAAGTTCGATTCTTGTGAATCGAATCTTGTGTATACCTTACATATATATATATATATATATATATATATATATATATATATATATATATATATATATATATATATATATATATATATATATATATAAGCTTAAACTGTGATAGAAAAAATTGTTCATATTCTGCAAAACCATAGGCTAAAATCTCTGGATCTAACCAATTGTAGATTAGTACAGACGGTGTATCGAACGCCTGTAATATCCAGACACGTACGTATCGCATTTGGTATCATGACTGGGCAAGCGTGGAAGTATATTCTGTATAATACCAGCGTATCAAAATGTACCGAATCAGAGGCACTATCATGATCTACTTAGAGTCGGAAAATCGCGAAAATATCCAAGAAATGATACGTGATACGGATACAGTAAAGGAGAATTGCATTGTAAGTCATGCTATGGAAGCTCAAAATACGCTTCCCGTTGCTTGACAACGAAAGTTAGTGATATATATTCCTTATAAGTAACATATTCAAGCATTTCAACATGGAATATTAGCCTCAACATATAAATCCGTATCGTACATTATCACCCCAGTGTATCAAATTTTAAAGAATCAGAGGCACAATCATGATCCACCTGGATTCAGTCTTTTACGGATGTATCAAAGAAAAATACAGAAGAGGAAAGTTGTATTGTATATCTGTGCAATACAACTTTCCTTCGCTGTATATGTATAATGAATGTTGTATTGCTGTATTGTAATGTATACAGATACATCAGAGGAAAGTTATATCATGGTATGAGAGCGTACTTTGAGCTTTGAAAGTTAGCGCTACATATTCCTTACAAGCAACGTATCAAAACCTTTCAACATGGAACATTACCCCTCAACTTGTAAATACGTATCAGTCAAAGTATTTATACTCCTTCCAAAGTGTATTTCGTTTCGATTTAGGTCACCTAAAATTACTCAGTCGACAGTGTTGAAAATAAATCCAATGCATCAAGGATGTCGGGTACTTCATGCGACTGTAATTAATCATGAAACATTTTGGTCGAAAGGGCATCATACGTTATCAGTCATCAATCATTAGTTTACTGTCATTTTTTCCTGTCGGCATAATATTACTATCATGCATATTAACCGTTGTCTTCAGGCTATAATCTGTGTAGTTGATCATATTTTGTTTTCTTCTGAATCATTGATCTGTAGTGATTTTGTATCATTGTCATGTAAAGTTAGGAAGATAAATGATTATTTCGCAGTAAGTAATGTAATAATGAAATAGCCACTCCAGTGCAAAAATAATCTAGGATGTGAAACTGAATATACTGATACGTAAGCAAGGCTCAAAAACTGGAGTTGAAACAATTACTCTAGTACAGTGGTTCTTAACCCTTTAAATAGTCAACACCCCCTTGAAAATAAACATAAGCTTCCCCCCCCCTTGAAAAATATGTTTCTATTTTATATTTAGTAAAAGACATTAACTGGAAGATAATTTATTTATTGCATGAAAAAAATTAATATATTTACAGTACATACTATATTATTACATATAAAACAATATCTACATTTTTAATGGCTACGTTGTTGTTTGTTCATAGTTGTCCTTTTAAAACGAGGCTCTTTTTTTTTCTTTTTTTTTTTGAAAAAGTTAGGACCTGTTCACATAGGAGTCCGTTGCGTTGCGTTAAGGAAAAGATGACGTTGAGACGAAAATAAACCAATCATATGCCTCCAAACGATTAGCAATGAAATTTTTAACGCCTATGATTGGTTTATTTTCGTATCAACGTCATCTTTTCCTTAACGCAACGCAACGGACTCCTATGTGAACAGGCCCTAAGTCATTAGATGCATTTGAACGATTTCTGGCTTTTGTTTTGATGTGTAAAAGTGATGAAAACTCATTTCACAAAGTTAAGTGATGGCAAATGGTAAAATACAATAAATTTTCCCTTTTTTCCAAACTCAAAAAAATTTTACAAATTAGCAAATTTCTTACTTTCGACGAACTTAGGGTTTGATTTTTCAAAATTGAACTTGACAATATTTTTAAGATTTCTTTTGCAACTTAGCTTCAGCTAAGAAACAAATGTTTAATTTTAATCAAATGTTTAAAACAAATGTTCAAACAAATGTTTAATCTAATGCTGCTTTTGCCAATTCTGGATAAAGTTCTAACTGCGCGCACCAGAACTATTCTAAGTCCAGTTTTTCAAATTCCATTTCAATACGCGCATTAGCTCGATATTGCGATAAGATCGTCTTTTAATAAGACGTTGTCGTCGATGGAATTGAGGTCAAACAAAAATGGATTGAGTATCCATCTATTAATGTTGCTTGTATTTCCCATGGAAAAATATCCATCAAATGATTAACTCAATTGGTAATTTTCATTAAAAATTTAGAACCTTCTCTTGCGCCTCTAGAAATGTTCTCTCGCACCCCCAGGGATGCCCACAACCCCGGTTAAGAATCACTGCTCTAGTATCTGCAGTTAAGAATCTTGTGGAATATTCATCATACTATCCTGTTAATCATATTTACATTTATGTCCATGAGTTCTTGACCATTCTTCTGTTCATCGCTTTTATTCTTAAGGGAACAGTGGACCTCCAAACGTAACTTTTTTTCTTTTGAATGGATTTACTTGAAATTTTAATATGTGATTAGTACCATAGATATGTAAAAGTGGTTAAAATTTAATGATGAAATATTAATAATTTATGAATTATTAATTATATCAAAAATTGGCCTCATTAAAAATGTTCCATGCGCATTTCTTTTGCATATAATACGGTAATTTTTATTTGCAGGATACCTTATAGAACTAACAATAAAATTTATTGCTTATTTTAAACATTCATTAAAAATATAAAGAGAAAAAAATAATAATAGTGAAAACAACCTTTTTATGACGCAAAATACCTATAAATCATCTTTTCGAGTACAAAATTTAGAAATTCTGAGCTACGAAGCGTAACTATTTTCAATAAGATTTATTTGATATGCAGTTAAGTATATGAAACTTAAATATCAAAGCAATACGATCATTAGAAATGCGCCTGGAGTAGTTTGAATAATCGTTTGACATGAAAATTTTTATTTTGAGAAAAACACATTTAAAGTTATTGCTATTAGTAACCACGTAATATCTAAATTAAATACAAATGCCTATACTAGGGAAATAATCGCAGAAATTAAAAAATCTTTTTGCAACACAGTCCTACTCGTTCGTAGTTTCACAATTCAATAAAATAAAAAAAAATCGAATTTTTGGACAAATTTCACAATTTTTGAAAGTCCACTGTCAAGTTTATAAAATGATTGTATACATAATTATAGTATTTCAGAAACACTAGATTTAATGCTGGCATACTTTGATACCTATTTCAGAATCACTTCCTATTTAAAAAAAGGATTAAAAAATATTCTATGCACATTTAAAACAGGAGCATGTGGTAATAGAATCATAGAAATTATAATAATAACCTTCAATCATTGTAATTACAATAATAACCTCTTTTAAAGTAACAGAATGTTTATTTTGATCCCCTTACAGCATTTTAACTAAAATAAAAACAAGTAATATTAAAAAAAGTCAATTCCTACATATCATATATATATATATATATATATATATATATATATATATATATATATATATATATATATATATATATATATATATATATATATATATATATATATGTGTGTGTGTGTGTGTGTGTGTGTGTGTGTGTGTGTGTGTGTGTGTGTGTGTATATGTGTGTGTGTGTATGTGTGTATATGTATATGTATATGTATATATATATATATATATATATATATATGTATATATATGTATATATATGTATATATATGTATATATATGTATATATATGTATATATGTATATGTATATATATATATATATGTATATGTATATATATGTATATATATATATATATATATATATGTATATTTATATGTATATATATATATATATATATATATATATATATATATATATATATATATATATATATATATATATGTGTGTGTGTGTGTGTGTGCCTGTGTGTATAGGTATATATATATATAGGTATATATATATATATATATGCATAAAAAAATTCTTAATTTATTGTATTTTTAGGTCAACAAAGAAAAAATTTACTGTAGTTACTTTTTGGCGGGGAATTGCGTTTGGCGGGGAGTCGCACTGATATTGGCTCGAATCTGTGAATACCATTATTACTGAGAAATTTTTTTCTCCCATATAAAAGTAAAATTAATTAATTAAATTTAATTAATCAATTAATATTTGAAAAAACTGTATTAACATCAAGTGTCATCCACTACAAGTTTTAAAAAATGCATTTGAACTTGAGTGGATGAATAAAAAGTATTTAATTAAAGATTGAAAATTTGAACAAGATATATTAATATAGGGAGAGTGTGAACTAATAGTAGGAATTGAAAAATATACGAAATGCCTATTTTGATAGATCTGTAACTTTGAAATTGAGAGTACACATCAACTGTGGTTGCATTTAACATTTAAAAAATAACTCAAATTCTAAATACACTTCTAAATTTCAAATTCTAAATTTTTGAATGTTGTATGTGTGTGTATACGAGAAAATATATTCGGAAATGAAGTTGCTTAAAATGAATGTTTTACTTGTCAAAATTATTACGATAAGAAAACTGCACTTTGGCGAAAAAAAATTAACTCTACTTCTGTGATTAGCTGTTTTTTCAAAAAAAATTATCTGTCTGCATATCATATTGCAAAGATTTTTTCTCAATGCAAAACCACATATGAAAAACATGTTTAAAATTAAACATTTGTTCCTTAGCTCAAGCTAAGTTGCAAAAGAAATCTTAAAAAATATTGTCAAGTTCAATTTTGAAAAAATCAAACCCTAAGTTCGGAGAAAGTGAGAAATTTGCTAATGTGTAAAATTTTTAGAGTTTAAAAAAAAGGGAAAAATTTATTGTATTTTTTGGAAAATCAAAGCAAGTAATAGGTTTATTATTTTCAAGTAATATTTACAAAGCGATTTTAGGAGGGTAATAATTACAAGATTAAAAAGAACTTTTTATACACCATGTTTTTAAATTTTCTGTTGAATCATATAAACTGGACAATTCTATGTATTAATAAATACTTTTTTAAAATTTTTTTGATGAATTATCCCATCCACTTGAAAGAAAATGAAGTTAATTGGAAGTCAACTTGCGTTTAACTTTTCGTTCCCGTCCCGGCCGATAGATGGCTGCACCAGTCTACAAAACAAAATTAACTGAAAATGAATTTAATTCTGCTCAAAGATGGCTAAAAGTATTAAAATAATGCTTTGCCATCGTGTTCTGAGCTATTCTATAAGTTTAAAATATCTAGCTAGTCGGGAAGTTAGTTAAAAATCGATTGCAAGATTTGTACTAGACAAACACACGCACAAACAAACAAACAAGAAAGCGAGTAAATAAAAACATGGTAATAAAAATGCACTGAAATTTAACCAATTTTCTAAAAAATTTTTTGCGCTAGAAAAAAAATATATGATTAGTGAGGTTTATTAATAGTTTAGCCTGGTTTTGTAAATATTTACACTGAGTCACAGACACTCGTTTTGTGTTAAAACTCCGAAGTTTTAAATTTATTTAAACAGAGATATTGTTAAAAAAGATGATAAAACAAATCACTCAAAAGTATAGCTATACAGTAAAACCTCGTTTATCCGGACTAACTGGGACCATAGGTAGTCCGGATAATCGAAAATACAGATAATCCAAGTAATATGGGTAATAAGCAAAACAAAATCCTTAGCTAAGGAGACTTACCTTTTATTACGATAAAAACTATGTTTTGTAACAAAATTACAGAGTACTGTTTACAAGACATTAAAAAATCATTTCTTAACAAAGACTTGGTAAGTCTAGTAAAGCTTTCTGAAACTCAACAGAAAGCCTTTTATTACCATAGCTATTGTACATTCTATGCAGGAACTGTACTTTGAATCAAACTTAAGGGGGTCGGGACACATTTAAAAAAATTTTTTATTTATTTATTGAGTTAAAATTTTGAATTTTTTCGTGATGGTTAACCATAGAATTTGTAAACAAAATCACATCATAAAACTTCTCAAAAAGTTTTAGAAAAATTTTAAAATCGTTATAACTCGAAATATTATTAGTCAAATTTCAAAATTTTTTCATTTAATTAAACAGAAATATAAAAGTTTTAATTCTGATTCACCATTTTTTAAAATATGAATCTTAAAAAAATTAAAAATATTTAGATGAAAAATTACAAAAAAGAAAATTTTGTGACTTATTTTTTAAAAATCATATTTTTAAAAGTAAATAATTTTTTTCAAATTTGCTGAATCAAAAATTGAAGTAAAATAGTTGAAAAAGACATGTTCTAAGTTTTAACCCTTTATCTTTAACGGTTCTTGACTTATAACAACTTAAAGATGAGAAATGGGGAAAAAAAACCATTATGCAGAAAAACACACTTACAGGTTTAAACAACGATTGACAACTATTAGAATGTTGCAAAAAAAATTATAATTTCTACTGTTTTAATTATCATAGAAACATTATTTAAACGTCATTTTAAGCGTAAAAGAACACAGAAATTTTTAATGCAATAAATTTTTTTTCGAAAATTCTAACAATTTTGTCTCCTGGACCCCCTAAAAAGCGAACATTTGGCGTGCTTGTAGTTACGTTCTAGCTATCCAGAGTTAAAAATTATCTTGTGTGAACATTAAGTAAAAGCAATGTCTACAAATCTGATCCGGATTATCTGGAGATCTGGATCAACGAGGGCCGGATAAACGAAATTTTACTGTATTAACTTACCTCAGTTTCATTGCAGTTAATTTTTTTTACTTCGGTTATTATTTTCTCTCTATATATCGTTCAAGCTGAAATCCGTGCATCATTGAGTTACACCATAGAGTTCTTTAATTAAAAAATATGCTTTAAATTGTCTGTAATTCCATATTTTTAGTATTTTTATCTATATTTTTTCATATGTTAAAAACATTAACATACAGTAAAAGAAATGTTCCTCAAACGGTACTGTATTAACTGTACTATATTCTTTATTATGTTCTATTAGATTTAATTTGAATATTTTCTTCTATATTATTTTGTCTATAAAAATATTCGTTACGATTTTTATAAATATATTTTTTCGTTTTTTCTTACATCAATTGCATACATTGATCGTTGTATTTATTATAAATATATATATACATATTTTTGGCATTAATTGCATACATTGACCGTTGTATTTAATTGACATGATATGATATTGTTATATAAGGTGTCAAACGGTCTTTCAAGGCTGTACTTACATTGCTTTCATTCGCTTCTAACTGTCTGTGTGAAACTGCGTTTTCAGAATTAGTTTCTATAAAAACCATGCAGCGGTTAAGACCTAACATGGAAGATGATATGAGAGCAGCACTCTTAAATATTTCAACAAGCATTGATATACAAATATTATTCGAAATCTAGGCTCTCCCTTCTTATTCATTTTTTTTCTCTTTTTTAGTTTTATATAAATAGATGAAGTTTTTTTTTTGATGTTTTGCTATGCAGCTTCTAGTTTTATTTTAATTTGTTTAAAATTTTTCCTAAATGAAATACAAATATATATTAATACTATCTGAAAACCCTTACTTCGTTACGGAGTACATTCAAATTAAATACAACGGTCAATGTATGCAATTAATGCCAAAAATATGTATATATATTTATAATAAATACAACGATCGATGTATGCAATTGATGTAAAAAAAACGAAAAAATATATTTATAAAAAATCGTAACGAATATTTTTATAGACAAAATAATATAGAAGAAAATATTCAAATTAAATCTAATAGAACATACTAAAGAATATAGTACAGTTAATATAGTACAGTTTGAGGAACATTTCTTTTACCGTATGTTAATATACTTTTGGATAATGTCCAATCGTCTGCCACATTAGCAAGAAATTTTTTTTGTCTATTTTGTTGTTATGCACGTGACGCAAAATTAAAAGAAAAGAAACCCCGTGATCAGCATTTAATAAATTAAATTCTAAAAATTTATCTTTAAAAATTCACCAAAAATCAGAAAATGAAGGTAAAGATTCGAAAAAGGTTTCATTTTAAAGGAATTGTTAGGATCTTTCTCGTGATATAAATTTTATAACCCTCGAATTATTATTTTAAATGCAAACTTTAAAGAATATTACAAAAACAGCTTAAAGTTTTATTTAAAAAAATCTAAGAAGAATTTTTCAAAAATCTCTCATAGTGCATCCCTACACTATAAGAAGAATCGCGATGCAAAATTTCAGCCCTTTAGGTCCAGCGGTTTGGTGTGAGCATTGTATGTCACCCGGTCAGTCAGTCAGTTACGGAACTGTTTTATATATATAGATTTCAGTGTGAAGTTTTTGTCACACGAGGATCGTCAAAAACACGTATAGAAGGTAAGCAAGACCTATTTTTATTATTATTAGGCAAAGTAAATATATACCTACAATCTACATTTCAATAATTTTAAAACTAATTCGCTAAAACTTGTTTATATTTTTGTAAACATTTTCATGATTTTCTAAAAAAAAATTTGCAGCTACCAAAATATGTTCAGCAGGGGGTCGAGGGATTTTTTATTTAAAGAAAGTGGATTGCGGTCTTAAAAAGTTTGATCATCACTGTTTTATACGACACATTCATCGACACATGTCTTTTTTATTGAATCGTTGTATATAACCAGCTGCAACAGAAATTATGACTACGGAACTCTACTATAAAAATCAAGGGAAAAAATTATCTATGGGAAATATACAGAAATCCAAGTAATAGGAATTAAGTATAGTGTTAGTTAACTTAATGTGGACTTAAATGTGGAGTAAAAGAGATAAAAAAGAGTACAAATTTTTCGCCACCTATATCCCTATGTCCATGGAAGAAATATAATAAAAAATACACTTTTCAAGAAAATAAAAAGATCCTTGCAAAAGTTCCTATTCGAAAGCCGACAAAATTCTAATAATCTATAGATAACTACTCTCAACATCAGAAAGAAAGAAAAAATCATTCAGTCAAAGCTTTCCTTTTAGGTAAGCATCAACTAAACTTTGGTTTTATTTCTGCTGTACAATATATTGTTCTCGTTAAATTGAACAGATTTTGGAAATTCAGAAGAAATT
>OU015498.1:13672112-13702429 GCA_907164885.2 Dolomedes plantarius
CTAAAAATGAAGACAAATGGAAATAAATTGATTTTATCTTTAATAGTTGCTCACTGTTTTGATACAGAAATAATCGATAATCTTCTGCTGACGTGATGCCGATTTCAAAAACATTTTATGAATTTCTTTGTCCAATCATTCCAACACTCTTTCTTTCACTGTTTGTGTAGACAAAAACTTATTAATTACACTCATCGCTGCTGTAGCATCTGAGATGGTGGAGATTTCGTCATTTATGTGCCCCTCTTCATCAGGATCTGAAGCAGAATCTTCGATTTCAGAATGATTCATTTTAATTTCTTCCACAATATCTTCATCAGTCGTATTTTCACATATCATGACTTCATCATCACATATTTCGAACAATTGCACTCCACAATCTGAGAATGATGAAATTTTGTGCTTTTCTATCCACATCGCGATGGGTAAATCTTCATCATCTTCTTCTTCAACATTCGTTGTATCTTCAACATTCTTAAAAAGTTTAAAAATTAAAAAAAAAAAAATTCAGTTGTCAACTGAAAAAAATTTTCTTTATAGCCGATTCTTAAGATTTCGGAGGTTCGCTATAAAAGGATAAATTAGCATTAGATACAATATGAAAACGGCGGGACCAAAATTTTCGTTCGTTATATCCGGCAGTTCGTTATATACCAGGTTCGCTATAACGGGGTTCGACTGTACAGTCGAACCCCGTTATAATGAACTTCAAGGGACCAAATGTTTTGTTCGCTTTATCCGGTGGTTCGCTATATCCGAACGGTTAAGAAAAATGCTAGAGTTCACAAAATGCACAACTCATTAGTTGCAATGTGTATTCAATAATGATGTATTAAAAAAATGATAAAATCTATTAAAAATGATAATTAATGTATTAAATCGATTAAAATCGATTACTTTAAACTGACACAATACTAATTAAATTACGTACAATAGGAAAACGACGGGACCAAAATTCTCGTTCGTTATATCCGGGAGTTCGTAATATACCGGGTTCGCTATAACGGGATTCGACTGTATTAGTAAATTATACGTAAACAAGTCGCGAACCCTGATATTGTAACTGGGAATTGTGTAGAAGAGTGTGAATTTTATGAATAATGATTTCCTTACAGTGCAATGTAACACGCATGGTGTTTACGTTTGTGTTACAGTCGAACCCCGTTATAACGAACTTCAAAGGACCAAAAGTTTTGTTCGCTTTATCCGGTGGTTCGCTATATCCAAACCGTTAAGAAAAATGCTAGAGTTCACAAAATGTAAAATTCATTAGCTGCAATGTGTATTCAATAACGATGTATTAAAAGGTGATAAAAATCTATTAAAAATGATCATTAATGAATTAAATCGACTAAAATCGATTACATTATACTGACACAATACTAATTGAATTACGTAGAATAGAAAAACGGCGGGACCAAAATTTTCGTTCGTTATATCCGTAAGTTCGTTATATACCGGGTTCGCTATAACGGGATTCGACTGTATTAGTAAATTATACGTAAACAAGTCGCGAACCCTGATATTGTAACTGGGAATTCTGTAGAAGAGTGTGAATTATGAATAACGATTTCCTTACAGTGCAATGTAACACGCATGGTGTTTGCGTTTGTGTTATATCACTCCATCTCTCTCTGACATAAAATCCAAACCTCGAGAAAAGGAACCAAATGTGCAATAAGTGCACTATTCCCTCTAGAAGGAAACAGTGGTGACCGGCATGTTTCGATACGTGTTCGTCATTCTTAAGGATCTCGTGTCTAGGCAAAAGAGAGGAATATCTCATCGTGGGAAAACAGGGGTTGACGCGCCACTGAAAGGTGACCTGCCAAAATGCACAATGAGCAAATCATCCTCTCGCGAACGCCCCGCAGAGAGCCACCCCCGGCTGCAAAAGGAATGCGGAGAATCCAAGAAACGGTGATTCCATAACTCCAGTGTGTCATGACGTATGTGAAGAAGCGTTAGTAAATATTTGATGATGGTTTAAGAGGAGGATGGGAAACGTTTTTTTTTTATTTTTTGTTGATATCTTCACAGGTTTGTACCCATTCTTCAAACGCAACTAGGCCTCCCCAATCGGCACAGAAATCCTCTTGGCCGCCTGTCGGAATTCAAATGGGGCCCTTTGAACCCTACAAGTGCTCTCCGGTGAATCTGTTGCCATGTCAACTTGCTGGCATTGGGGTATTTGCTAATGATGTCGCTGAATTTCGATGCTAGCCAGTCTATGCGATGCTTGGTTTTAAAAAAAATTTCAACCTTTTTCATTCATGTATTCAGGAGAAAGGTGATTTAAAATACTTTCTTGAAGAAGAAAAAAAAAAAGGATGCTTGTACATCCTTTGGAATGCTATCGCTATCGACCAAAGTAACCACGTTTTTTTAATCATTCAGGATTATGTGATTTCTAGCTCATTTAAATTATAGCGTAAATTAAACATGTCACAACGCGTAAACAACTGTTTAATCCGTATCTTGTAAAATTATCTCTCGTCCTCCTGAAAGAGTAGGAGAGCGTGTAGGGAATTTGTGTATATTATCTGTATACAGTGGAATCTCGATCTATCGTTTTCGGATCCATCGTTTTTCCGTATGTGTCGTTCATTTTATCCAGTCCCAACGATCATATTGCTTTGTTATGTTTCCGCATCTATCGTTTTCCCGCATTTATCGTTCATTTCAATCGGTCCCTTGAAAAACGATAGATCGAGATTCCACTGTATATATATATAAAGCAGTTCCGTTACTGACTGACTGACTGGCATATGACGCACAGACCAAACCGCTGGATCTAAAGGGCTGAAATTTTGCATGGCGATTCTTCTTATAGTGTAGGGGTGCACTAAGAGAGATTTTTGAGAAAAATTTTCTTAGATTTTTTTAAAATTAAATTTTTAAGCTGTTTTTGTAACATTCTTTAAAGTTTGCATTTAAAATAATAATCCGAGGGTTACAAAGTTTATATCAAGAGAAAGATCATAAAAATTCCTTTAAAATGAAATCCCTTTCGAATCTTTACCTCCATTTTCTGATTTTTGGTGAATTTTTAAACATTCATTTTTAGAATTTAATTTATTAAATGCTGATCACGTGGTTTCTTTTCTTTTTGTTATATTTTAAACTATTTTTGCGTCACGTGCATAACAGCGAAATAGACAAAAAAAAATTTTCTTTTTCTTTTTAATGCGGCAGACGATCGGACATTATCCAAAAAAATATTGAAATACAGGAAAAGAAATGTTCCTCAAACTGTACTATATTAACTGTACTATATTCTTTAGTATGTTCTGTTAGATTTAATTTGAATATTTTCTTCTAGATTATCTTGTCTATAAAAATATCCGTTACGATATATTTATATATATATATATATATATATATACACCAATTGCATACATTGACCGTTGTATTTAATTTGAATGTACTCCGTAGCGAAGTACGGGTATTCAGCTAGTGATATTATAATTGAATAAAAATAGGATTTGTTTCCAAATTTAATTACTTAAGTTGCTCTTCAAATTGTGCGTTTGATAGTGTTTTTTGTTTGCCCTGTCTGTTAAGAAATATTATTTGTAGAATGGATGTCTGAGATATATTTAAAGATGCAAACATTAAACCAAAGATAAATTACTAAGACTTAAATCTGGTTACACATCTTTAAAGTGTCCTTATTTTGATTTAAAATAATGGTTCTTCAGTTCGTCAACAGTCTAGTCCATAGCTTCTTAAACTTTTTACATTCATGACCCCTTTTTATCATCGTGTTTTTCTCACGACCCCAGGAAATAAGGATATAAAGATAAATATTTTCTTATAAATAATTTATTTCTTTGGTGAACAATATACTTATGAAAAATAGTATTTTTGATACATGTTTCAAGTATACAAAAATTATCGAAAGAAAATCACGTTTTAATCAGACGGACGTGGTTGTTTTTTGCTGCATAACAAATTAAACCTTGGAGCAATATTTGACATTACATCAGATTTAAATTTTCGCGACCCCAAAATTTCGCTTTGCGACCCTATTAGGGGTCGCGACCCAAAGTTTAAGAAACGCTGGTTTAGTCCTTTTTTATCACTCTAATTCTTTTACAGTTTTGGTCATTTTTATCTTACTTAAAAGAGATTGTAACCTCTTTTAATTTTACAGGACATTGATCAAAAAATTATCTTTAACAATAATAAGGAAGACGTGAAAGGACATTTTTCGCGAGTATCATGAGATTGTTACTGAATAAAAATGTTTTTTTTATTATTTTCCTTGTTTTAGTTACTCTTGAAGGAAGGAAACCGTTAATTTTTATTTATCCTGCATTTTAAGTGGCATTTTTTAGTATGGGGAAATCAGATACCTTGAAAGGGATAAACAATTTCCTACAGACATATTCCAGGGCAGGAAACTCTCAAAACCCCTCTGAGATGTCATTTTTCAATTCCTACTATTAGTTCACACTCTCTCTATATATATCTTGTTCAAATTTTCAATTGTTAATAAAAGTACTTTTTATTCATCCACTCAAGTTCAAATACATTTTTTTTAAACTTGTAGTGGATGACACTTGATGTTAATACAGTTTTTTTCAAATATTAATTCATTAATTAAATTTAATTAATCAATCTTAGTTTTAGACCTAGAGCGTCTCTTGCTCTTGAATAGTAATTTCCCTCTCGTTACTGTGTAAACGGTAACGAGACACTGCGGTAGCGCGGGCTTCTCCCGTCCTGTAGGTTGCGAGATCGAATCCCCAACCTGACAAACAATTTCTCTCTCTTTCCCCCCCTCCTAATCTCGCACAGTAGGCAAGGTTCTGGCAGGCAAACCTTTTTTTCAATTCCTACTATTAGTTCACACTCAAATTTTTCTTTGTTGACCTAAGTAGGAATTGACTTTAAAATTTTTTTTTTATATATTACTTGTTTTTATGAAATTGTCAATTCTTCAATTCGCCAGTAGCCCAGTACTTTATACTTCTAAAGAAAATTTGTTCCCAAACTCATAAAATTATAACATTCGTGGTCATCTTGAAACAACTAAACTAATTTTATATATCATTCCGGACTTCGCGGACCACTTCTTAAGTTCTCCGGACCACCTGTGGTCCGCCTGCCACCGGTAAAGAACCGGTGCTTTAGATGAAAGGAGGAACCAAATGAATTAAATATCACAGCCCAAAACCATAACCGGAAGAAAAGAACAGTTTCCGTTCTGGAATTTTGCCCTTAAAAATTCTACTCGATCTCAAGATATTTAAACAGAAATCTTGAAAAAATCATCTGTGCCAACCATGAGCGTTAAAATTTACTCCACAGAATTACTCATGATGTAATTAATGAAGGTAATTAATTAGCCTTAAACCTTTATAAATGTATATGCTTAGGGATTATACTCGCTGAAAAATTGTGTCTCTCTAATTTTCTTGCGGGTTTTCCAAGAACGGTGAAATTAATTACTGAATATTCCTTGATGTTTTCTTAGAAGCCAGGTTTTAAAGACCTCCCAGGGGGCTGATTTATTCAGGCTTATACATTATATTTCTGAAATTAAGTACAGAGGAATCCAAGAATTGAGGAAGACAAAAATGTCCTATTTTCCTTTAACTACGTACTCGTGAAGGTGAGAGATTTAGTACTATATAATCTACTAGCTGAAAACCCGCACTTCGCTACGGAGTACATTAAAATTAAATGCAACGGTCAGTGTATGCAATTAATGCCAAAAAAAAAATAAATATGTATATTTATAATAAATACGACGATGAATGTATACAATTGATGTAATATATATATATATATATATATTTATAAAAAAATCGTAAGGGATATTTAAATTTTTTTTTGAAAATATCTAATCGTCTGCTGCATTAGAAAGAAAAAAAAATATTTTTTTGTCTATACTTAGTTGTTATGCAAGTGACGATAAATTTATTTAAAGTACCAGAAAAAGAAATCACGTGATCAGCATTTAATAAATTAAATTCTAAAAATGAATCTTTAAAAATTCACCAAAAATCAGAAAATCGAGGTAAAGGTTCGAAAAAGATTTCATTTTAAAGGAATTTTTATGATCTTCCTCGTGATATAAATTTTATAACCCTCAAATTATTATTTTAAATGCAAACTTAAAAAGTTACAAAAACAGCTTAAAAATTTAATTTTAAAAAATCTAAGAATTTTTCAAAAATCTTTCTTAGTGCACCCCCACACCATAAGAAGAATCGCCATGCAAAATTTCAGCCCTTTAGGTCCAGGCGATTTGGTCTGTGCGTTGTATGTCAGTGAGTCAGTGAGTGAGTTACGGAACTGTTTTATATACAGTAGACGATCGTTAATTCGAACTCGGTTGATTCGAACTTTTGGTTAATTCGAACTAATCCAAAGGTCCCAAAAAACTTGTATTGGAGTTAATGTTAAAAATATCTCATTAATTCGAACTAAATTTTTATCAATTCGGTTAATTCGAACTAAAAATTTGACAAAAATATTTTCTTTTTCCTCAATTAACGGAGAAAATAGACGCTGTATTTATTATTTTTGTGTGTCAAAATCACCTGTATTTTTTTTCTACGTAAAGAGGCACATGCCCGCATTCCTAGACTATTGCATTTCCGCTAAACGTTAGTGGCTAGTGTCCTTATCAGTCCTTAACGGACAAAGCGATTTTCCGTTATTTGTATCGATTTTCTTAGAATTTCAGAAAAACCAGTCTTTACTACAGATTCTAGGGAGCTACGTCAGTTATGCCTGCAGTGCAGACAAGTTAATGTGATCTAGTTTTTCTTCCTCAGTGTGTGATGTGAAAGTGTAAAAATTCAGGATGTCTGCGTGTGGAAAGTACAAAACCCTAATTTTGGAGACAAAGGTAGAAATTTTAGAGAGAGTAGAGAATGGCGAATGTAAAACAAAGTTAGCTGCTGACTATGGAATTAAAAAAAATATCTTGTCAACTTATTTGAAAAACAAGGAATCAATTTTAGATTCATGGGGAAAAAATCAAAATTTGCCAGAGGATGGAAACGCATGAGAAATGCATCCCAAGAATATCTAGAAAAAGCTCTACTGCTATGGTTCCAGGATGTTAGATCTCGAAATTTTCCGATAAATGGACCCCTAGTGCTGACGAAGGCTGAGGAATTGACAAGTCGAATGGGTATTGAAGATTTTAAATGCAGTGATGGATGGCTTTCTCGATTTATGTCAAGGCACAATATTTCTTATCAACTGTATGTGGCCAAAGCTCTGATGTAAACGAAGACGTATGCACTAATTTCGGTAGGAAACTGCCACGGCTTTTCTCTATTTACCTGCCGAAAGATATTTTTAATGCGGCCATAATGGACAAAGCCATAATGGACTCTATTAAAACTCTGAAAGCATTTATTCAGATGGAACCTTCCTCCGAAAATGAATTGAAATGTTTACTTCAAATCGAGAAGTTGGCTGAACAATGTAGGCATCATAAACAAAACCAAACATCCACTTTACAGTTTTTCCCCAAAGTGTAATTCGTATTTTTAATTAAAGTTTACTTTCTGCTGCATATCTTCTGCTTCATTTTATGATTAAGGCAATCCTGTATTGCTTTTTAATATGTTAATTTTAGATAACATAGTATAATATATTTTCTGGGGTTATACATACTAGGAGATTTTTCTTCTTCAGTGATACACTTTTGAAGTTATATATTTTCTCTTAACATCGGATAATTCGAACTTCGGATAATTCGAACTTTTTTCCGAGAACCTTTGAGTTCGAATTAACGAGCGTCCACTGTATATAGATTACGAAGTAAATTCAGAATATGTTGGTTTCAAATCAGGTAAAATCGTCTTTCTCTGTTAAATATCGCCAAAGCATTCCCATTTTACTTGTTTTATTGGAAATTTTGGAAGAAAGGCAGGAATGGAAATCTGTCAAAGTGATATCAATAGTACCTTAGTTCTAATAATTTCGTTGATCAAAAAGTTTCTTTCAACTTTAGATCGAGTTAGTGCTATGAATTGCTATTGTCCGAAACTGGACCGTAAAGGTATATAATACGATAATACAAATGTCTTGTCATTAGCCCTGATGAAAGGAGCTCATTATCTACCGAGTTTTTTTATCTTTTTCTATCCACTTTTGGGTAGTGCAGTACTACAAGATGGGGTGAAAAGAGAACATGATGCAACGAACAAATTGATTGTGTCAGATAATTATTATATTACAATAGATGAATCGAGAGAAAAAAAAATTTGTCGGAGATTAAGAATAAAAACGAAGCATAATAAATCGAAGATTAGGTTAACCGATATGTACACTGGCATGATAAATCATATTTACAGCTCATAACTTACCGAACAATGGCGACAATGCGCTAAAGATTGCTTATGAGCGATGAATACCGTCTAACCAGCGGTGGGAACAAAATCCAATCACTCCGCTGCTCAACAAAAGGCCTCTTCTACTACACTCTAACTAACGTGTCCCAGGAGTCAACTAGATAGCATCTACCATTGACTTCCATCTTTTGAAGACATTTCTTGCGCATTTCTGCCCCAAACGCATCTCCCTCCCTTATCACGGTCCGGCATCTCCGCTTCTCCAGCTGTTATAAAAAGCGCGGGACCCTTGCTTGTATATATCGTTTGTGCCACAGAAGCCATATGGTTGGCAACTTCCCATTGCTGTCTCGACTCCTCCTGGCAATCTCTCGTCAGATCGAGGGCTAGGTGGGCTTTCTCGCACCTTTTGTGCTAAGTGCTTATTCCGCCCCTCTGTCCTGATACTTATCGGGATTTGAGGCCAGGCAGCACTTCGAAGTTTCGTTAATGGAGCATTTAGCATCTGTTACGGAAAATTCTTACGTATTTTTTTTTTTTTTTTTTTTTTTTTTTTTTTTTTTTTGAATCGAGGCCGTCATTGATTTCAGTTTGTTTTGACTGGACTCTGACTAAAGGGAAGAAGGCGGGGATTGGAAGTTAACGGATCAGACGCGTGATAAAATGTCGAACCGTTGAGTTCTGAGCAATCGCAACCGGAGATCGGATATTTTCAATTACGCACCAAGTCAAACATGGGCGGAGCTTGTCTGCAGACGCGTCAACAGTGGTTACCGTATGCTGATGGCTGTGGAAACAAACAAATAATAATGATTATATCACTGGTGTGCGGCAATAATTTCTTTTGCAAACAGAAATGACTGTTCGGGTGCGGCTTAAGATCATACCCAAGATAACGAATATATATTTAAATATCCATTGCAAAACATAAATCTTATTGTAAGAAATCACAGTTACGTACAAAAAAAAATATTTCAACCTCATAAATTAGTTATAAAATAACTTTCATGCATATCCGTAATATTTTCAATGAGAATATTAGGTTATATTTTTACTGAAATTAGTTTAACTGATAATCATGCATCGACAGTTCAAATATTCTGAACGAATATATATTTAAATATCCCTTGCAAAACATAAATCTTACTGTAAGAAATCACAGTTACGTACAAGAGGGAAAAAATATTTTGGCCTCATAAATTAGTTATAAAATAACTTTCATGCATATCCGTAATATTTTCAATGAGAATATTTATTAGGTTATATTTTTACTGAAATTAGTTTAACTGATAATCATGCATCGACAGTTCAAATATTCTGAACGAATATATATTTAAATATCCCTTGCAAAACATAAATCTTATTGTAAGAAATCACAGTTATGTACGAAAAAAAATATTTTAACCTCATAAATTAGTTATAAAATAACTTTCATGCATATCCGTAATATATTCAATGAGAATATTTATTAGGTTATATTTTTACTGAAATTAGTTTAACTGATAATCATGCATCGACAGTTCAAATATTCTGAACGAATATATATTTAAATATCCCTTGCAAAACATAAATCTTATTCTAAGAAATCACAGTTACGTACGAAAAAAAATATTTTAACCTCATAAATTAGTTATAAAATAACTTTCATGCATATCCGTAATATTTTCAATGAGAATATTTATTAGGTTATATTTTTACTGAAATTAGTTGAACTGATAATCATGCATCGATAGTTCAAATATTCTGAACGAATATATATTTAAATATCCCTTGCAAAACATAAATCTTACTGTAAGAAATCACAGTTGCGTACAAGAGGGAAGAAATATTTTAACCTCATAAATTAGTTATAAAATAACTTTCATGCATATCCGTAATATTTTCAATGAGAATATTTATTAGGTTATATTTTTACTGAAATTAGTTTAACTGATAATCATGCATCGACAGTTCAAATATTCTGAACGAATATATATTTAAATATCCCTTGCAAAACATAAATCTTATTGTAAGAAATCAGTTACGTACAAAAAAAAAATATTTTAACCTCATAAATTAGTTATAAAATAACTTTCATGCTTATCCGTAATATTTTCAATGAGAATATTTATTAGGCTATATTTTGGCTATATTTTATTAGGCTATATTTTGGCTATATTTTATTATGCTATATTTTGGCTGATAAAATATCGAACCATTGAGTTCTGTGATGGAACGAGACAATCACAACCGGAGATCGGATATTTTCAATTACGCACTAAGTCAAACATAGGCGGAGCTTGTCTGCAGAAGCGTCAACAGTAGTTACCGTGTGCTGATGACTGTGGAAACAAACAAATAATAATGATTATATCACTGGTGAGATAGTGTGCGGCAATAATTTCTTTTGCAAATAGAAATTACTGTTCGGGTGCGGCTTAAGATCATACCCAAGATAACGAATATATATTTAAATATCCCTTGCAAACCGTAAATCTTACTGTAAGAAATCACAGGTACGTACAAGAGGGAAAAAACATTTTAACCTCATAAATTAGTTGTAAAATAACTTTCATGCACATCCGTAATATTTTTAATAAGAATATTTATTCAGCTATATTTTTACTGAAATTAATTTAATTGATAATCATGCATCGACAGTTCAAATATTCCGAACAAATGAGGAGCTTGATATAAAAGTAAAATTAAATATCAATACTTTGTTAACAAAGTATTGATAACATTTTGTAATTGTTGGCCCAACAGCTTTAATTTACAGTTGGGCCAACCATATTTTGTAACCGTTGGCCCAACAGCTTTAATTTGCAGTTGGGCCAACCATATTTTGTAACCGTTGGCCCAGCCGCTTCCATTTGCAGTTGGGCCAACGACATTTTGTAATTGTTGGCCCAACATGCACATTTTGCAGTTGGCCCATCTGAATTTCTGAAATTTCTGCCAACGGTAACCATTCCCTAACGATATAACGAAAATATGCGGTTAGGCCAGCGGTGTGTGTTACTTGTGTTACTATGACAATGCACCAGACAGGGCCCGGTCCCTAAAATCCCCGGGAACTAAAACCTGCTGGGGTTGAATCCCAGCCACTAAATATGCTGCCACCTCAATTTAGATCGAGCATTCTTAGAGATGACATCTGTGTGTGTGTGGGGGGGGGGGGGGGGGGGGTCGTATCCCTAGATCTCCCTGGATGGACTTTCCGGACTACAGATTTAACGCACCTATACCCGACGTAAACACGAGAGCAATCAGTGGCGCTTGTCGGGAATCGAACCCAGCACCCTCAGTACCGAAACCTATCCGCTAACCAATAGGATGCTCCGGGCCATTTTCAGCTTATAAGAAAAACTCAAGTAAGTTGTATCTATCTGGCTATCTCTGTTCTGAACCGAAAAGCGAGAGAAGAAATTTGCATTGGAAAGAAAAAAAAAATTAACCTTTTACGTGAAAATTTATTCAAAAATAAAGCTTCCTGAAATAGGAGGGAATATATCAAACAGGTACTTGCATAAATATATCTTTGATGACATCTCATTTTACTTTTCACTTAAAAATTAATACTCCATAAAATGCTCTGAAATATCATATTTATTAATTTCTTAGAATGTACTTTTTTCTTGGTTCACTTGCATGGAAGTCCTTATACGACCAACAGCACGCAATGATAGTACTGTTTACATTTTTTACCCGGTCCGTTATAAAATAAACTATATTATTTGTGATTAAAAGATATGGGATAAGACTACTGATAAAATAAAAGTTTTTACAAATAGCTTTAAACATTTTGAAACTTTGTTATATTAAGCTCCTAAAAATTTCCAATAATTAAAATTTCAGCACTAGCAAATATTACTTTTTTTTCTAATAACTTTTAACAAGTTTAATACAACCTCAGCAATTTTTCTAAAATTGCGCCGCACTGTATGCTCCATAACGCCTAATTTGTGCGTGTTTGCGCTTAATCTAAGCCTTTTCAAACAAAACAGTCCTTCAGACTGTAAATGAGGAAAAAAAGTTTATTATTTTTGTGAGACTCCTCCTGATATTAGCTCATGCAGAGAAAAAATATGAGACTTTTCTGGAAACAATCCTATGAATTTTTACATTAGTAGAGTTGTACTAATTTTTACCATGTTTTTATTAACTTGCTTTCTTGTTCGTGTGTGTGTTTGTCAAGTACAAATCTTGCAATCGATTTTTAACTAACTTTCCGACTAGCTAGACATTTTAAACTTTTAGAATAATTCAGAACACGATGACAATGCATTTTTTAAATACTTTTAGCCATCTTTAAGTAGAATTAAACTAATTTTCAGTTATTTTCAGTTAATTTTGTTTTGTAGACTGGTGCAGCCATCTATTGGCCGGAAGGGGAACGAAAAGTTATATGCAAGTTAACTTCCAATTAACTTCATTTTCTTTCAAGTTGATGGGATAATTCATCAAAAAAAATTTTAAAAAGTATTTATTAATACATAGAATTGTCAAGTTTATATGATTCAACAGAAAATTAAAAAACATGGTATATAAAAAGTTCTTTTTATCTTGTAATTATTATCTTTTTTTAATACAGTTTACATGTGAAGAGAGATATTGAAGAACAAATATAATTATAACGAAACTGTTAGTTTATTTTTTTTCATTTGTAAAACTACCAAGTATTTGTGAACTTTGTGTACTGATAAAATATATAATGTATACATTATATATTTTAACTATATATAGTAATATATATATATATATATATATAACTATATATACATTTATATATATAACTATATATATAACTATATATAAACTATATATATAACTATATATATAACTATATATATATAACTATATATACATTTAACTATATATAGTTAATGTCCCTTTAATAAAAAAATAATGGCTTTTGATGAAATTAAGTTAAAATTACTTATAAGATATGAAATTAAGTTAAAATTACTTATAAGATATTAACTCATATTACGGTCGTCACATGGAGCTGACAGATTAGGTCCATTTATAGGTTAAATTTGTGATAATATATGAGAAAACTGAACATTTCTTTTTTTCTTAGGGGACGAGACATCCTGAGTCTCGTCACCCCCTTTCTGCCTACGTCTCAGTTAAAATAATTATATATCATTAACTATATCGATGAAATTAAAATTTAATTTAAACATTTTAGATACTTTCACGCTAAGAAACTGTTTCTACTTATAAGTCTGAAATATTTATAAAAGTACTAAACACTTTAATGTTACCATTATTATTAGCAATGCATAATTAATGCTTAATGTAACTTTTTACAGAAATTAACTTATTACTTTTGAGAGAAATTTCAGGCGTAAAGAAAAAAAACAACTTTGCATTGTTTCATGAATTTAAAATCTTGGTTATGAGTGAAAAATTTAAGTTAATCATAGAGGAAGGATTATGCTGAAACCTGCGAGTCTAAATGAATCGTTTAGTTAGTAACTATCTGCAACGCCCTCTTAACGTATTACCAGATGTTTCGTTTCCTACCACCACCGCATTTTACACTAAGCAGCAATATTCTGTGTGTGTTTCTCGCGAAGTAGAACAGCGCTTTCATTTTGTTGAATCTAATTTCCAATGGCATTGTGTCTTCAACAATTAAAACCAAGACGTAACTTTGACTAATCCTACCGCAGATGGTTTCCCATTACTCTTTTATTTATTTTTTCCTCTCCCTGTGAGAAACCCATAAAAGGAGTAATATTCCAGCAGCTGTTCAAACTTCATATACCTGCTTCTCACGTATTCCCAATGACTCGCTAATCGCTATCACGTTTCACCAGCTCCCATGGTCTCTTTAATCACCACCAATTAAAACATATCGATAAATTTGAGAATTAAAGCCGGGGCGAGCAACTGTGATTATTTGTCGGAATTCCGATATCTTCCTGCACGTGTTCTTCTGAGAGACAAGTTAACGCTAATGGTTTTTTTTTTTTTTTTTTTTTTTTCCGCGGCCCAAGCAGATGTTAGAGGGAACTTTCGTAACTCACTTAAACGTTCGATAGGCTATTAATTGCGTCTATTAAGGGCGAAAAGTAGTCTTTTCAGGGAACATGCCCTTTGAGATAAAGACATTTCGTTAAGATAAAGGCAGATAATATAAGAGCTTTGTTAATTCTATAGGACATGCATTTTTCAACCTACGGCCCGCGACAGGATTTTAGTCGGCCCGCGAGAACTATTACAATTATCACTGCCTGCTAGCACCCCACGTTAAAGCACTTATAAAGAGACACACATTTGATACTTATCTGTATCACGTGCGAAACGTAATTTTTAGCGTTTAAGGACAAGACAGCACCATTAGTATACTTTATACACTCCTCAGATATTCCCACTGCTGCAAACGGTATAGCAGATGAAAACTGGCAAGCGGTTGCTCATAATAGTCGTCGAAAGCTGGCCCTGAACTACAAATCTCACCATCATGGGCCATGTTTGCAATCAAGGATCTATAGGCGACGACACTAGGGATGCGACATCGATGTCGATGTTTTGAAAACATCGATGTTTTGATAAAAACATCGATGTTCTCAACATCGATTTATTGATGCCGATGTTTTTTTAACATCGATGTTTTGTGCTCGATGTTTTACGTTGTCTCGATGTTTGTTTAATGAAAAAGTACCATAATTAAAAAAAATTATCTCGTAGCATAATTTGCACACTCAGTAAATGTAAGTCTGAATTCTGAAAAGGACGAATACAAAAGGGGGAACGATTCCTTAGCAAACAGACAAATGGCAATCAACAACCAATGAACCAATCATAGCGCTTGGAATGTTCCTGACACTCCAAAACCTTCCATGGGGTTTTATTTTATAAATAGTATATGCACGAGAGCAGACATTTAAGTTTTTGTTTTGTTCTGTTTTATATAAGTTGACTTTAATATTATTAGTAAGATGCCTCCCAAAATACCGTTTGGAAATATTTTTGCTAAACCTCTGGCAAATTGGCAAAATGCAATATTTACCTTAAGTCCCTCAAAACTTCTAGCAATACCACGAATTTATCTGGACATTTGAAGGCAAAACATGGCGATATTTACAACGAGAATTTGGAGTCATCAATGTAGCACAGGGCAAAAGCAACCAAGTTTTTGTCATTTGTGTGAGCCCAATCAGAGAGTAAAATTAAATCCCCCCCACCCCACCCCCGACTAACCGAAGTAACATTAATGCTAAAGGTTACTAAACCAGTTTTAAAAAATGGATATTCTAAAACATCGATGTTTAAAAATATCGATGGTTTTTGGGCGATGTTTTATTAGCATCGATGTTTTAATATTGAATATCGATGTTTTAAAACATCGATGTTTTGTTATCGATGTCGCATCCCTAGACGACACATGCCGTTGGGAAGTCGATATCGATGCAGTTGATGAATGGCGATAATAATCGCTAAACCCTCTCGTTCAAACAACGTCTTGTTAGCTAGTATGGTTTTGGGTCCGTCTGGGAAAAAAACGAGGGCAACAGTGTCCTATTTTTCTATGTGAATAACATTGCAGGTGTTTGTATTTGAACGCATGCTTTCTGCATCTCGATTCGGTACTAAACATCCACGGGCCGAGATATAATTCTTTATTATTCGTAAGTGGGAGGTGTGCACACTAGTTTCATGATTCTTTAATTAATTTTCCGGATGAATTTTAATTTTTTTTTCTCAAATTGTGAGTGATTGTATATATGTGTTTGCGTAAATGCGCATATACAATATTTATCATTATTACTTATATGTTTTCGTTTATTACTATTTGCTCGTTTTTTCAGGTAAACCTTTTAAACTTAAACATTAGAGAACTGATGATACAATTGCTTTAATTTAGTTGAAGAGGAACCCTAGAGTGCTGCTTAACATTATGAGGTGCTGGGCTGTATATTAGGAATGCAATATCGAATTACTGGCCACAGAGGAGGATTTGAGATCTATTAGAAATGATGTCGTGTTTAATGGTGTATGGATTTTATCAGATAGTCGCAGTTCCATCCAACACTTGGGCAACTGGACGAGAGTTGCCCAAGTGATGCTCGAGAGTTGCCCAAGTGTAGGCTTATACATCCTACATCATCTTGGTCATAACTCCCTGTGAACCATGATATTCATTTGCAGGGGGTCCCCTCTCGTGTAGGCCTATTTGGCAATGAAATGGCTGACAACCTAGCAAAGGGTTGTACCGCTGAACTTTCAACACCTTCTTCGGCTCTTACTTTTTTGGAGACTTATTCCGTAAGGAAATCGTTTATCCAGAGTACTTGGAGATCTCCCCCGATCCATGACTGGTACTTGGGTGTCTGTCCTGGTAGAGCTCTTGCCTTGAACCTTGATAGAGCTGAGAGGACTGCAATCACTAGGTTTGAAAGTGGCCAAAACTTCCCCAGTTGTAAAAAGTACGTAAAATATTGAGCAGGCCATTCCTGATCACATCCTAACGCCTAAATTCATCTATGAAGGACTTTATTACCGATCCTCGACTTTTAATGGACCTACTGAGGATCTATGAACTGGTGGACCTGGTCTAGCGTCGCTAGACCAGGAGAGATTAGAAACAACAACAACAACAACAATAACAGGGCTGTATATTAAAATTATCCAGCTCTCTATCTCATTGCAAACGTCAATTTGGTACCTACACCATGGTTTATTAAATAACTTACTTTCTTTTCTATTCGGAGGTATTGTACAACGATCTTACCGGTTGTTATCATTGATTCCCAGTCTTTATATTTCGTTAAAATCTTTCTTCATCAAAATTTCAGCTAGTGGCATGACTGATAGGATATTTATGATTATATGGAGTTTAAATAGGGGAGTGTTTAAGCTTGTTAATTAGATCCATGTGGTGAATGTTTCATGCTTTTTTTTTTGGTATTTTTTATTGTGAAATATTTGAGGAATTTGGAAGACAAAATATTTGTAAGCACCCTTTTCAGTTTTAACCCTGGCGAAATATTATTTTAATTAAGATAGATGAATGATCTCCATGAGTGTTTTTATATTTTTACAGACTAACTATATTCTGGGGGGGGGGGCGGGAGAATTCTTATTTGGTCCCTCAATTTCTTATGTAGAATTAAATTTCAACTTCGCTGACCTGTATTATACTTATCGCAATGATAAATTTGAATACTTTCCTGCCGCACTATAGAAATTGCAATAATCAGGCTCCTAATGAAATAAAATTTGAACATTTTGGAAAATTTGACGTTTTATGAAGCACAAAACGATAAATGCACGCTTCTTCGGGCTAAGTATAGAAGCAGGAACATAACGTAGAAATGTTATGATCAGAACTGGATGAAATAAACGACGCATACTCAGGCCCGGACTTAGATACCCAGGGCCCCTAGGCACTTGACATTTGGGCCCCCCACCATCTGGAAGCTATTTTGGAAATTTAGCAAATTAAATGCACTAGTACAGAACATGCAATTTTTAATCGACTTTAATGAACATCAGATTAATGCAGTCTATGTTACTAAAGTTACGTTATTCTATAAAATTTACAAAATCATACCACCGGTGCCCCTAGGGTGGCTGGGCCCCTAGGCCGGGGCCTTGTAGGCCTAGGCTGAAATCCGGCACTGCGCATACTGGAAAACGATTATTCGGGGAACGCTCAATCGAGGCTCCTGTGTATCTTCATTCGCTCTTTTGAAATTGGAATAACACTAGATCACTCCAGTGCTGCCATCTGCTGGGATATTTAAAAGGCTCCCCTTTCATCCCCTATCATCTCCATCTTCATAACTGTAGACGAAAAGCCTCCGCTCAACTATTGAAACGAATACCTCCTCCACCCCCCTCTACAAATCAAATAAACAGCTTCACACACCATCCCTGTGTTTGCTCACCACTTTCTTCACGGGTCGTACCTTACCGTACTCTAGTTTTACGCAAGGGGAGAGAGTCAAAAAAAAAATTAAAAAAAAAAAAAAATAGCGAAAACAACAACGAGAGAGAGAGAGAAAAAAAAAAAAAGTGACAATTCTTTTGCCAACGAATTGTCGGACAAGTCGACTTTCCCTATTGTGCGAGCGCCCCCAACTCGTCCCGTTGCAGGGAACGAGTCGAGTGAGTTTTCGGACCCACTTGATTTAGTGTCGCAGTAGGGGCTCCCGTGCAAAAGCTAACGAGAAAATCATTCTTTTGTCAGCAACTTTCTGTGAGGTCTTACACCGGAGTGACATTCTTCCAGGGGCAGTGCCTCCCTTCCCCACAAAGGAGGAACACATAGTGTGGAAGCAATGGCGCGTGCAAGATCTTGGAACGCGAGGTCCTATTCAGAAGTCGTCGGAGACATGGTGGCAAGTGACAAACATAAACAAAACTGGGATATTTTTGACGATGGATCTAAAAAACCCATTCACATGGGGAAATTGATTAAAGGCTGGTATCGTTATAATCGGGGGGTGTGTTGGCACGATTAGTTTCCTAGAGAATTCAGTATCTACTACAGTCGAACCCCGTTATAACGAACTTCGAGGGACCAGAGGTTTAGTTCGCTTTATCCGGTGGTTCGCTATATCCGAACTGTTAAGAAAAATGCTAGAGTTCCCAAAATGTAAAATTCATTAGCTGCAATGTGTATTCAATAACGATGTATTAAAAAGTGATAAAAATCTATTAAAAATGATCATTAATGAATTAAATCGACTAAAATCGATTACATTAAACTGACACAATACAGTCGAACCCCGTTATAACGAACTTCGAGGGACCAGAGGTTTAGTTCGCTTTATCCGGTGGTTCGCTATATCCGAACTGTTAAGAAAAATGCTAGAGTTCCCACAATGTAAAATTCATTAGCTGCAATGTGTATTCAATAACGATGTATTAAAAAGTGATAAAAATCTATTAAAAATGATCATTAATGAATTAAATCGACTAAAATCGATTACATTAAACTGACACAATACAGTCGAACCCCGTTATAACGAACTTCGAGGGACCAGAGGTTTAGTTCGCTTTATCCGGTGGTTCGCTATATCCGAACTGTTAAGAAAAATGCTAGAGTTCCCACAATGTAAAATTCATTAGCTACAATGTGTATTCAATAACGATGTATTAAAAAGTGATAAAAATCTATTAAAAATGATCATTAATGAATTAAATCGACTAAAATCGATTACATTAAACTGACACAATACAGTCGAACCCCGTTATAACGAACTTCGAGGGACCAGAGGTTTAGTTCGCTTTATCCGGTGGTTCGCTATATCCGAACCGTAAAAAAAAAAATGCTAGAGTTCACAAAATGTATAACTCATTAGTCGCAATGTGTATTCAATAATGATGTATCAAAATATGATAAAATCTATTAAAAATGATCATTCATGAATTAAATCGACTAAAACCGATTACATTGGACTAACACAATACTAATTAAATTACGTATAATAGGAAAAAGGCGGGACCAAGATTTTCGTTCGTTATATCCGTGAGTTCGTTATATACTAGGTTCGCTATAACGGGGTTCGACTGTTCAAAGGACAAATGGTTGTTTTATAAGGGTATGTGCCTAGCTATCCAATTTTTTGGTAATTTTATAGCTATTATGACCTACCATGCGAGAAAAGTTAGAATGTCGATGATAAGAACAACCTCTATGTCTTCTAATATAAAATTCTTCTAAACAGTTAGAAATGACAAAGAACTACCTCAAAATACGCATTATTAATACCTAAAAAAATGTGATACAGTCCAACCACCTTATAACGAACTTCAAGGGACCAAAGGTTTAGTTCGCTTTATCCGGTGGTTCGCTATATCCGAACTGTTAAGAAAAATGCTAGAGTTCCCAAAATGTAAAATTCATTAGCTGCAATGTGTATTCAATAACGATGTATTAAAAAGTGATAAAAATCTATTAAAAATGATCATTAATGAATTAAATCGACTAAAATCGATTACATTAACCTGACACAATACTAATTAAATTACGTACAATTGGGAAAACGGCGGGACCAAAATTTTCGTTCGCTATATCCGGGAGTTCGTTATATACCGGGTTCGCTATAACGGGGTTTGACTGTAGTTCAGGGGTTCCCAACCTTTTTATAGTACCGTACCTGTACGTTGTAGACAATTTGATGACGTACCGGTAGACCAAAAATTTTGAAATGGGGAATAAAATGCAATGGAGAACATTTGTAATAAGGACAAGTAACTTGGGATATGTTTTTGTTGCTAAACATATACATAAAATATAATAATCACTTTAAAAAATATATAATTCGTGATAAGGTCGGGCCTGTTTATTATTAACTAAAGAAGTAATATCGGGCTCAGTATTTGTCAGTTTAAGGCGAAGTTCCGATTCAATGTCCAGCAAAGCTCTATATTTGGTTTGCAGTCATTGCAGGAAATCCTTTTTCACATAAATATGTGGTCGCGAATGGGATTAAAATTTTTACTACTTGGCAAGAAACTTCTCAGACACAGTTATAATTTGCAAACACAGTTATAGACACAGTTATAATTCGCAAACACCGTTATAATTCGCAAACACAGTTATAGACACAGTTATAATTCGCAAACACAATTATAGACACAGTTATAATTCGCAAACACAGTTATAGACACAGTTAAAATTCGCAAACACAGTTATAGACACAGTTATAATTCGCAAACACAGTTATAGACACAGTTATAATTCGCAAACACAGTTATAGACACAGTTAAAATTCGCAAACAGTTATAGACACAGTTATAATTCGCAAACACAGTTATAGACACAGTTATAATTCGCAAACACAGTTGTAAACACAGTTATAATTCGCAAACACAGTTATAGACACAGTTATAATTCGCAAACACAGTTATAGACACAGTTATAATTCGCAAACACAGTTATAGACACAGTTATAATTCGCAAACACAGTTATAGACACAGTTATAATTCGCAAACACAGTTATAGACATAGTTATAATTCGCAAACACAGTTATAGACACAGTTATAATTCGCAGGCGGGTGCCAAATTTTTATGGGGTGGTCATAGATAACGCATTCAGGTGTAGACGGCATCTTTTGAGATTAGGTAAATCCCAATAAAGTATTACAACACAAACAATGGATAAGAAATTCCAAACTAAAATATTAAAACGTATGGATTATCAGTTATTATCAGTTATATTTCTTTTCTTTTTTTTGTAATACAGATTTTTAGTAGATTTTGTTTTAAATTGTAAAATCATTGGCGTACTGGTAGCTGCTTGCCCGCGTACCGGTACTGGTACGCGTACCCAAGGTTGGGAACCTCAGTACTAGTTGGTACCCGACAAAACATGACGGCTAGATAGTAAGTAAATGCACTAATATACAAATTATACTCAACACATTGCCAAATGTTGAAAATCATAATAATGCGCAGAAACAAATTAATGTGCGGTCTCGTACTTAGTGAGTATCTAAAGCCAGATTTAAAAATGTCACTGAGCATGCGCAGAAAGCAATTTTTTTTTTTAAAATTATAAATTATCGCTAACTAAGCAGCGCGAAATAAACAATTTCCATCAGGTTTAATATTATATTTCACAAACATAATTACCATAAAAACAAAAATGGCAGAGAGAGAGAGAGAGAGAGAGAGAGACTCCTCGTAATAAACGTGTTTATCCTTAAAACATGTCAGTGAGCATGCGCAGAAACAATGAGTTTCTAAAGCCAGATTTAAACATGCCACTGAGCATGCGCAGAAATAAATTTTCAATTGTAAATTATCGCTCATTAATAGAAATTGCGTTTACAAAAACCAAATTTGACAAATGTACAGATTACAATCTTTCGTTTAAGACCAAAATGAAGTAAATGGATGCAGTAGTTTTCTATCACGGACTGGACCAAAAAGTCGGCTTAGCAACTTAAATATATAGATAGGGATCTTTTTGACGATGGATCTAAAAACCCATTCACATCGTGAAATTGATTAAAGGCTGGTATCGTTATAATCAGGGGTGTTGGCATGATTAGTTTCCTAGGAACTTCAGTGTCTCTATCCTTATTTGAAATATTGCATGCCTTAACCCTTTGAGAGGCGCCGTTTGCAGAGTGCAAACGCTTAAATCTACTCTTTTCTTCACTTGCATTAAATGTATTCCAGTTAAATGAGCAGAAAAATGGTTAGTACTGCCATCTGTTATGAGTTTAAAGAAGAAAAAATATTTTGCAACCTTTAATTGGGAAAAATTTTCAAGATTCTTTAGGTTAAAAAAATCGGGGGAAAAATTTGCACCGAGCAAACGGCGGAGGTTTTTGCCCCTGAAAGGGTTAAGGGGTGCAACTGTGTTAATTTTTTTACTGATAAGAGAGATTTCCTATTCCTGAAGGAACACTTTTCCTGTGTGGGTTGCCTAGGTAATGAAAACTTTCCTTGAACTAACCGTTTCGTGACCAAATTTTAGGTGTCTAAATGGGGGGGGGGGGGGGGGATCCTCTCCTATGATTGCGCCACTGCGAGGCCTTTAATCTTGAGAAGGTAGAGGAGCTGAGTACGGTAAAAAACATCTTACCACCTTCCTCAGACGTTTTAAAATGCAAAACTCGTAAAAAAATCGAATCAAAGATTTCTATTTAAATCTTTCTGCATGCCTTGCGAAATATTTCTCATCGATAACGAAAATGAGCTCTACCAAAATCTTCTTTTTTGATGGGTTACAAAAGTTTTTTTCTTGCAGGAAGATTTTAACGCGCACCCGTAAATTTCAATCTTATTTTTTGTATTAAAAGTGCGCGTTATACGTCAAAAAATATGGTGTGTATATATATATATATATATATATATATATATATATATATATATATATATATATATATATATATATATATATATATATATATATATACAGTGGAATCTCGATCTATCGTTTTTCAGGGTACCGATTGAAATGAACGATAAATGCGGGAAAACGATAGATGCGGAAACATAACAAAGCAATATGATCGTTGGGACTGGATAAAATGAACGACACATACGGAAAAACGATGGATCCGAAAACGATCGATCGAGATTCCACTGTATATATATATATATATATATCCGTATATATACTGATTGTGTGTGTGTATATGTATATATACATACACACACACACACACACACACACACACACACACACACACACACACACATATATATATATATATATATATATATATTTATATATATATATATATATTTATATATATATATATCCGTATATATACTGATTGTGTGTGTGTATATGTATATATACATATATACACACACACACACACACGCACATATATATATATATATATATATATATATATATATATATATATGTATATATATATTTATATATATATATATACAGTGGAATCTCGATCTATCGTTTTTCAGGGTACCGATTGAAATGAACGATAAATGCGGGAAAACGATAGATGCGGAAACATAATAAAGCAATATGATCGTTGGGTCTGGATAAAATGAACGACACATACGGAAAAACGATGGATCCGAAAACGATGGATCCGAAAACGATCGATCGAGATTCCACTGTATATATATATATATATATATATATATCCGTATATATACTGATTGTGTGTGTGTATATGTATATATACATATACACACACACACACACACACACACACACATACATATATATATATATATATATATATATATATGGGTGTTTGGTTTAAGTATAATATTTTATTATAAAACTCCTTGCTTCCTTGTAAGGTATTACTTTACTATTTCAAGTTTCTCTTGCTACATCTGACATAAAGAACGCCATACATCAGTAACCAATGCACAGCACTTTATAATCAGAGATCCGATCTTATCAGAATAATCACACTCCCACCGGAGGCCGTGTAAATCCTCTCAGTTGAAAAAAAAAAAAAAAGAAAAAAAGAAAGACCTCTGTGTTTTATTTTCATTCTCTCGGTAAATGAGGGGCCCCCCGTTAATCTCCGCCACATCTCGCTCAGAATTCCATACAGGCCATAAAACCTATTAATTCCTCCGTATTTTTCGTTAACGCATTCAACGCCTCCTAGCGAGCGCCACTGGAGACACGGCCGGAAAAAAAAACACACCACCACCAGTCGAGAACTGGCTAATAGCTTCGAGCCTGGGTCTACTAAGGAATACTACTAAGGAATATCGGAGCAATCCCTCCCAAATTGAGAGCTTATAACCGAGCCGGGGGAAATCTCACGCCGTGAAATTTCTGCATACCGAAATCCTGCGGGGACTAACAGGTGTAAAAAAAGAAATGATCATAACGAAAAAAAAAAAAAAAAAGAATTCCAGATCCCCGGAGAAGCCCTAATTCATGACGAGCACGTGCAAGGAATCGGTCGCTCCAGGGGGGCGTGGGAATGATGTAGCATTCTATTACCTGTAAGGATGGACAAATTTACGAGGAATAATCGAGGGATATCCTACTGTTTTACCGCAACCACTTTAGGTGCATGAAGGTGGAATCGAAAAAATAAAATTTTTTTTTTTTTTTTTTTTTTTTTTTTTTTTTTTTTTTTTTTTTTGGCTTCTCCTAGCAGACAGTCCTAAGATGCGAAAAATTTTGTTATTCGGAGCTGAGAACCCCCGTGTTAGCACCATAAGCACGTGGATGGAAGCTGTAAAAATCGCAGCGGGAATCGAATTGCGAAATATCCCGTGATCGAATCTTAGCTGAAGCGTCGCTATATATATGGGAAATTATCTCTTTTTTTCTTTTTTTTTTCTCATTCGTACATTCCTACCTATTTTTGTATGTTTATTCGAATTTCAGAAGTGTAAATGATGAGCGTACAATAATGAGGGATCTTAACGCAAGAAAATTTATTTACTCACAAACTTAGCAGGAGAGTCAGAATATTTCGAAAAGTTCTCTTTCCGTGCGTGCATGTATTCCTGTCTATTTTGTTATATTTATTTATTCGAGTTTCAGAGGTGTAAAGGATGAACGTAAAATAATGAAGGATCTTAACTAATAAGAGTAAGAATATTTGGAAAAATTTCTTTTTCCATGTGTGCATGTATTCCTGTCTATTTTGTGTATTTATTTATTAGAGTTTCAGAGGTGTATTGGATGAACGTAAAATAATGAAGGATCTTAACTCAAGCAAATTTATTTACTCACAAACGTAGCAGGAGAGTCAGAATAATTGGAAAAGTTCTCTTTCCGTGTGTGCACGTATTCCTGTCTATTCTGTATATTTATTCGAGTTTCAGAAGTGTAAAGGATGAAGGTAAAATAATGATCTTAACTCAAGCAAATTTATTTACTCACAAACGTAGCAGAAGAGTCAGAATATTTGGAAAAGTTCTCTTTCGGTGCATGTATACCTGTCTCTATTTGTACATTTATTCGAATTTCAGAAGTGTAAATAATGAACGTAAAATAATGTCAGAAGTGTAAATAATGCGTAAAATAAATCCAGTTTCAGGATCTTAACTAAAGCAAATTTATTTACTCACAAACATAGCAGGAGAGTCAGAATATTTCGAAAAGTTCTCTTTCCGTGCGTGCATGTATTCCTTGCGTGCATGTATTCCTGTCTATTTTGTTATATTTATTTATTCGAGTTTCAGAGGTGTAAAGGATGAACGTAAAATAATGAAGGATCTTAACTAATAAGAGTAAGAATATTTGGAAAAATTTCTTTTTCCATGTGTGCATGTATTACTGTCTATTTTGCATATTTATTTATTCGAGTTTCAGAGGTGTATTGGATGAACGTAAAATAATGAAGGATCTTAACTCAAGCAAATTTATTTACTCACAAACTTAGCAGGAGAGCCAGAATATTTCGAAAAGTTCTCTTTCCGTGCGTGCATGTATTCCTGTCTATTTTGTTATATTTATTTATTCGAGTTTCAGAGGTGTAAAGGATGAACGTAAAATAATGAAGGATCTTAACTAATAAGAGTAAGAATATTTGGAAAAATTTCTTTTTCCATGTGTGCATGTATTCCCGTCTATTTTGTGTATTTATTTATTAGAGTTTCAGAGGTGTATTGGATGAACGTAAAATAATGAAGGATCTTAACTCAAGCAAATTTATTTACTCACAAACGTAGCAGGAGAGTCAGAATAATTGGAAAAGTTCTCTTTCCGTGTGTGCACGTATTCCTGTCTATTCTGTATATTTATTCGAGTTTCAGAAGTGTAAAGGATGAAGGTAAAATAATGATCTTAACTCAAGCAAATTTATTTACTCACAAACGTAGCAGAAGAGTCAGAATATTTGGAAAAGTTCTCTTTCGGTGCATGTATTCCTGTCTCTATTTGTACATTTATTCGAATTTCAGAAGTGTAAATAATGAACGTAAAATAATGTCAGAAGTGTAAATAATGCGTAAAATAAATCCAGTTTCAGGATCTTAACTAAAGCAAATTTATTTACTCACAAACATAGCAGGAGAGTCAGAATATTTCGAAAAGTTCTCTTTCCGTGCGTGCATGTATTCCTTGCGTGCATGTATTCCTGTCTATTTTGTTATATTTATTTATTCGAGTTTCAGAGGTGTAAAGGATGAACGTAAAATAATGAAGGATCTTAACTAATAAGAGTAAGAATATTTGGAAAAATTTCTTTTTCCATGTGTGCATGTATTCCTGTCTATTTTGTATATTTATTTATTCGGGTTTGAGGTGTATTGGATGAACGTAACATAATGAAGGATCTTAACTCAAGCAAATTTATTTACTCACAAACTTAGCAGGAGAGTCAGAATATTTGGAAATGTTCTCTTTCGGTGCATGTATTCCTGTCTATTTTTGTACATTTATTCGAATTTCAGAAATGTAAATAATGAAGGATCTTGACTCAAGCAAATTTATTTACTCACAAACTTAGCAGGAGAGTCATAATATTTGGAAAAGTTCTGTTTCCGCACGTGCATGTATTCTTGTCTATTTTGTATATTTATTCGAATTTCAGAAGTGTAAAATATTGAAGGATCTTAACTCAAGCAAATTTATTTACTCACAAACTTAGCAGGAGAGTCAGAATATTTGGAAATGTTCTCTTTCCGTACGTGTATTCCTGTCTATTTTGTATACTTATTTGAATTTCAGAAGTGTAAATAATGAGCGTAAAATAATGAAGGATCTTGACTCAAGCAAATTTATTTACTCACAAACTTAGCAGGAGAGTCAGAATATTTGGGAAAAGTTCTCTTTCCGCGCGTGCATGTATTCCTGTCTATTTTGAATATTTATTCGAGTTTCAGAAGTGTAAAGGATGAACGTAAAATAATGAAGGATCGTAAGAAAATTTATTTATTTTCAAACTTGCAGCTAAAACGTCAAAATATACGGAAAATATTCGCTTTTCATGTATGCTTTCCAGCCTGTTATGTGTTTTTATTGAACTTTCAGAAGTGTAAATGAAGAGTGTAAAATAATGAAGGATGTTAACTCAAGCAAATGTAGTTACTTACAAACATGACTAAAGCGTTGAAATATATGGAAAATTTTCTCTCTTTAAGCTTTCATTCTTACCTACTTTGTGTATTTATTTGAGTTTTAGAAGCTTAAATGGTGAGCGGAAAATAATGAAGGATCCGGACTCAAGCAAGTTTATTTACTCACAAACTTGGCTAAAGCTTCAGAACACATAGTAAATGTTCTCTTTTCGTGCAAGCATTCCTGCCTATTTTGTATTTTTATTCGAGTTTCAGAAGTGTAAATGATGAGCGTAAAGTAATGAAGGATCTTAAGGAAATTTATTTATTTACAAACTTAGCAAAACCGTTGGAATACATAGGAAATATTTTTTCCATGCTTGCATTCCCATCTATTTTGTAAATTTATTCGAGTTTCAGAAGTGTAAATTAGGAGCGTGAAATAATGAAGGGTCTTAAATCAAGCAAATTTATTTACTCAAAAACTTGGCAAAAGCATCGGAATTCATGGAAAATATTCTTTTTATTCATGCTTTCCTGCTTGTTTTGTTAATTTATTCCAGTGTCAGCAGTGTAAATGATGAAAGTAAAATAATGAAGGATCTTAAGAAAATTTATATACTTACAAACTTAGCAGAAGCTCCCGAATACATGGGAACATTTCTTATTTTCATGCATGCACTCCTACTAATTTTGTATATTTATTTGAGTTGCAGAAGTGTAAATTAGGAGCGTAAAATAATGAAGGATCATAACTCAAACAAATTTATTTACTCACAAACTTTGCTAACGCGCCGGAATATCTGGAAAATGTAATCCTTTCATGCATGCATTCTTGCCTGTTTTGTATAATTATTCGAGTTTCAGAAGAGCAAATAAGGATTTCAAAATAGTGGACATCTTAACTCAGACAAATTTATTAAAGAGTTAGAGAGATATTGCGTCCGAAGCATTAATAAATACTCTGATTTCATAAAAAGAGGGCTTTCCTCCTCTCTTTCTATTAATTTGCAATACGTATATAATAATATTAATTTTCAATTATTTTCATGAATTTATATTCAGGCCCCTTTCATTTACGAGAGTTTCAGATGCGTAAAATGAGTGAGTTTAAAAAGTGAAGGATTTTAACTCAGGCAAATTTCCTCATACATACGGGGTTGTTTATGTTTGTATATGAGTGGTGTAATATGAAAATTAGCAATCTCCACCAGATCCTTCTTCTTCGGTAAAAAGCAAAGAAATATATCTAATGTATTTTCGAAGATATGAGTTTGAAATTTCCCTTAGAAAAATTCCCATATTACTTTTTAAAAGTAGGCCATTTTCCAAAGATTTTCGTTTTTAACTCATAGAAATATAAGAAAATATCCTTAACTCAATTTTGATAAAAAAAAAAAAGGAGATTGCTAGTTTTGATCCTACACCACTTATATGAGTTTTGAAATAGTAAATAGGGTTGGCAAACATTTTTTTTTTTATCGACGAGACAAAAATTAAAAAAACGATCTTACTTCAGATGCAGACATGCCCCTATTAATTTATCAAAAAAAGAGACTAACTTTTTAAATAGGTTATTTATGGAAAAAAAATTTACAATGATATTCACAAAAAAATCAGAGAAACTTAATTTATTGAATTTTACTAGCAGTCAGAGATGCAGATATGTTGTTAGAAGCTTCCACGACCATCTGCTCTTTGTGTATATATATATATATATATATATATATATATATATATATATAATATATTGCTCACTCCTTTCAACAACGACACTATAATTATTATAACACAGGGTGTCTCAAAAAACCTTGACACATTTTTAAAATTTATATATAAAAAAGTATACAAGGTAGGAACTGAAAATTCACAGATGTGTTACCGCATATATTACAATTTTTTTCTGTGTCAAAAAAAGTTCATCAGAGAGCTCTAGTTGTTGTATACATAGAATTGCTAAGTTTATATGATTCAACAGAAAATTTAAAAACATGGTATATAAAAAGTTCATTTTACCTTGTAATTATTTAATTTTAAGCCAGTTTCATATAAATTCGTTTTCCAGTTCAGTGGCGTAGCGAGCATAACTGGCGCCCGGGGCACGATACCTTTGTGGCGCCCCCCCCCCCCGCAAAACATATATTAATATAATATATAGACCTTATATTGGCGCCCCTCCCCCGAAAAACATATAATAATGTAATATATAGACCTTATATAGGCGCACCCCCCAAAAAACATATATTAATATAATATGTAGACCTTATATTGGCGCCCCCCCAAAAAAAAACATATAGTTATATAATATATAGATCTTATATTGGCGCCCCCCCCCGAAAAACATATAGTAATATAGCATATAGACCTTATATTGGCACCCCCCCCCCCGAAAAACATATAGTAATGTAATATATAGACCTTATATTGGCGCCCCCCCCCGAAAAACATATAGTTATATAATATATAGATCTTATATTGGCGCCCTCCCCCCCCCCCGAAAAACATATAGTAATATAGCATATAGACCTTATATTGGCACCCCCCCCCCCGAAAAACATATAATAATGTAATATA
>OU015498.1:13702529-13732529 GCA_907164885.2 Dolomedes plantarius
CACGCTTCTGTCTGCAACACCACGATGGTCGCATTCGAGTCTGGAGACACCGTGAAGAGAGGATGCTGAACAGCTGCGTTATGCACCGCCACACTGGTCCTGCACCGGGTTTTATGGTATGGGGCGGTATTGGATATCACTCTCGCACACCTCTAGTACGCATTGCCGGTACTTTAAACAGCCAGCGCTACATCTCCGAGGTGTTGGAGCCAGTTGTCCTTCCTTACATTCAGGGCTTGCCCACAGCCATATTTCAACAGGATAATGCGCGACCACACGTGGCACGCATTGTCCAACGGTTCTTTGTCAATCGCCAGATTGAATTGCTTCCCTGGCCGCCTCGCTCTCCGGATCTTTCGCCGATAGAAAACATGTGGTCCATGGTTGCTCTACGTTTGACCCAGATTCCATCCCCAGCTGCCACAGCAGATCAACTTTGGCAACGTGTGGAAGCTGCTTGGTCTGCTGTATCCCAAGAACTCATCCAAAGTCTCTTTGAATCAATGCCGAGGCGTGTGGCAGCGGTGATCTCCAACAATGGCGGCTACTCTGGCTACTGATTTTGGCAGGAACCACACTTCACAGAAGTCTATAAATTTAATCATTTGATACTTGGTCAACATGTTATCTACAAAATAAATTTTGTTGTGATATCTCTTGTCTTTCTTGGTGTTGCAATTTGGGTGGCCAGCAGTGTAGGTAAACTACTAGAAAACTGCTATGAACTACCAGTCATCGAATTTGCACCTATTGAAAATGACATTCCGTTACTAGAAATTAAGGAAGATTTACGTGTGGACCTAAAATATTTGTTAGAAATGAGTAATGCAATCTGTGTTGGGAAGTGTTCTTCTGATTTGTCCATGAGAAAACCAGGAAAACTTTGTCATTCAAGATGGAATAGATTAGCAAACAGAATACTTCCCTTGTATGCGGGAACAGAATATCCTGCAAAAAATCTCCGAATACTGAGTGAGTACATTTTGAAAGTTTATGCAGCTGTTTGGTTTAACCTAAAGCTGAAAGCATCTTGTATCCATGGATCAAAGCACCTGTGGAAACTTGCAAGCTATTCACGTTACCTCCATCAGACTCTTAAAAATTTAATTCACCCAGTTATTCAAAGAAATGCATACTTTGCTGCTTCTGAAAATCTCCTCCTTTGTATGATATCAGATGATCGCAGTCACATAAGAGAGCTTGGATTAAGTCTGATTCTAAACACAAAGGCTAAAATTGAAGGGGACATCAGAAAGTTTTTAAACCAACATATAAATTTAGATACCAAGTATTATACTGACATGATTGAATGGAATGATGTTAAAGTAACAGGACTTCCTATGAAGAGCCATATTTCTGATGACAAACTAAAGCCGTTTATAAAGGAAGCAAAAGAATCTGATCACGAGAGTCAACGTATTGACTTCAATAATTTTCCATGTCACACACAAACGGAAAGAAAGGATTGTTAAATTCTATACCGAGTTGTCCGTTCGGGACACTTCTGCAAGAGATGCATTGATAAAAACAAAAATACAATCTCAAAAGAAAATGCCAAAATTTCAAACAAAAAAACAATTCAATGTGTCAGTGAAATAAGCAATGGAAACCATGTGTGATTACTATGGACTTTTGAAAAACATAAATGTTTTTTTCAAAATAACGTTTTGCTTTTAAAGACATTAATCACTATTAATATTTTTCTAAATAAGTGAGATTTGTTTATTTTAACTAATGCCCGTTAATTAAAAATTGTTTTTCTTTCATTCAATTGTGTATTATTAAGATATGCTACTGTAAAATTAATATGATGAAAATCGCGAAATTCTACAAAATCAGTTGTTCTGTAATGGCATTTAACAGTTAGAAATACTTAGAATTGTAAGTTTCCTGTAAAAATATCGTATTTTGAATATTTTATTTATATATGTATATATATATATTATTTTAATATACTATAAAAGAAATAAAAAAATACAAATTTTATCACTTTTTCATAAAAATATCCATTTTGAAGCACTTTGCGGTACTTGAAAAGATTTTAGTAGAACAATAAAATTTTATTTTATATTCTTTATTCTAATCCCAAGAGGCAACTTTTGAAAACTATAGCATATTTAAATTTAAAAAAAAGTTTTTTCGTTCCACCCTAGCAAACATGCACGAAGATTATCTTGAAACCGCCAACATGCTCTGGTTTGTTATCGGTAATTCACACATTTGTCTTGAGTGGTTCGTAGCATGGGTGGTAGCGCTCTGGGTTTGTAACCTAGCGGTGGCGGGATCGAGTCCCGCGGCTGGCATTTTTTTCCTCTCTTTCCCCTGCTTCAAGGCTGGCAAGCTGAAGTTCTTAGATTATTTCCTTCATGTTAATTAAAAAAATATATGTAATTAACATGTAGATGTTAGTCGACGGCAAAAAAAATTTTAAATGTCGTAAAAAAATATTAATACATAGGCTATTTATGGCAATATAACCTATAAGAAAAAATATTTTGTTTACAAATGTTAACATTTTTAAACTCTCTTGCAAACTCTCTCTGACTGCAGAAATTCCAGGAACATGCTATCTCTTTTCTATATCTTTTACTAACAATTCTTGCTACCAATGGTGTTAGACGAGCTCCACAAAATAAGAACTATTTTCAGAAGTAGAGAGCATAAATATGGAACCTCTCCCCACATTGGAGATCTACGTCTATATCCGTTTCAAAATCAAAATCATACCCGTCTGAAATATGTGCTTGAAAATTAACAACTGCAAATATATTTTGGTAGCTGAGGCACTTTCTTATACATTTTAGGTATAATTATAATTTGGTTACATGCACTAAATAGCATTTTATTTTTGCAGTGCAGGTAAAAACAAAAAGAGAAGAGTTTGATTAAGAAAAAATATCTTTAATATTTACTAGGAAATTCATTGTGGAAGTTGCTACGTAAATGTGTGACATCCACCGCTAAAAATAAATGAGTAGTAAAATAAGATAGACACCACTAATTCCTCTCTTTTAAATAAAGAGTGGTGCAACAAGGCTCCATTTTTAAGTAGATATTTTTAAAATTTCTCCAGTAATAGATAAAAAATTAACAATGAAACTACTTTTTGATTACCTTACACTTCTCACATAATATAATCTTTACATACCAAGAATGTTATGTGAATTTTCCTCGTAAAAGAGGTTACACAGAAATAAGAGCTATTTCTCTGAAAACTATCTTTTGTTTAATCATCACCTTCCCTTTCAAATCCATAATTCTGATACAGATTTCTGCTACTTATGGCTACGAATCGGACGGCCGATTAAGGTACGATGGAGCCATGTCGGTATCGGCGCGGTTCATATCAACCCATCACAGGCCCTGAAACACGTAAACAGCAAAGCGTTCCCCTTCGAAGGTTCGTAAACAACCCGCGAACGGCCCAGAAAATTTCTCCCGTACTTGTCGTTCTACCGGCGCTTCCAGCACTGGCCCGATAAGCTGCCGTCAGTCCTGTGTTTGTTGGGTATATATATATATATATATATATATATATATATATATATATATAGAGAGAGAGAGAGAGAGAGATATGTCCTCTTTTTTGGACCCGATCTTTTTGTTCACTTTCTTTTTTTTATGTTATATATATATTATTGTTCATTGGGGGGGGGGGAAAGTTACATTTACATATTTCACTCCCCCCGTTCTCATTTTGTTCTCTTTTTGTTTTCATGGAAAAGTTCTCTTTAAATACAGTCGAACCCCGTTATAACGAACTTCAAGGGACAAAAAGTTTTGTTCGCTTTATCCGGTGGTTCGCTATATCCGAACCATTAACAAAAATGCAAGATTTCACAAAATGTATAACTCATTAGTTGCAGTGTGTATTCAATAATAATGTATTGAAAAATGATAAAATCTATTAAAAATGATCATTAATGAATTAAATCGACCAAAATCGATTACATTAAACTGACACAACACTAATTAAATCACGTACAACAGGAAACCGGCGGGACCAACATTTTTGCTCGTTATATCCGTGAGTTCGTTATACACCGGGTTCGCTATAACGTTGTTCGGCTGCACTTTCAACTTCTGACAACCCTCAGATAAACCCTCCTGCGTATAGCAGTCATGATTACAAGTTGCAAAAGATCGATCGCTAGCTAACTTGATGCGAAAGTTCCCTTGAAGTATTCGTCGCTCTTGTAACAAATTAGTTTCGACGTTTGATATCAACTCTCAGTTACTACTCTAATAAACTAACTCACAGTTAATACTTCATACTCCACGACGCAGTAACAGAGCAAAAAAAAAAAAAGAGACAACCTCAAAAACGAAACGTGCCCTACAACACTTTATCATTCTATTGACATCTATAAATTGATGATCCCACATGCTGAACAACACAAGCCTCGGTATGATCAATAATTGCTTATTAAGCCTTCAGGCGTTTCTGAAAGAAAATATTAAAAAATTGCCTCCCCGCCGTCCCCAGAGGTGTGGAAAAGGCGGCAAACTGCTCAAAGAGACCGCGCAGAGTGACAAATTGATGAATACCTTTTTCCATGCACGGTCCATTATAAAACAGAGCACGGTTCTCATTAACCTTTTGGCGCGCTTGATAGGCGACTTGGCGTTAATTGATTTGAGGAGAAGAAAATTCTTGCTTGCATTCAATTTAAGGCGATACAATGAGACGGAGGAAGTGATTCAAAAAATCGTATAATTCGCATCAACGGGATTCTTTTTAATTATTTAATTCCTTTCACTTTTTTTTTTTTACAGGCCCGGGCCGTTTCCTCTTTCATTTTGTCAAATCGGTGTTTATATTACTGATGATTTTTCAGAGGCGTGGTCATCCTTTTGTGCAAAACTTTAATGAATAAGTTGATAGTAGTTCGTTAAGAACTTTCCTCGGGTATGTTGTATGCATCTTCTGTCGGCAAGATATTAGTGGATTTTTAGTTCTTTCTCTTCTTGCTGAAAATTAGGTTCGAGGATCTAGTTGGAGGAAATGTTTTGTGAGAACAAGTGGTTTAAATTCACACGTACCGTAGACGCCTGCACTGAACAAGAATTCAATGCACGACATAGCCTGAGATCAACAGATCGTTAGTTCATTTGCCTTGGCCTGCTATTATGCTCTGAGTATCTGCTCAGACACGGCTTTTATGGGACCATTAGAGCATCCGTAGTTAAACAAACAAACACACACACACAAACACACACACACATATATATATATATTTATATATAGAAATAAGAATAAGATGAAAGAGAAAACCAGTAATAGCTCTAAAGCTACTTGCAGCCAGGAACAAATAACATGAAAAGAAAAGTATGAATAAGGTTTTTGACAGCATTTCTTCATCAGCGGTGTCAATGCTGTCTAAAAACCACTGGATTGTTTCCGATGAGTATGATCTATTAAATAAACACACTCAGACACCGTACAATCCATTATTAACAGAAGAATTGAATAATAATTGAATTAAGTTTGAATAAAAGTACTTAACCAAAGAACACCAAGCCTGGCGCTAGTCAGAGTGGAAGTTAAGAACTTGTAACCGCAAGATGACTGACGTCACAAAACTTGCAACCATTCAGGTAGTGGATTCTCAGTTACAGACTTACTTAGGTTACCGTATTTTAGGACTATTATTCCCTTAATTATTTAGTTTTTTATTATTATTACTACTAAGAGTTAATTTTATTATTATTTTTATTTTTACTTAGGATTTTTATTTTTATTTTTAGTAGTTATTTTTTCTATTTTAACCTATTGTTATGTTTAACATATTAATGCAACAGAACAAACTATCCATTAAAACAAAAACAACCAATTATGTTTTTGGATAGACTTACTGGGTAATTATTCCGAGTTAGCACAGCTTACCTCTGTCGATTACCTCTGTCGTTTTATGGTTCAGTTCCGGCACTTATACAGAATCTTGCCGTTGGTGCGTGGATGCCCAGAGTGCTTGATTTCTGTTTGTTTTTTGTCTATATTCGTATAATTTTTTATCTATATCTGTTGGATTATTTATTTGTTTTTTCATTATGGGGATATGAAGCTTCTGCGCTATCCTTTATTGAAAATGTTTTCTTTGCAGGATATGTTTTATGTTATAGTGATTTAGCAGTCTATGCTTGAATTTTAATTTTGTTTATTTCTATTGTTTACTTTAAAAATATATATATATATATATATATATATATATATATATATAAGAATAAGATGAAAGAGAAAACCAGTAATAGCTCTAAAGCTACTTGAAGCCAGGAACATCCAACATGTAAAGAAAAGTATGAATAAGGTTTTTGACAGCATTTCTTCATCAGCGGTGTCAATGCTGTCTAAAAACCAATGGATTGTTTCCGATGAGTATGATCTCTACAATAAACACACTCAGACACCGTACAATCCATGATTAACAGAAGAATTGATTAATAATTGAATTAATTCATGTTATTTGTTCCTGGCTGCAAGTAGCTTTAGAGCTATTACTGGTTTTCTCTTTCATCTTATTCTTATTTATTTATTTTCTTTCATTAAAAGAGCAGCATTCAGAGCCTTACTTGAAAGTAATTTGTTTTAATGTTCAATACTAATTGATTTAAGTTCATCTATGTTTTGGCTTTTAAGCCTATATTCTAATGTGTGGTCAATTTCAAAGCCTTGTTAATTTATATATATATATATATATATATATATATATATATATATATATATATATATATATATATATATATATATATATATATATATATATATATATATATATATATATAGAAGGGCGAGGTTGCCCGGTTGGCACAGTCGTGAACCCAGTGATCTGAGGGTTGCGGGTTCGATGCCAGTCGCTGACAAAATCCACCGCCGTGTTCACTTATAGTGGCCGGTGCACGTAAAATCTGTCGTGACTACAATGTCCTCCAAGGTCACAAATTTACCTCTGGATGTGCGTTGTCAAGTGTTCCGGTCTCGTCACTTGACTCGGTTGTAAATTACGGTACCAGCTAGTAGAGGGAAATAATGCTGGCCACCTATACGGTGCTCCCTTAAATGAATGGCCAGCAGTTTCGCCCTTTTCTGGGATTAAATGGCATCATAGCCAAACTTCGGGACTTTTATAATAAATAAATGTGTGTGTGTATATATATATATATATGTATATATGTATATATATATTATGTATATATATATATATATATATATATATATATATATATATATATATATATGTGTATATATATATATGTGTATATATATATATGTGTGTGTATATATATGTGTATATATATATATGTGTATATATATATATGTGTATATATATATATGTGTATATATATATATGTGTGTGTATATATATGTGTATATATATATATGTGTGTATATATATATATGTATATATATATATATGTATATATATATATATATATATATATATATATATATATATATATGTATATATATGTATATATATATATATATATGTATATATGTATATATATATATATATATATATATATATATATATATATATATATATATATATATATATATATATATATATATATATATATCTATATATATATATATATATATACAGTCGAACCTCCATATATCGAAGTAGCAAATTGCGCGAAAAAAATTCGATATATAGAAATTTTGATATATAGAATTGAGTTTAGTCTTATCATAATTCTCCTGAAATATATATATATATATATATGTATATATATATATAAAGCTAATTTTCGTATACGAAACTCCATTTCTAATTTATATGCGAATTCCATTAAATGAAAGATAATAACTAAAAAAGGAATTAATGTGAAAGATGTATTACTACATATCTTTAAAAAAAACAATAATGCAGACAGTGGTTACAATGATCACAGTTACATTCTTTAAAAAAAAATCTACGAATATCTTGCGGAACAGTTAGCTTTGCGGAAAGAAATGTTCGTATTTATTCAGTCCACTAAACACTTCATCAGGGACATTTTCCGCGAAGTCCACGACGCATTGTTTCAAATGCCAAAAATTGGGAGATTTTATTCTAAAGTGGAATAAAATCTCCCAATTTCTCTTGAAAAAAATTCCGATATATAGAGATTTTTTCGATATATAGAAACAATTTTTCTATGTAATGAACATGGAGATTTGCTAAGAGTTCGATGTATAGAAAATTTCGATATGTGGAAGTTCGATATATGGAGGTTCAACTGTATATATATATATATATATATATAAAGTCTATCCAAAAACATAATTGATTGTTTTTGTTTTAATGAATAGTTTGTTCTGTTGCATTAAATAAGTTAAACAAAACAATAAGATAAAATAGAAAAAATAACTACTAAAAATAAAAAATAAAATAAAAATCATAAGTAAAAATAAAAATAATAATAAAAATAACTCTTAGTAATAATAATTAAAAACTAAATTATTAAGGGTATAATAGTCCTAAAATACGGTAACCATAGTAAGTCTGTAACTGTGAATCCACTTCCTCCATGGTTGCAAGTTTTGTGACGTCAGTCATCTTGCGGTTACATGTTCTTAACTTCCACTCTGTCTACCGCCAGGCTTGGTGTTCTTTGGTTAAGTACTACAGAGGCTGTTCACACATTTTTTAGACGAAGTTTATTGTATTCACAAAACTAAATTACATAAAATTCTTGTGTTTTAAATGTTCTATTCGACATCCCTTATTCTGAACTATCTTTCGGCACCGCAATTTCCAGGATAATAATGCCTTTTGAAGTGTCAGAAGAGCTATTCTAACCCATTCCTCCTGAACAGCTTTCCAGAGTCCTGTAATGGTTTTGGGACGACGTTTGGATAATGCAGATTTTAAAAGTCCGAAAGAACAAAAATCCATAGGTGATACATCGGGAGATTTAGTAGAGATATCAGTGAAGGGTATGGCCTTGATACCAGTTTTTTGTTCCATTTCTTTTAGGAAATTTACAGTGGATTTTGATGTGTGACTGCTAGCTTTGTCCTGATGGAGTCTCACAGATTGATGGCACTGTGGGTAAAGCGATGGTATTTCATTCAGAAAAATTGGCGATAAAATATGTTCGTGATAGTATTTGGTGTTAATCTTGACATTTTTTTCCACTCTCTTTATTTTTAACTTGCCATTATAACAAAAACCAGCAACAATCATGAATCCCTTAGAAAAACTTTCTTTCGATTCTTTGAACCATGTACTTAAATTTTTTTCTCCCCTTTTATGATAATAAATGGCTCTTTTTTTGTTGCAATCATTTAAATACACCCACGATTCATCTATTGTGACAATTGTTTTCCATTTTTCTTTGGATAAGTGTTTCTCATATAGAATTCTGCAGCGTGTCCTGCGTTCAGCGATATGATTTGGAAGAAGACGTTGCACATTGCGTTTTTTCGCTTTCTTAAGATTTAAATCACCGTTTATCATTTTGTTTACAGTGGACACCGAGCATTTTAATGATTTTGCAACTGTCCTTTGACGAGGGGGATTTTCTTTTAGCATTAAACAATGTACCTTTGCAATAGTCGAAGATGTCCGTTTTTTCCTCGGATACTTGTTTGGAATTTTTGTCCCACTTGAGGCTCCAATTTGACGTTTTTTTTCCCTTTCTTGTTGACGATATTACCTATCGACGCTTTAGATATCACAAAACCATGACTCTCACATCGTTTTTGGATAACGGAGTATGCATATTTCTTTTCGGAAAGAGCATAAATGTAGCCTTCGAACGACTGCTTTGTTAAAAACGCCATTTTGAATAAAAACAAGTCTTTCAAGCCGCAGATGATAATTTTGACTTTTAAAAACATAGTACAATTGCAATTATTTTTTTTGCACCAAACGATTTTTTATTACCGCTTAGCAAAATCGTCTAAAAAATGTGCGAACAGCCTCTGTATATTAATTGTAGGTTTGAAAATGCAAGTAACCAGTTGAGGGATGAGTTACATTCTGTTGGTTATAGACGCAATTTCCAAGCTTTTTTTTTTTTTTTGAGTAAAAAAAAAAATAAAACCATTTTGGAAAACAAATACATCCAATATACTATAGATACATGCTTATTAAAACTCATTAAAACGATAAAATATTTTGAACCTTTATAAATAACATTTAGCACAATAGCCCTATCGTATATAGCGAACCACAGGATGAAGCGAACGAAACCTTTGGTCCCTTGAAGTTCGTTATAAGGGGGTTCGACTGCAACACATTTTTTCTTTTCGGTATTAATGATGCGTTTTTTGAGGTAGTTCTTTGTCATTTCTAACTTTTTAGAAGAATTTTATATTAGAAGACATAGAGGTTTTTCTTATCGTCGACATTCTAACTTTTCTCGCATGGTAGGTCATAATAGCTATAAAATTACCAAAAAATTGGATAGCTAGGCACATACCCTTATAACACAGCCAGTTTCCTTGTATCAAATTAGCCACAAAGCCATTCTCGTGAAAATTATACAGGTAATATACCTTTGACATTTCCCGGCATCTCAGTTCTCAGAACCTTAGAAGTATGATCGCCAGACAAGCTTCCATTTTACTTCCATTTTTTTATATATCATTTTATCTTTTTACTATTATTAAACGAAACATGTTATTAAAAGCCGATCGGCATCACCCACGTATATGAATTATTACCTCAAAGGGTACGCTATTCCACGTGGTTGAGGGCTGGGTATTTTTTTGAAGTACCACCCACGTCGATTAAAAACGCTTCACCACTGGGTCAGGGCAGGTTTTAAAGCTAAACATTAGGCACCTGGGTTCAACGGAATTTTAAAAATCAATGGAAGTCTTATTTAAAAGAACGACCCTCTCTTTTATGAGATTTTTTTTTTTTTCCAATGCGGCAGGTACTTTGTCCTTAGGTCAAACCATCCACACAGCGGTTTCGTTGGTTACTTCATTATGAGAACCTCTACATCACCTCCAGGGGTGTCAAACTCGCGGCCCGTGATGAAAATTTTTGGGGCACGGCCAATACATTGGCACACAATCTATATATATAAAACAGTTCCGTAACTGACTCATTCATTCATTCATTCATTCATTCACTGACTGACTGACATACAACGCACAGACCAAACCGCTGGACCTACAGGGCTGAAATTTGCCATGGCGATTCTTCTAATGTTGTAGGGGTGCACTAAGAAAGATTTTTCAAAAATTCTTCTTAGATTTTTTAAAATTAAATTTTTAAGCTGTTTTTTAAACTTTTTTTACGTTTGCATTTAAAATAATACATTGAGGGTTATAAAATTTATATCACAAGAAAAATGATAAAAATTCCTTCAAAATGAAATTTTTTTCGAATTTTTACCTTCATTTCCTGATTTTTGGGGAATTTTTAAAGATTAATTTTTAGAATTTAATTTATTAAAAGCTGATCACGTGATTTCTATTTCTGGTACTTTCAATAAATTTATCGTCACGTGCGTAACAACTAAATAGACAAAAAAAATATTTTTTTCTCTTTCTAATGCAGCAGACGATTGGATGTTATCCAAAAAAAATGCATATCCCTTACGATTTTTTTATAAATATATATATATATAGATTAATAGATATTTTACATCAATTGTATACATTGATCATCGCATTTATTATAAATATATATATTTATTTTTTGGCATAAATTGCATACGTTGACCGTTGTATTTAATTTGAATGTACTCCGTAGCGAAGCGCGGGTTTTCAGCTAGTATATATATAAAACAGTTCCGTAACTGACTCATTCATTCACTGACTGACTGACTGACTGACATACAACGCACAGACCAAACCGCTGGACCTAAAGAGCTGAAATTTTGCATGGCGATTCTTCTAATAGTGTAGGGGTGCACTAAGAAAGATTTTTCAAAAATTCTTCTTAGATTTTTTTAAATTAAATTTTTAAGCTGTTTTTGTAACTTTTTTTACGTTTGCATTTAAAATAATACATTGAGGGTTATAAAATTTATATCACGAGAAAGATCCTAAAAATTCCTTCAAAATGAAATCTTTTTCGAACCTTTACCTTGATTTTCTGATTTTTGGTCAATTTTTAAAGATTAATTTTTAGAATTTAATTTATTAAATGTTGATCACGTGATTTCTTTTTCTGGTACTTTAAATAAATTTATCGTCACGTGCATAACAACTAAATACACAAAAATGATATTCTTTTTCTTTCTAATGCAGCAGACGATTGGATATTATCAAAAAAAATAAATATCCCTTACGATTTTTTTATAAATATATATATATATATATATATATTTTACATCAATTGTATACATTGATCGTCGCATTTATTATATATATATTGTCATACATTGACCGTTGTATTTAATTTGAATGTACTCCGTAGCGAAGCGGGGGTTTTCAGCTAGTATATAATAAAATAACTGACACAGAATCATAATAAGATAGGAAGAATTCGCTAAATGTTTTTTTAATGATACTCTTTTTTGCTATTATTAAACAAAATGCATATATTTATGTTGAATATACTGTAATTAGGTAAATAAACCTACGTTTCTATTAATATTGATTTTTTTTTGCGGCCCACCTATAGTTAAACCTTGTTTGTTTGGCCCAAGGTAGCCTTTGAGTTTGACACCCCTGGTCTACACTGTAGATCAATACATAAAACGTTAATAACATATGGATTAGCGTCTTTTTTTTTCAATGTTAATTTTGCTACAAAATTTATCTTGAACTTGTAGTTGTTTTGTACATTTATTACTTTATCATAAAATATTCCAAAATTTTTCAACAGCTTGGATTTAAAATTTTATCTTTTAAATGAAAAAAATAATTTCTACGTAATGGAAAAAAAAATACTATGTTGATAACAACTTGTTGACAGGTAAACAATATTTATAGACAAAATTATAAACTGATTTGGAATGCAAGACAGGAATTTTTGTTATGTTCGTCCAAAAATGTACTTGTTGTGTTTAAAAAAATTAAATACTTTCCTGATAAAAAAAATAATGGGTAAAATTTTAAGTAGACCCAAAAATTTTCATTCCATATGAACTACATTTCAGCCTTTCAAGTTAAACTATGTTTATACTTAAAGATGGTTATGTTTAATACTTAGAAATGATTCTTCAACTCAGTAAACTCGCGACAGAATACTCACAACATGAGTTATGGAACAGAGTTGTTTCGATAAGTCAGTGGCCGTTATTTTAACCCAGTTACACCCGCCTTCAAAAACGTTGGTAGTGGGTTGCTTACCTCACCTCTCACAATAGCAAATATGAAGTGGGTTCCACAACTCACTTATTCCATTGTCTGATCCACTTCCTTTACCTGTGTAGAAGTACCATAGAGCTGAGTCAACACTGCTCCCTAGTTTTAAGATACTAAGAATTTCATTTTTATGCACATAATGTATTAAGAGTTATGGATATCTATAGTTATTCGTATTTAGAACTCTAATGTTTTTAATAAAAACAACCTCTCAGTGTTTACATACGATAAGAAATGCTTTAAATTCAAAAAAAATTTCCTTGCTCATTTTCGTAATTCCTTTATTTACACAAAAGTTATGCTCCTTAAATTTTCCCGAAAAGCTAAATGTAAACGTCAGGATACTTTCTTCCCCGTGTGTATATTTGTGTTCGTAAGGCACTCGAAAATTTAGAAAAAAAGAATTGATAAAATGAATATTTCGATATGATTTGGCAAAAGAAATACAGTCGAACCTCCATATATCGAAGTAGCAAAATGCCGGAAAAAAATTCGATATATAGAAATTTCGATATATAGAATTGATTTTAGTTTTATAATAATTCTTCTAAAACATTGAAATTAAAGCTTAATAACTAAAAAATGAATTAATGTGAAAGATTTTTTGCGTACTATATACCTTTAAAAAAACAATAATCCAGACAGTGGTTACAGTGATCACAGTTACATTCTTTAAAAAAAAAACTACGAATATCTTGCTGAACAGCCAGTTTTGCGGAAAGTCAATCAAAGAAATGCTCGCATTTATTCAGTCCATTAAAAACTTCATCAGGGACATTTTCCACGAATTGAAGTACACGAAATATTGTTTCAAATGCCAAAAATTTGGGAGATTTTATTCTAAAGTGGAATAAAATCTCCCAATATGTCGTGAAAAAAATTTCGATATATAGAGATTTTTTCGATATATAGAAACAGTTTTTCTATGTAATGAACATGGAGATTTGCTAAGAGTTCGATATATAGAAAATTTCGATATAGAGAAGTTCGATATATGGAGGTTCGACTGTATTTTATCCTAAAGTATGAAAGCTGTAGTCAAAGTCGCGTTTACCCCTACGCAAAATAGGCACGTGCCTAAGGCCCGCGCAGAGGTATTTGTAATTTCTGCAGGAAATAGATTATATATACTTTTTTGTAATCTCAAACTAATTATATAAATTAGCACAATTTCAAAAATTTAACAATTTTTAACAAATATCACTCTTATTCTTGTTTATATAATGAGGACCGCAAATTTCATTTATATTCTTAGGGCCCGAAAAACTTTAGACACGGCCTTGTCTGTAGTCAGTGTATAATAAAGGACCTTTAATTTAGAACATGGAAATTTACGGTAAATTGCCAAGAGGTACCACAAATAGAAAAGCTAAATTATTTCCGAACTATATTTTTGTCATACTGATGAACCATGAGCCATGAACTTTGCCTAACTCTGAAGGCCAGAATACCTTTCTGGTTATTCTTTCCGCATTGTATATGTATATATATATATGCATATGTATCTCGGTGGAAATACCCAAACATTATAATATGGAAAGAAACCTATAAATTTGCAACTATTTCCGCAAACGATTTATCTAGCCATCTTATATATATGCCTTGTTCGCGTACTGATCAACATTTTTTCAATTTTACGGGGAATAGGTTCCTATATATCTTCTACGGTCACATGTATAAATCCAGTCTTTAGCGTCAAAGACTGCAAAATTTTAGATCCTTCTTTATCATGTGAATCAGCTTCAGTCGTTAAACCTGACTTTCAAGAAACAACCATTTTGTTTCTTTCTTGACGTTGGTTTATTCATGTTTCACCCTTTATGGTTCACCTATTCATGTTTCACCCATACTTTACGTAACAACACGTGACTACAATAATAGAGCCTAACTAGTCTTATCAAAGGGTAATGTTAGAATTCCGTCACAGTTGGGTTTCTTTTTTTTTCATCCAGTAAACGAAGTTTCAATCACTTTTTTTCTTTCCTCATTCTATATGAATAAAGTTTCATTGATATCTTAGAGGTTAGGGTAGTGTCCGTATGCGGGTGTGTGTAAATCAAGGGCTCAAAATACACTGATGATAATGCATTTACGCTGGGAGAATTTAAGCCATCCTCAAAAAAGCGTTTTTTCATCTGCAGTATGTCTATTAGGAGGTGTTATACTGCTGTTTCTTCATCTTTATGGCTCTAGTATAAAAAATCTGGGAAATTAAGTTTCTTTTTTCAAATAATTAATTTTTATCCTATGCGCACTTAAAAGAATAGAAATATTGTAGATAACTTGGATAGTAGCTGCTGACACTAAATTGCAATAATACTACACACTGTGATTTTTTATAAATTTTTTCTTATCAGGAAATACATCTTGATAGCCTGGGAATCAAATCCAGAACCTTATGCTTTCAAAACAGAAAAAGTTTACTATTGCATCACCCATATCATCGATTTCAAAAGTCAATTTTAAATCAAGATATCAAGTAAAAGGGTGATTAAGAACCTTGTAAAGCACCAGAATAAATGTAACGCTTTAAACTTTTTTTTTTGGTATTTATTTGTCTATAACCACGAGAACAGAAGATATTCAATATCATTCAGGCACCACTGGGCGAAACAGTTTTTGCCAACTTATTATAATGACAAAATAGTAACAGAATCTTCCATTTATTTTTTAATTAGAAAGTGAATATCGATAAGAACGCTGAAAAACCCATGAACAGCCTTCCAGGTTAACAAATGTGTACATTAAATTGGACGCAGGAATGGGTACGAGAGCTCTAACTGAAAAACGAGAAATGACTCTTCGGAGACTGCCCCCAATTGTAAGCGAATACTTGATGCATCCTCTTCGGATATGACTTACGAAAAGAACCAGACAGCTTGATGTATACTCACTGGATGTGACTCTAAAAAGAAATCGGACAGCTTGACTTGCATTCACCAGTTATGGCATTCGAAAAGAAAACAGCTTGGTGTGCTCTCATATGATATGAAATACAAAATGAAACCGGGCAGCTTGATGCGTCCTCACCGGATATGACCTACGAAAAGAAATCGGACAGTTTGATTTATATTTACTGGATATGACCTTTGAAAAGAAATCGGCAAGGTGTCCTCACCAGCTATTGCCTTCGAAATAAACCAGACAGCTTAGTGTGTCCTCACCATATAGACATCCAAAAAGCAACCTGATAGCTTAACGTGTCCTCACCGGATATGACCTACGAAAAGAAATCGGACAGTTTGATTTATATTTACTGGATATGACTTTTGAAAAGAAATCGGCAAGGTGTCCTCACCAGCTATTGCCTTCGAAATAAACCAGAAAGCTTAGTGCGTCCTCACCATATAGGCATCCAAAAAGCAACCTGATACCTTAACGTGTCCTCACCGGATATGACCTACAAAAAGAAATCGGACAGTTTGATTTAAATTTACTGGATATGACCTTTGAAAAGAAATCGGCAAGGTGTCCTCACCAGCTATTGCCTTCGAAATAAACCAAACAGCTTAGCGTGTCCTCACCATATAGGCATCCAAAAAGCTACCTGATAGCTTAACGTGTCCTCACTAGCTATTACCTCCGAAAAGAAACCGGATAACTTGATGTGTCCTCATCATCTATTACCTCCGAGATTTAGAAGGGGGAAAAAAGGCCAGCTTGATGACGAATATGGTCCCTGAAAAACAACCTTGACAGCTTAATGTATTTCACCAGCTATTACCTACGGTAAGAAACCTCACATGTTAAGGCGTCCGCAGAGACTTCATCTACGCCTGCATTTTTTGAGGGTCACTGCTTGACTCCCGTGCTTCCACTTTCGATTTGCTCGTGGTCCCTGGAGGGCTCCTGTACCAATGGGACCTACTAGCCATGTTTGTAAAAAAAGGCATAGAGAAGGGGTAACGAATTATCGAATAACACAGTGTGTTTCTAAAAATTTGTTCAATTTTCATTGAGAACATCACAATAATAACAGTACAGGTAACCCTCCTATAACAGGGTAGATAGGTTCCTAGAAAATGCCGTGTCGTGGGAAACCGTGTTGTATGAGACCCAGAGACAGTTAAAAAAAGGGGGGTTACGTTCTGAAAACTTATTAAAAACAAACATTTTTTAAAATTCCATATAAGCAACTTAACTTTTATTAAAAATATAAATGTATGTATAACACAAAACGAAAAGAAACAAAAAAATATTATTTTCATTTAATGCGACCTTAATTTAATAAATTTCTTCCTCATCACTGCTCAGTACAATCAAACGAGAACTTTTTTTATCTATTGAACGCTATCACCTTCACTTTCAGAACCTTTTTCTTCATTTAGATTTTTTGCACCTTCTATCCTCTTTAAAAATTCTGTAATTTTGGTTTATTTGCTGGGTTCTCACAAGGTCATTGTAGATTCACGGTATGGAGATAGACAATTTTGCAGCTCCCTTTTGAATGTTCGGCTTCTTTCGGTGGAAGGGTCTGCATTCGCGAAAAATGATTCAAGATTTTCAGCTAAGCTTCGGCCTTCTTGCAATTTTATAGAGTTATAAATGAATAAATTATAATTTGTTTATACATTTTCATGTAAAGCCACTAGAGTTCATTATTTCTTCCCGTCATTATTTTAAGGTAATTTAGTTTTTAAATGTGTTAAACAAAAATCATTTTATCTAGTGCTATAGAAGTACAGTGTTGTACAAATGTTTTCGCAATTTTTTTTTATCGAGTTAGAGCGAAACCGTGTTACAGGTTGCAGTGTTGTACGAAGGTTCCAGCGATTTATCTTACCGTGTTAGAGCGAAACCGTGTTACAGGTTTCAGTGTTATACGAGGGTTCCCGAAATTTATCTTACCGTGTTAGAGCGAAACCGTGTTACAGGTTGCAGTGTTATACGAGGGTTCCCGAAATTTATCTTACCGTGTTAGAGCGAAACCGTGTTGCAGTTTGCAGTGTTATACGAGGGTTCCCGAAATTTATCTTACCGTGTTAGAGCGAAACCCTGTTACAGGTTGCAGTGTTGTACGAGGGTTCCCGCGATTTATCTTACTGTGTTAGAGCGAAACCGTGTTGTAAGATATCGTGCTGTAGGAGGGCTACCGGTATTTTTAATCTTAATTTAACATTGTGTAACAGCGTGGGATAAATTATTTGCCTCACATTTTTTTCCACAATACCGTTTGGCACATCATTTGATTAATTTTCTTAAAATTTCTTGACACTGTAGGTCATCATTTGAAATATAAATTGCATTAATGAAATGAATTGAAAAGTTTTCATTACATTTTTATACACCCTTTTCTCATGAAAAGTTCTCTTTTAACAAGCAAGCTGTCGCACAGTAAAATTTCCCTGAAATGGATCACAACCGTTCATAATTTGAACATTAATTACTCTACAACTTTTAGGGGTTGTTTTTAATCGTAATTGAACTCTAATAAATCTTGAAATCGAAAATACCCTATATTTAATTGCAAGTATGTCACTTAAATAGGATTTATGCATGGCTAAATGTAAAATTCACAATTTTTTTCCTGGAATTTTATCAAAGAATAACAAAGTTAAAATTATTTTTTAAATACCGTTTACAAGTTTTGGAAACGGTATTCTGATAAAATTATCAGAATGGGAATAAGAAACAGAAACTCATCGAAAGGGCAATCCCTAAATATTCAATGTGTTTTACCTTACTATTAACAGCTGAAGGTAAACAAATGTTAGTTTGTCAGTCAGCAGACACGGGGACGGGCTAATCTCGCGAACCGAGCATAGCAGGATATCGCGACTGGTACCGATGGACCCGGACGGACGAGACGCGTGCACTGGTGCCACCCTCAACTTTCAAAACTTTAAAGGTTTTTAATTATTCAATTAAAACCGCCGAACTCAATAGAAGAGGCGAGCAGAAACAGCTGACATTCCGGGTGGTCCAGCTCCTTTCCGTTTCGCAAATTTCCACTATTTTCATGCATGCAAAATTTCACTTTTCCGTCCTCCAATCGACAATTTTTTTACTTCCATGTGTTTTACAACTCTTCATCTTTAAGGATATACGCATTTTTATAAATTTAAAAATGTTTTTCATTACAAACGAAGCTTTTTCCCCAAAGCAGTTTTCCGAATTTCACGAAATCGACAATTTTGATGGACAAATATTTCGGTTTTCTGCACCTATTAATGTCAGTTTATCGGCATTTATTGGCATTTGCTAGATGTTCAGCTTCCAAAATATACCAAATACATTCAATAAAAAAAGTTTACATTCTAAAAGAGCGTACTTTCAAAGCCCACTTTTAACTGAATGCCGAGTTCGTAATTTTTCGACTTATTTTACTCACTAATAATTCCAGCAAGTTCATGAAATTTGTTTCTAATTAATGAGCAACTGATAGGATTCTTCCACCACCAATTTTGAATTCGTCAGATCTGTCTTTCTATTTTTTAAGCACTTTTTCCACCCGAGATTAATATTTACATTCGGCCTTACCGCGATACACCTGCCATATTGCTCTATTGCCTGTGTCCTGTCGTGGCGCAGTGCTATCGCGCTGACCTGGTAAACCCTACGTTGTGGGTTCGGTCCTAGGTGGTGCTGCAGTTTCCAATTTTCCCTATCTTGGTGTTTTTTGTTTTCGCCCGTTGAACTCTGCAATCATCTTATTACGAATTGTTTGACCCTGCACAGGGTCCTTTTTTCTTTTATTATGCGAACTTTCCATCTTGTTTGCTGAGGGCCATTTTTTCCGGAACTTTATAATTAATATCAACTTATTTTCTTTAAATTTTTTAATTCTTCATTTTAATCTTAATTTATTTAATCTTAATATATTTCTAATTTTTAAATTTATCTTACCCTTCTACTTTTTGAAGGTTTTAAACTTAATTTTTATATTAATGTAACTGGTAACTTTAAATTTAATTTAACTTAATAATTTTTTCTATTGAGCATATATACATTGATAATAAGCATCTTGTGACAGGAGTTAAAGTCAATAGACCCAGGAACTCTACTCTTCAAAAGAAAATCTGCTCAGATGACAAAAGGAAAAATTATTAGTTGAGAACGAGTCATTTAATAATTGAAATCCAGAAATAATTTTAAAGTACTAGAAATAATTTTAGTTTTAGGAAATGACAAGTTAAAACCTTTAGAATTTTTTTCTAACTGAATGCATTTCTTTTTTGTCTAAAAAGCAAAATTTTTTAAACGGAGATTTGAAAAAATTATTTCAAAAGCCCAAAAACTGAAATTTGAGAAAGAAAATTTTAAATTATTATTTCGTTTTTTAAAAATTCTAATATATTTTTAAAAGTGATTAAACGGTTTTTAATCTTTAAGAAAGGAAACTATTTCATTTTAAATCGAAAAAGCAACACATCGGGTTTCCACTCAACTAGTTAAATACTAGCGGCTGCGCGACCACATTGGTCGCTTTTAGTTTTATATTTTCTTTTGACAACTCAACTGAAAGTAACATATGTAAGGAATATTATCATTACCTGTCATCATAAATATACGTTGTTAAGGGGTATTCTCTATAAGGCTGATTCTAAAACATCGTGATTAAAAACAGTGAATTTCCATTACTTCAGAACAGAATGAAAGATAAGACTGAGAAACCCAACACCAATGATTTTAAAAATGACACCCCTCTCGGCATGTACCATTTTTCAAATTAAGATATCTACACTTTATCATTACATCAAATAAAAAATTGTTGGAGAAAAAATTTTTTCACGTATAAAATGGAGTAAAAATTCAGCAAGTACTAAAATATAGTGTAGATTAAATCACTCTCAGTATGTACTATTGTTTACAATTCAGATATCTACACTTAATCATATCAAATAATAAATTGTTGGGAAAAACTCTTCACTTATAAAATAAAGTAAACATTCATCAAGTACCGAAAAAAGTGTAGAAAATTAACTATTACTGGCTATCGGTTGCTATGCCGGCGACGGTTAAGCCTAATCTCGCGATCATTTGTGCTCTCTCTTAATGAACTATTTCTTCTTCGCTTTCTTTTTTGAGACTGTTCCCAATTTTCACTTGATCGTGTAGCTCGCCTTCAAGCATTCGTGATTTCAGTGCGTAAATTCATGTTGACACGCGGTTGCAAATTGCGGACGGCCGCTAATGTTTACATCTGGTAGTTGCAACCTTCGCCATTCGGAGTGTAGAAATATCGTCGATTTTTGTGCCGCATACCTACGCGTTTTATATACAGTGGAATCTCGATCGATCGTTTTCGGATCCATCGTTTTTCCGTATGTGTCGTTCATTTTATCCAGTCCCAACAATCATATTGCTTTGTTATGTTTCCGCATCTATCGTTTACCCGCATTTATCGTTCATTTCAATCGGTCCCTTGGAAAACGATAGATCGAGATTCCACTGTATATAGATTTTGAATTAAGAACTCTCCAGTTATGAATTACCACACATAAAGTCTACAGACAGGAATCAAAAAGCCCAGCTACAGATATTTTACGTAGAAATTTTACTGGCATACTCTTATGAGGTTCTAAATTTCTTGATTACTTCTTATTTCGTGACTTCGCTTGCTGTTGTTGCGTTCATTTCTTCCCAAGCCATTTACCACTTTCAAAGCTGCCTATTTATGTTTTACGTTTCATTTTATCCATTAGTTAAAGTTTCTGCTTAAACAAGCAAATTTTTAATTGCATTCCATGGAAACGAGAGGCTTGGAAACTGCATCTGAATGGGGTTAATCGGAGCCCGTAGAACCCTAGTGGTTAGCACGCCAGTATTCGATGCTGAGGGTGCTGGGTTCGAGTCCTGCCAAACGTCACTGAATGGTCTTGTGTCTACGCCGGGTAGGACACGTTAAATCTATACGCTGGAAAGTCCGTCCGTGGAGTTTATAGGGGTGAACGGAGGACAGGAGCCCCCCCCCCCCCACACACACACATGTTGCCCCTGAGGGTGCTCGATCTAAATTGTGACGGCACAGTGGCGTGGAGAGTATAACAGGGGCCCGGGGCCCGATATCTTTTTGCCCCCCCCCCCCGAAAACCATATAGTAATATAATACAGTCGGACCTCTATTTAAGAAACCTCTATTTTGCGAACTTTTCCTTGAAACCAAGAACATTTTGCGAATTTCTTCGTAAAATAACCTCCAAATAGTGATTATTTAGTGTTTATGAATTTAAAATATGTTTTCTGTAGTTTAAAGTATTTTAAAGGGTGAATCTCTATTTAACGAAATTTCCATATAACGAACTTTTTTTTCGGGATTTAGTGACTTCGTTAAATAGAGGTCCGACTGTATATAGAATCTTGTCGTGGGGACCATTTTGGGGACTCTGAGGGTGGCGCCATGAGCATTATGACCCCCCCCCCCCTCGCTACGCTACTGTGATGACATCATATTGCCCGGCAGGAATTTAACCTCGGTAGGCCTTAGTTGCTATATCAGGGACAGGTACATTGGAAGTATTGGAATGGTGTTAATAATCTTTTCGCAATGTGTACTGGGACTGACCTTACGATTTTAAAAACAATTTTTCAATTTTTTTTATCCATTTCTTTGAATTTTAATGCAAACACTACATTTATTATATTTAGTTTCAGTTAATTTTCCTCTGATGGTTTACTAACTCATTTTTTAATATAGTTATTCCCCACCAAGCCTTATTTAGAGAATAAGGTTACCCCACAACTAACCCATGTTGTCTTTGGCTGATTACAGCCTCAATCACCACAATCTTCTTGTAAGTACGCACATAAAGCAACTTTTTTTTTTTTAAACAGTAAAATACAATCCATGAAGTGGGTAATATTTCTTTACCTTTGAAAGCAATTTAACGATTTTTTTTTTATTAACTGTTACAAAACTTCAAAAGCGGACCGCGAGCTTTTAAATGACTCTCTGCCAAAATCGACGCAACGCTGGCAAGTATATTAGAAACTTCCCCCCGAAAATGTCGTCTCTCTTGGCAGCACACGAGAAAGGGGCGGTCTTTGGACAAAAGGTGACAAACCATCATCGTCGCCAAGCCATTTTCTTCTCATTATGGCAGAGCAAATTACTCGCAGAAGCCAGACCCGAAAGCATTAGCGTGCATTAATTACCTACGAAGCGATACTAATGGCTCTTGGCACGAAACACGCCGTAATTAAGTGGACGGTCGGGGCTCTCTGGGTGGTCCGAGGGCGAATTACGACTCCGCCTACTTTATTCCCCAGCCCCTATATTAGGAACGGAAGTAATTTCAGGTAAACTGAGAAGCACGTAAGGGAAGAAAACAAAAATGATAAAATCGGAGAGAGACAAAATCGAGAAGTGTTACGATGCGTTTATAGTTGAGTCGTCAGTGTTTTCAGTTTGGTGGGAGGGCAGTTAATAGCAGTTATTTTCTCTAGTCTGTTTCATTTCGAGAGACAAAGGTCACATCTGTTATGGTAAAAGCAACTGTTTTACGTCTCTTTCGAGAAGTAGAGGAGAGTAGTTTAAACACTGGTAGATATTTTCCTGCGAGGTTGAAGTTGAAGTTGTTTTTACTGCAATAGTTGTCCGAGATAACAAGTAAGGTAACTTTCCTATATTATATGACTAGGGCCCGAAAAACTCTAGACTCTGCCCTGGGTGTACGTTATCTGTGGAGAACTTGCATAGCTGAAGCCATGCATATTTACATTGTAGGAAACCTAAAGGAAACCTAGAATTATATTTTGTCATTAGCTCAGTTTTCCTTTTTTATATCTACCCATGAGAACATCATGCATTACTCTCCTTTAGTTAATAAAAAAAAAGGAAACAGACATTATCAAAGGGATATTGGAATACATAATATAGAACTAGGGCCTGAAAAACTCTAGACTCCGCCCTGTGTGTACGTTATCTGTGGAGAACTTGCATAGCTGAAGCCATGCATATTTACATTGTAGGAAACCTAAAGGAAACCTAGAATTATATTTTGTCATTAGCTCAGATTTCCTTTTTTATATCTACCCATGAGAACATCATGCATTACTCTCCTTTAGTTAATAAAAAAAAAGGAAACAGACATTATCAAAGGGATATTGGAATACATAATATAGAACTAGGGCCCGAAAAACTCTAGACTCTGCCCTGGGTGTACGTTATCTGTGGAAAACTTGCATAGCTGAAGCCATGCATATTTACATTGTAGGAAACCTAAAGGAAACCTAGAATTATATTTTGTCATTAGCTCAGATTTCCTTTTTTATATCTACCCATGAGAACATCATGCATTACTCTCCTTTAGTTAATAAAAAAAAAGGAAACAGACATTATCAAAGGGATATTGGAATACATAATATAGAACTAGGGCCTGAAAAACTCTAGACTCCGCCCTGTGTGTACGTTATCTGTGGAGAACTTGCATAGCTGAAGCCATGCATATTTACATTGTAGGAAACCTAAAGGAAACCTAGAATTATATTTTGTCATTAGCTCAGTTTTCCTTTTTTATATCTACCCATGAGAACATCATGCATTACTCTCCTTTAGTTAATAAAAAAAAGGAAACAGACATTATCAAAGGGATATTGGAATACATAATATAGAACTAGGGCCTGAAAAACTCTAGACTCTGCCCTGAGTGTACGTTATCTGTGGAGAACTTGCATAGCTGAAGCCATGCATATTTACATTGTAGGAAACCTAAAGGAAACCTAGAATTATATTTTGTCATTAGCTCAGATTTCCTTTTTTATATCTACCCATGAGAACATCATGCATTACTCTCCTTTAGTTAATAAAAAAAAGGAAACAGACATTATCAAAGGGATATTGGAATGCATAATATAGAACTAGGGCCCGAAAAACTCTAGACTCTGCCCTGGGTGTACGTTATCTGTGGAAAACTTGCATAGCTGAAGCCATGCATATTTACATTGTAGGAAACCTAAAGGAAACCTAGAATTATATTTTGTCATTAGCTCAGATTTCCTTTTTTATATCTACCCATGAGAACATCATGCATTACTCTCCTTTAGTTAATAAAAAAAAAAGGAAACAGACATTATCAAAGGGATATTGGAATACATAATATAGAACTAGGGCCTGAAAAACTCTAGACTCCGCCCTGTGTGTACGTTATCTGTGGAGAACTTGCATAGCTGAAGCCATGCATATTTACATTGTAGGAAACCTAAAGGAAACCTAGAATTATATTTTGTCATTAGCTCAGTTTTCCTTTTTTATATCTACCCATGAGAACATCATGCATTACTCTCCTTTAGTTAATTAAAAAAAAAGGAAACAGACATTATCAAAGGGATATTGGAATACATAATATAGAACTAGGGCCTGAAAAACTCTAGACTCTGCCCTGAGTGTACGTTATCTGTGGAGAACTTGCATAGCTGAAGCCATGCATATTTACATTGTAGGAAACCTAAAGGAAACCTAGAATTATATTTTGTCATTAGCTCAGATTTCCTTTTTTATATCTACCCATGAGAACATCATGCATTACTCTCCTTTAGTTAATAAAAAAAAGGAAACAGACATTATCAAAGGGATATTGGAATACATAATATAGAACTAGGGCCCGAAAAACTCTAGACTCTGCCCTGGGTGTACGTTATCTGTGGAAAACTTGCATAGCTGAAGCCATGCATATTTACATTGTAGGAAACCTAAAGGAAACCTAGAATTATATTTTGTCATTAGCTCAGATTTCCTTTTTTATATCTACCCATGAGAACATCATGCATTACTCTCCTTTAGTTAATAAAAAAAAAAGGAAACAGACATTATCAAAGGGATATTGGAATACATAATATAGAACTAGGGCCTGAAAAACTCTAGACTCCGCCCTGTGTGTACGTTATCTGTGGAGAACTTGCATAGCTGAAGCCATGCATATTTACATTGTAGGAAACCTAAAGGAAACCTAGAATTATATTTTGTCATTAGCTCAGTTTTTCTTTTTTATATCTACCCATGAGAACATCATGCATTACTCTCCTTTAGTTAATAAAAAAAAAGGAAACAGACATTATCAAAGGGATATTGGAATACATATTATAGAATTGCTGTTTCTCTTGTAAGTTTAAGGGGGTCCAGGACACAAAATTCTTCAAATTTTCGAAAAAAATGTTATTGCATTAAAAAATTTTGTGTTCTTTTCCGCTTAAAATGACGTTTAAATCATGTTTCTATCTTAATTAGAACAGAAGATTTTTTCCAACATTCTAATAGCAGCCAATCTTTGTTTAAAACTTTAAAAGCGTTTTTCTTCATGATGGGTTTCTTCACCATTTCTCGTCTTTAAATTGTTATAAATCAAGAACCGTTAAAAATAAATGGTTCAAACTCGGAAAATATCTTTTTCAGTTATTTTACTTTAATTCTGATTCAGCGAATTTGAAAAAAAATATTTACTTTTGAAAATATGATATTTTAAAAAATTAGTTACATCATTTTTATAAAATTTTTAGTCTAAATATTTTTAATTGTTTTTAAAATTAATATTTTTTAAAAAATGCTGTATCAGAATTAAAACTTATATATTTCTGTTCAATTAAATGAAAAAATTTTGAAATTCGACAAATAATATTTCGAGTTATAACGATTTTAAATTACCCCGCTTTTTCAAAATTTAAAATTTTGAAATTTTTTAAAAACTGTATGAGAAGTTTTATGATGTGATTTTTGTTTAAAAATTGTAAGGTTAACCATCACAAAAAAAATTCAAAATTTTAGCTCAATAATTTTAAAAAAATTTAAATGTGCCCCATACTCCCTTAACGAAAAATTCCCTACAATAATAAATAATAATAATAATTTCAAGTAACAGTAATGATTAAATAATGAAAGGCAAAATAATAATTTCCGAAGTAATTTTCATCTTCTACAGAAGATGAAAATTATTATTAATCCAGTTGCTCTTAAATCTACCTGACTATTAAAAGAGAAAAATCAACTGCAAAGTAATTTCTAGATTCCGAAGAACGTTATGAAAAAGTGCGTTTTAAATCCGCACTAAACACTGTGAACATTTCAAAGAAAACAGGTGATGGTAAACTTTCATACATTTAGTCGCATTTAGTCAAGGTGTTATACTCGTTTACAACAGAATCTCTCGCTCCGCTTAATATACCGTATAATGAAAATCGTGAGAACAGACTATCTCACTTTAAAAGACTAATTTTTTCTCCCATTTTGGAGTTGCATCATCGCTTTTAAAGTGAAATTTACGTAAAATTCTCAAAAAAAATTATGCGTTTATGTTATACCTCTAATAAATAATCTTCTTGATTGGAGAAGCCTAAATATTCAAGAATTTAGAATGAGAACCTCTATGTTGTGGTATTTTCAGGTACAAGTTTATATGGTTCTTTCTAGCAAATTGTGTATGTGAATAAAATACAGGTAACCCTCCTATAACACGGTAGATAAGTTCCTAGAAAATGCCGTGTTGTGTGAAACCGTGTTATATGAGACCCAGAGGCAGTTAAAAAAGGGGGGTTACGTTCTGAAAACTTATTAAAACAAACATTTTTTTTAAAAAATTCCATATAAGCAACTTAATTTTTATTGAAAATATAAATGTATGTATAACACAAAACGAAAAGAAACAAAACACATTATTTTCATTTAATGCGACCTAAATTTAATAAATTTCTTCCTCATCACTGCTCAATACAGGCAAACAAGAACGTTTTTTCGATTGAACGATATCGCACCTTCACTTTCAAAACCTTTTACTTCCTTTAGATTTCTTGCACCTTCTAATTTTTAATTTTAGGGAAATTTTCTCAGTTAGAAAATAAAGACTTTTTGTATTTCTAAAAGGGGGAGATTAAGTCTAATAAAGAGGAATAGAAATTGAAGTTTAAAGCTCAGAATGCTAGGAGTAAACGGAAATTTAATCATTGTCGCAAGTCACACAAACCCGAGAGAGTTCCAGGACTATTGTCACTTCACCTGCAACATGAAGGACCTTCCAATGAGCTATATTTGTCATAACTGATGTTATGCCCATATATCAAAGTAAGATTTTTGCCACTGATCATTATAGGTTTTAATGGTTATGCAGCTGTTTAAAGCTGTTCAAAACTGTACTAATGCTGGGCTTCGACTCCCATGCTTTTATGGATTACAAAAGCTGGACAGTAGTACTGCATCCAGTGGACAGATGAGTTTGCCACTAGTCAGATAGCTTATTTATTTATTACAAACTAGAAGGTAACCCGTCATTTTGACGTCATAATACTAATAATGACGTCATAATGGGAAAAGTATATGAAAGTTAAAAAATTTCCCGAATTAGCTAACAATATTTCATTTAATCCACACCTTGTAAAAGCAAACCCTTTCATTATTTTTTGTTTATTTAGTTTTTCATGCGATTGGAGTAGTAGACTGCCATCCAGTTTTTTACAGCTCACTACGTGAATGAATCAAGTACTTGAGCTACTTGATTCATTCACATTCAAGTTTGTTTACTTTCAGAATTCATCGCAAAAGTAAACAGATTTTTAAAAACTGTTAAATATACAACTAAAAGCATCCATTTTTTTTAGTTCTGAATGTTTTATAGAAAAATAGGCTGAACAAACGGGATTTGATGGAGAAGATATTAGTTTTTAGGTAAGAAAAAAATCTGATCCACATCTAAAATTGAAATTAGGCCTAACCGGCCGTTTGTTTACTGGGGGCTTCAATTGAAAGATGAGTACAGCCCGGAAGTGTTATACGGAGACAACGGCTATTATATATATAATGCCCGGAAGACTGGCTATGACGCCATTTGTTCTCAGAATAGGGCGAGACTGCTGGCCATTCATTTAAGGGAACATCGTATAGGTGGCCCCCTACGAGCCCCCTACGAGCCGGTCCCGTAATTTCGAACCGAGTCAAGTGACGAGACCGGACCACTTGACCCCGCACCTCCAGAGGTAAATTTGAGAACTTGGAGGACATTGTAGCCACGACATATTCTACGTGCATCGGCCACCACTTGTGTATACGGCGGTGGATTTTGTCAGCGCCCGGCATCGAACCCGCAACCCTCAGATTACTGGCTCGACGCATTTGCCAACCGGGCCACCACGCTCCTCTAGTAAGATGGTTGAGTGTGCTAAAAAGAATTGCTATATTATGATTGCTCTAGTTTCTATTAAGTTTCTTGGAGGTAGTCACTATCTGGGACTGCTTTTGATTGTTTGGTTTGATACTGTCGGTTAGTATCCCCAAGATTATGAGTGCTGCATAGTGCTTGGGCATCCCGGTCAGTTATACCAGTCAAAATTCTGACAGTACTTGGCGAAAGGTCTTGTGCTGGAAATACACCGAACATGGCATGTTACCATACATGGGTTATTACCAAGCAGGTTGAGGACATGTTTCCAGTTAAGTAGATGCCATCCAGAGCTCCAAACCGAATTCTATTGAACATTTTTTGGTTGGACTGAAGCGTGGAGGGCTTGAGCATCAAGGCCGGCTCAATAACAAGACTGAACTGGTGCGCAGAACAAAATTCCAATTAGACCCTTAAATCTGTACAAAGGAAGATTTGACTTAAAATTTATAAAACCTTAGCGGACAGTTTGCGACGAATTGTGAAGGCCATTGTTTTGGAGCTAAGTCAAAAGTTTCAGAATCAAATATTGTTGTGAAGGATCCACAATTTGGACATTTTGAACTCCGTACAACGTCATAGCCATTTTGTTTTTCCAACACGATTACGGGGCATAAAACGGCCGTATTGGAAAAAGGGGGAACTGCACCAATTTTCCAA
>OU015498.1:13737529-13785029 GCA_907164885.2 Dolomedes plantarius
ATTTTCAATCGTTAATAAAATACTTTTTATTCATGCACTCAAGTTCAAATACATTTTTTTTTAAACTTGTAGTGGATGACACTTGATGTTAATACAGTTTTTTCAAATATTAATTCATTAATTAAATTTAATTAATCGATTTTAGTTTTAGACCCAGAGCGTCTCTTGCTCTTGAATAGTAATTTCCCTATTGTTACTCTGTAAACGGTAGCACTGCGGTAGCGCGGGCTCCTCCCGTCCTGTAGGTTGCGGGATCGAATCCCCAACCTGACAAACTTTTTCTCTCTCTTTTCCCTCCTAATCTCGCACAGTAGGCAAGGTTCTGGCAGGTAATCCTTTTTTTTCAATTCCTATGGTTAGTTCACACTCAAATTTTTATTTGTTGACCTAAGTAGGAATTGACTTTAAAAAATTTTGTTTTTATAATACTTATTTAAAACAAGGTTGCTTTCTTTGAAACTTTAATCCAGTTGACAAATAGACCCTTTTAAAAATTCTGGCGTGACCTCGAAGTCGTTTTAGCTATTTTATTTTTTAGCTACCTATGTTGAAACACTCAATGACACGCGTGGTTAAAACACGGAAAACTTAGGACATGTAACAAATTTTAAACCAACGAATAACTTATGCAAAATATAGTTTTCATCCGGACAATGAGCCGTAATTTCCTCGTCATTGTGACCTGACAACGTTTCACAGCCCGTCCAAGTTATACGTTATGCCAGCTGTCCGCAGACTTCTGCTTTCTCATCTACATTCGGAAATATGCTACGTCACATCATCTATCGCCATCGACTTCTTGTATGCCGACTCACCAAGTTAACAAGCGGAATTTTAAAAAGCTGATTTGCATTCACCTCTCATATAATATGCTGAGTAATTTTTGCACACTCTTCGCCAAAAAGTTAAAAAAAAAAAGTACATGTTCGAGTGTAAAAACCATTTCAAATTTATTTGTTGTCACCGTTAAAAGGTTATTTGCAGGAAATGCTTTAGAAGTGGGAGAATAAACACAGATGTAAGACGCAGACCTGAAGGGAAGGCTTTCAGTTTGTGTCAAGATGTACCGGTGTCAAGGCCGGGGGCAAAAGAGGCACCGGTCTAGGAAAGCAAGGGTTATTGGGGTGCCAACATTTTTTAAAAATAAATAAATAAATAAATAAATAGCCAATAAATGATTTTTTTCCCTACCGATTATCATCAATTATTCTTCCTTCGTTACGGGAATATTTAATAGAAATGTCCAAAGTAGAGGAATATGTGACGCAACGTATGAAAAGACACCTCAAGTCAGAAACGTTAAATTTCATAGGAGGTTAGCGTAAAAACCTCGTTCAAAGTTAAAATACTGATTTTTAGGTTTAAGGGGAGTGGTCACTTTTAAGTACCTTTAAAAGCATTTTTTTTAGACCTATGTTCGATTGTATGTACTACTCATGATTTTTGCTTGATTTACATGAAATTTTTTTAATAACTGCCTAACATACTGTTTATTATATATATATATATATATATATATATATATATATATATATATATATATATATATAAAACAGTTCCGTAACTGACTCATTCATTCACTGACTGACTGACTGACTGACTGACTGACATACAACGCACAGACCAAACCGCTGGACCTAAAGGGCTGAAATTTTGCATGGCGATTCTTCTAATAGTGTAGGGGTGCACTAAGAAAGATTTTTCAAAAATTCTTCTTAGATTTTTTTAAATTAAATTTTTAAGCTGTTTTTTAAACTTTTTTTACGTTTGCATTTAAAATAATACATTGAGGGTTATAAAATTTATATCACGAGAAAGATCATAAAAATTCCTTTAAAATGAGATCTTTTTCGAATCTTTACCTCCCTTTTCTGATTTTTGGTGAATTTTTAAAGATTAATTTTTAGAATTTAATTTATTAAATGTTGATCACGTGATTTCTTTTTCTGATAATTTAAATAAATTTATCGTCACTTGCATAACAACTAAATAGACAAAAATTTTTTTTTTCTTTCTAATGCAGCAGACGGTTGGATATTATCAAAAAAAAAATAAATATCCCTTACGATTTTTTTATAAATATATATATTTATTTTTTTGGCATTAATTGCATACATTGACCGTTGTATTTAATTTGAATGTACTCCGTAGCGAAGCGCGGGTTTTCAGCTAGTATATATATATATATATATATATATATATATATATATATATACATACATACAATATTTCAAGGTAATTAAAATATTATTTTTTATGGATAAAAAGTGAATAATTTTTCTTTTTAAACGAGCCTTTTGCAGTCAATTGCTATGCGCATTCTGTCAAAATAAATTATTAAGGTACAGTAAGGCCTGGACTCCACTTCACCAGAAAACGCGACAGAAACAGAAAACAGAATCGGAAAATCTACGCACTTCCGGTTTTTTCCGTTTCTGCCCAGCAGAATGACGGCGGAAAACAGAGTTGAAAATGTTGAACTTTTCTGTTTCCGTCCGCGGATTCCGCGTGTATGACAGCCAATAGGAATGCGTCTTGATCCACCAAACACAAAACAGCAATGGCGTCTCGGTTTGACATGGAAGCGTTTATTTATGAAGTTGGGGTTTACCCATTTCTACCATCACCTCCATAACTGCAAGCTAAATAAGTCAAACAGTAAATTCTACTACAATAATTTGTTGGAATAATGATTTTCTATTACCAGATAATGGATTTAGTGCAAACTGATCTGTAATCCTAAGATGTCACTTTGTAAAGGACTGATATTTTTAACTATCCAAATGTTATAGAGATGATATACACTAAACATGACAACTAAAACCCTCAATAATATTTTGTCGAAATTTCTATTACATACTATTTGTTATGCACTACTGTTTTTTCAACAAGACTGTTTTTTCAGAACTCCTGATCGGTAGTTCGAATATCTCTAATTAAGGTGTTGTGAATACCATGTTTTTCCCTTTCTTGGAAAATCTTTTTAAATTTTTTGCTTCAGAGGTTCTAATTAAAGACAGCAGACTTAGGAAGTGCAAACTCGCCATAGCAAAATCTGTGTCGTTTTCCATACTTTCTTGAGCTGAAGTATTTTATGTCCGAATCACAGCCAATGTAAAACAATAAAAAAAAACGACGACAGATGGCGCCAGCTGAGCGGAATCTGGTGAAGTGGAGTACAGAAAGAACGGAATCTCAGCAGAAACGGAAAACAGAAAAAAATTCCGTTTTCTGTTCTGTTTTCTGTTTCTGGTGAAGTGGAGTCCTGGCTTAATAATTGTTTACTATATGTGATTACAATACTTCAGGCAACAATATCCACCAACATCATTCTAAAATATATTAAAACATTTTAGTACGTGCTATTTTTAATAAAAAATTTAAAAAAATGACTGAGTAAAAGCTTATAAAAAATTCTTTAAAAAAATTAAAATGTTAAGGTTAAAAAATGTCGGTGGATATTGCTGCCTGAAGTATTGTAATCACATATAGTAAACAATTATTACTGTACCTTAATAATTTATTTTTACAGAATGCGCACAGTAGTTGACTGCAAAATGCTCGATTTAAAAAAATTATTCACTTTTTATGCATAAAAAAATAAATTTATTTTTTTAATTACCTTGAAATATTGTGTATATATATATATATATATATATTATATATATATATATATAATAAACAGTATGTTAGGCAGTTACTCAAAAAATTTCATGTAAACCATCTGACTTCAGCAAATTGGCCCAGTACGAGGTCATGGAGATGCGGCATCCTCCATACTCTCTGAACTTAGCACCGGCAGACTTTTTTTTGTTTCCAAAACTGAAAGATGTGAAGGGAACAAGATTTGAGGATGTCGAAGCCATCAAGAAAACGGTGACGTCCACATTAAAGATCATTCCGAAAGAGGACTTTAAAAGTTGTCTCCGATACATATACAGCCGAGCACAGAAGTGCATTTCGGCAGGTGGGAGTTATTTCGAAACATATTAAATGGGCATGTACTTCAGATAATACTTCCTGGATTATTAGATCAGTCCTGGAAATTAATGGCCGCAACCTTGCATTTTGTAAAAATAGCATAGAAAATAATTTTCATTGAAATATAAAATTAAATTGCATTATAAAGTAAACAAAATGTTTATTTAACTACAGATTACATTCAGTGAGAAATTTAATAGTCAAGAGTTACCATTTACCAGTCCAGAACTGTAATGGTCATGCGCATTGGTTCATCCAGTCCCCGCTAGGAAGTTGAACTGATTGAACTAGTACTTGTTTGACGTCGCTTATGTATGGGTATTCGCAGTAGCGGCCCACTTCAAGAACCTTGCGGCACACTAAAGTGCCGCGGCACAGTGGTTGACAATCACTGATCTAGACGTACTAAAATGTCTTTCAACACTGTTTATCTCGGCCACCCCAGGTATGTTAGCATAGGTCCATTATTTTAAAACATCTAAAAATAAGTATATTAATAAATAATAAAATCTACTTATGCAAATATGCAAATAGTTTCACCGCATGTATCTGCCTTCCCATGTGCGCAGTTTTCTCCCAGTTTTCTGACATCACAGTAAACATTTTACATCATTTTTGGTTCAAGTCTGGAGGGTGAATTTTTCCTTATATAGATTTGTAGACATTATTTTTGTTTAATGTTCACATTAGATAATAATTTTTAACTATGACAGCAAGAACGTAAATACAAGTACGCCAAATATTCGCTTTTTAGTTCGATTCTATGTACAGTTCCTGCACAGAATGTACAATAAATTATGGTAATAAAATGCTTTTTGTTGAGTTTAAGAAAGCTTTAGTAGACTTACTAATTCTTTGTTAAGAAAAGATGCGGAAAGTTATTTTTATATTTTTTAATGTCTTATAAACAATACTATGTAATTTTGTTACAAAACATAGTTTTTCATCGTAATAAATGGTAAGTCTGCTTAGTTAAGGATTTTGTTTTGTCCATATTATCCTGATTTTCGATTATCTGGATAGCCGGTGGTCCCAGTTAGTCCGCATGAACGAGGTTTTATTGTAATTCGCTGTAGTTATCTCGATATTAAAAAAGTATTAAGTAATTCCTCAACCAGAGACTTGAAGGAAAATTTTATGAAATTTCTACCCTTCCGCTTAAGAGGCGAGACAAGAATTCCAGATACTTTTTTTACATATTTCTCCAGCGATAAAATTTATAAAATTTCAAAATTTTGGCACTCTTATTCAATTCAGGCCTCTTTTAAATCTCGCCAATTGATCTAGATCTGCCGCTTTTAGTTCATCATAACAGACGCGCCAGACAAACGAAGTTTAACAGTAGAATAGGAGATGATTTAATTGAATTCACACCTTTGTCTGAAAAGTTGTTACTTATGCTATAGCATTTTAAAGGAGTTTTATGTCGTTATATTTTTAATATCTTTAACGAACAATTTTAAAATAAAGTGATCTTTTTTCTTTTTTCTCTCTCGTTCTTTAAATTATGACTCCTATTACGGCAAAACCTGTAGAGATTACTGCACCCTTTTCCGCAGTCCTGAAACATACCAATAATATTATTTGTACATGTAGAGTTCAGAGTTAGAGTGAACCGAGTCCATGAGAGTCAGTTCTGAGAAAACTGATGTCTCAGTTGAACGACTGTATTAATATTAACCAGAGACTTTTCTTTGCTTTTTTCTTTGCTTCAATAACGTGAAATTTAAGGACTTTAGTCACTATTGCATTGAAAAACGTCATGTTTTTACTGCATGATGGTAATTTTCTTAAATAAAAATTAAACAGTGGAACTTTTTCAAAAAGTTAGATTTCGGGAGTTTATGAGCATTAAATTTTCTCCAAAAATATTATGCTCTGGAATAACAAACTAAGAAGTTTAAAATATATACAGTCAGACCTCTATTTAACGAACCTCTATTTAGCGAATTTCTCTATTTTGCGAACTTTTTCTTGGAACCAAGAACATTTTGAGAATTTCTTCGTAAAATAACCTCCAAATAGCGAAGTGCAATCTCTGTTTAATGAACTTTTTCTTGTGATCCAATATTTTTTTCTCCATTTTTTTCAAAATATTTCTGAACATTTCAAACTTATTCTTTCATTTAACACATTTTATTGTGATAAATGACCTTGAACTGGTTTTACCTTACGGCTAACTAAATGTCATTAAAATTCATTAATTTTAATATATTATTTTTTTAATTGAAAATACAGTGTATTCCTGGACACTGTTTTGTTTTATTCTTGTTTTCCTTGCAGATTTCCTTTTGATGGGTAAGATATATAAAACAAATACGTAGATATTAATTTACAAAAGAAAGGTGTGATTAATTACTTTTTTAATAATATTTAATGGTTATGAATTTAAAATCTGTTTTATGTAGTTTTAAAGGGGAATCTCTATTTAACGAATTTTCCATATAACGAACTTTTTTTCGGGATTTAGCGACTTCTTTAAATAGAGGTCCGACTGCATATATTTGAATTTTATATTCCTTGCTAGTTGGTACCTGTCAAAACATAATGGCTAGATTGTAAATGAATGTACTAATACACAAATTATACTCAACACATCATTTCCAAATGTTGAAAGTCATAATATTAAGAATAGAGAAATACACTTTAAAAAATTACTATTGAACCCAGCAAAAATAAATATGGTTACTCAATAGCGCGAAGTAAACAATTTCTGCCAGGTTTAATTCTATATCTCACAAACATAATTAAAAATAGAAATGGCCAAGAGAGAGCTATAGAGATTCTTCGGATTAAACAAATTAACGTGTTTAGGGGGCCTAGTGCTTAGTAAGTATCTAAAGGCCTGTTCACATTGTCCGTTAGCGTAAGCGTAAAAGAAAAAATGGCGCTGAGATGGAAATATACCAGTCCTAGGCCTTAACAATTTCGCTGCTAATCGTTTAGAGGTTTGTCATTGGTTAAATATATTTCAATACTTTTACGCTTACTCTAACGGACTGCAATGTGAACAGGCCTTAAAACCAGATTTAAACATGTCACTGAGCATGCGCATAAAGCAAATTTTAATTGTAAATTATCGCTAATTTATAGAATTTGCTGTTACAAAAAACAAATTTGATAAATCTACAGATTACAATCTTTAATTTAAGACCAAAATGTTGTAAATTGATGCAGTAGTTTTCTCTCACGGACTGCCCCAAAAAATCGGCTTAGCAACTTAAATATATAGATACCTTATGATTTCTGTTAATATCTTGATAATTAATCTTTTTCTCAAAAAAATTAAAAACTTCTAAACGTAAATTTATTTTCATTATCATAATAAAATAAGGTAACAATTTTTCTGAATCTGATTGAAATGGAATCTCATAATAATAATCCTGTAAAACAATAATAATTCATATATTACTATTAATTATACATTTGTAAATTATATATTTATATAGTAATAAAGGGGCCATAAATGCGTTGAGCCCTGATTTATTCGTAAGTGGATTGTTAGAGCATCACAAAGTTAAAAATTAAAAATACTATGAAATGCTAACTGTCGTAAAAAAATGTCAACGCGAGTCCCATGTAAAGTAATAAAACAGACTTTTTACAGACAAAAACAGTGAAAGTCTTTTCCAGAATATTTTTAATTAATCTCTGTTTGAATATCACTATATATGTTATTCATTTTAAACACGCAAGGCTCATAGAAGCCTCAATCACCAATAAGTTCGGTGTTTAAAGGCACCATCACTCTTTATTATTTACTATTTACTAGACTTCGTAGAATTAGATAAAACGTAGTACTCCTACTGCCATCTATTAACAGGAACAGAAATTAAATAATAATTACATATTTTTTAGTTCAAACTAAAGATCATAGATGGCAGCACAAAAAATTGTCATAAAGAAAGAGGTAAGCAGCAATCTACCTCAGAAATGTGTCTTTTATTAATATAAACAATAAAAGAATATAGCTTTGTCCAAATCATTCACAAATTATATTTATTTTATTAAACTAGATGTTGGATAATTATTTTATCGATGGCAAAATGCGAAACACTCTTTTATTCCTTGTTTGAGAATTTTATTTCTGTTTTTAAAGAATATATATGCTTCGTTAAATTGAAATTTAAATAAATTATATAATTTAAATAGATTATGAATCTCAGTGGGATATTTGTTAATAAAAGGAGTGCATATATATTTTTTCATGACTGCAGTAACCTTTGCTGACCTTTTCTATTTCGTATAGCAATAAATCTTTCGCTTAGAAATGCTGAATTTGGAAAGTCTATATTACACTTTACATTTCTTTCATTTCGGTATGAAATAGTATCTATATTTATTCTGTTTAAGATCTTTATTCTTAGTTTAATTGATATTTCCAAAAAAGTATTATTTTTTTCTCACTCGCTCACATTAACTGTATTAACTATATTATCAAATGTTTTGTTTCTGATCAGCTGCTTGACTTGGAATAATTTACTTTAATTATTTATTATATGTTTTATAAATAAAATCTGATAAAAATTAAACCCAATTTATTTCATTCTTCATTTATCTATTTTTAGGCAAACTGAGCTTTTTAATTAGACTTCGCAATTGTTTTCTTATACTTGCGATAGATGGCAGCACTGCACAATAAAGGAAATGCTAAAGCCTAATGTATTGTGTAGATTAGACTTTTACGTAAATAACATGGCCTTGCAGAATCTTGATAAAGCTGACCACAAGCATATCTTCACGTTGTCCAGCTAAACCCTCCTTTTTTTTTTCATTTCAAATTTTTGAATGAAGTAGAACCGTAGTATTATTTTCTTTACAAATGGAGTAATAGTAAAAGAACCACTATTGGAAATAATGATATTTATTATTATTATTATTATTATTTTAAATTTTTTTCCTTTTTAAACTTTTTTTTCTATCTAGTTCACTTAACTTTATTAATTTTTCAACTGTGAACATTAATTTTTCAACTTTAAAATTAATTTTTACTTATAAGGGCGTAATTTAAGACTTGAATTTGGTAAGCATTATTTGATAACAATTGTCACTAAATTACTGAAGATAAAGTCTCTGACCATGGAGCTTCAACAACTTTAAATTCCTTGATCTTTGATATAGAACCACTAGACTCATTTTCGTAATAAATGATATAAATATTTTAAGAATAAAGGGGGAAAATGTACTGTTTTGCGTATGAATAAATATTTTATTAATCCGCAAATGAATCAAATAACTGGTTCGAACCCGTGAAAAGTATTTACGAACATATTGCTGAATAAAACGTTAACATCGATTAGGCGCCGTTTTCCAGCATCCTATGGCAACAAAATTTTCACAAAAAATTTCCTTATGTTCAAAAATGTTTTTAATTAAATTTTTAAAAACTTAATAAACAACTTGAAATGCTAAACACACTATAGCCACCTGAAAAAAAAAATTCAAACTACACTGGATTCACCATTTACAAGTGTAGTTTTTGTCGTGATATGATTTTAATAGAAAATGAGAATATTGCAGCTTACGTTTCCTTTTCGTACTTCGATGATTTGACTTACAATATTACTTATCAATTTCCGGAAAGATATAGAGATAAAGTAAAAAATTGTAGAAAAGTAATTTTAATTTTGCACTTGCATTTAATCGATCTATATTCGGTGACATGCAACTAACAAAACAAGGAGAATTTACAATTTCAAAATTTATCAGCGCTCAATCTCAACTCTTAGTATATATATATATATATATATATATATATATATATATATATATATATATATATATATATATACAGTAACCACCGCTTATAGTGATCACTGGTTATAAGAATCAACCGTTTATAAGAATCAATATCGCGAAAACAAAAACAAATGAATTATTTCCATGTTAAAATTTTCGCTTTAAAGAATCAATCCACCGGTTTTAAGAATCAGTTTACACTCTTCGCTTTACTTCCATTTTTCCAAAAAACCTACTTAAACCCTCAAAAGGCACGAAGTTCGTTCTTTTTTTTAAAGAAAGATTGATAAGATGGGATGGAATATAGTCGTAAAATTCACCCCTTTCTTTATTAGACATAACATAATCGTTTCCCCTTAAACGCTTTACCACAACACTGTCCTATTAGCTTGACCCGGGGGCAACTTTACCCGTCCGAGTAAATCTTCGTCTGAGACTATAAGTATTGAAAGAGGTATAAACAGCCTTCTGAAAACTTCATTACGTCAAACTACAGTAGAAAACTTTTTCTTGCTCCCTTCCTGTAGTTGAAATGTTAAAACTGTTAAGCAGGTATGTTGTAACTTGTAACAAATATTGTATTTTTTTCTTCTCTTACTATAATCATGTGTATCTACTTATAGGTCTAAAAATTAAGTTTTATTTTTAAAACTATAAAAAAAATTTTAATAAAAGATAGTTAATGTAAATTAAAGAGTATTTTATGGTAAATTGTCTAATATATGTATATATAGGTGTGTGTGTTCCAGTCCAAAAACCTAAATTTCGGTTATAAGAATCAACCGCTTATAAGAATCAAAAACAGTAATAACAAACGTGATTCTTATAAGCGGAAATCACTGTATATATATATATATATATACAGTGCCATAACTAGCCATTCCTGTGCCCTGGATAAGAATTTGCATTTGGGCCCCATGCATTAGGTTTGGGAAAATAATAAAACAAATACAGCATCCCCCCCCCCCCTTCCAAGTGGGCCTTGGGCGGGTGCCCCTGTTGCCCCTATATATATATATATATATGTGCGGCAGTTGATGATATTTTATATTATCTTTTATCTCATATATTCTTTTGAATTGTAAATTTCTCGTTAATTTTAATGTAAATCTTTTAAAAGATCACCTGTCATCAAATGATCATCAGAAATAATTCAGCAGTCGAATATTGATAATTTGTAAGAAATAGTGTCGCAATTCTCATCTTATCAGAGCAATAACAACTTTTCCCAGTGGAATATTCACAGAAAAAGAAAGAAAAAAGAAAGAGCACTCTTTCTGAACTGCCATTCCCTGCCAGCCACGAGTAAATTCCCGTCACCAGAGCAGGCTTTACGTTCCACTCTTTGCGTATCATCTCTCTCTATTTTACGGTCGTTTAGGCAATAAAGTATTTACATCTGTACGGGGTGTAAGAAAAATTCGTAGCTCCCTACCCTCGGGAATTGGTGGGAGGTCCTTTTTTTAAGGTGTTCTGGCTAATATCAGAAGTGCTTCGCCTTAGATCACCCCCCTCATTCCTTCCTCGTGTTTTACGGTCGCCCTCTGCCACCCCCTCTTTTAAAGTTTTTATCAGCCTGTTACCCACAACTGGTGTCACATGTTTGAGGGAGAATTTCGGTCGTAGGGGAAGGGGTGTGGGGGAGGGTGTAGAGAGACTGCCTGGAGATGGTTCCCTTTTATTTTAGAATGTTTAATTTGTATGTACCAGGAACGCAACCAAAGGGGGTGTAGGGTCAAACACCTCAGGTGCAAAAGATAGGCGGGGTAAAAAAGAGTTTCTGAAAGTTACTGTTTATTTAAGGGGGTCCAGGACACAAAATTGTTCGAATTTTCGAAAAAAAATTTATTGCATTAAAAATTTGTGTGTTCGTTTGCGCTTAAAATGACGTTTAAACCGTGTTTCTATCTTAATTAGAACGGGAGAAATTGTTATTTTTTTTTGCAACATTCTAATAGTTGCCAAGCGTTGTTTAAACCTGTAAGTGCGTTTTTCTGCATGATGGGTTTTTTCCCTCATTTCTCGTTTTTAAATTGTTATAAGTCAAGAACTGTTAAAAATAAATGGTTGAAACTTGTAACATGTCTTTTTCAACTATTTTACTTTAATTTTGATTCAGCAAATCTGAAAAAAAATTTTTACTTTTGAAAATATGATTTTTTAAAAATAAGTTACATAATTTTTTTCGTAATTTTTAATCTAAATATTTTTAATTTTTAGGAAAATTAATATTTTAAAAAATGGTGAATCAGAATTTAAACTTAAATATTTCTGTTTAATTAAATGAAAAAAAATTTAAATTCGACCAATAATATTTTCTGTTATAACGATTTTAAATTAAACCACTTTTATTAAAAATTTTAAATTTTAAAATTTTTTAAAAACTTTTTGAGAAGTTTTATGATGTGATTTTGTTTACAAATTATATGGTTAAGTATCACAAAAAAATTCAAAATTTTAACTCAATAAATAAAAAAAATTTCAAAATGTGTCCTGGACCCCCTTAATAAAATTTTGTGTTCAGCCCAGGGCCGCCCAGAGGAGGGGGGCAACTGGGGCACTTTGCCCCAGGCCACCAACTGCCGAAGGGGCCCCAAAAAATTTTTAAAAATTTATTTATTAGATTTCCTCCGAAAGAAAATTCTAAAACTTGTACCGTACTTCAAAATTCAAAATAACCTGAAAAAAGAGGCCCTCCCCCAAAAAATATTTTAAAAAAATTATTCGATTAATCAGATTTCTTGGGGCCCCCAACAGAAGTTTGCCCCAGGACCCTTAAAGTCTCTGGGCGGCCCTGGTTCATCCTACGTAATGCTGTTTTAAATCGACGTAAATCTGGCTTTAAATGTATGTTGATGTAATATAAGGTATGCACTGAATGACTCTGAAATACTCATCTGTAACCTGTTATATCTATATGAACCATAGGTGTAGCGTGCTTCTAACTTTTTTTTTTTGGGGGGGGGGGGGGCACAAATTGAATTCAGTTAGGGCCCTCCTCAGCGCATTGAGTGCCGGACGGTCTTTAAAATACGAAATATTATGATTTTTTAAAAATTGAATAACAATAGAATTGATGTTTGAGTGGTATTCAAAAGTCAGACAATGAGAAAAATAAATATGATATAAATAAAATGAGAAAAAATATATAGCATCGAATTTTTGCTATGGATCATATCATTGTTAAAAACTATGTTAAGGCTAAAGACATAATCGGAATCTTCAGTTTCACAGTTTGAAAAAGCGGGGAAAAAAAACCAATTTTCTTCAAAGTTTCCTACAATTTTCCGATTTTAACTGAACTTCTAATAACGTTTCAATTTATTTCAAGTTAAGTTGGAGGGGGGGGGGCACGTGCTCCCCCCGACTCTACGCCTATGATATGAACACAGGACTGGGGTCTCGTTGCGAACCCTAACTGATTATTTAATAATACTTTTGTGTTCAACTTACGTAATGCTGTTTAAATGGACGTAAATCTGGCTTTAAATATACGTAGATGCAATATTCAGTTTAGTGAGTTAGTGAATATTTACTCTGTACTCAATGACTCTTATATCTCCTGTCATATCTACATATGAACACCAGAGTGGGGTCTTGTTGTGAACTCCGACTGTTTGTATAGAAAGTTTCGTCTTTAACCTACGAAATGCTCTTTAAATTGACGTAAATCTGGCTTTAAATGCATGGTGGTGTAGTATTCACATTAGTGAGCGGATTGATGAATATTTAACTAACTAACTAACACACACACACACACACACACACACATATATATATATATATATATATATATATATATGTCAAGGAATTAGTGGTAAAAGAATAAGTGAACAAAAATTTTAAGGGGGCTTCAGGATAGATCAATTTCGTGGCGAGCGCCATTAGTTTAATACAGCAGAGAACGAGCGCAACGTGAATTTTCAGGGGAATACCCTTTTTTGAGAGATAACCTTGACTCGAGCGAACGAATCTATTTTGGGTGCAGGCACGGGCTGCGAGGAGTGAAACTATTATATGATATGGAATCGTCCCGAACACTCTATAGATATCACAGGGCATGCGCGTAGTTTTGCCGCTTGAGTTTTAACAAAAGATTTAGCAGAGTGTCCGTGGGATCCGAATCGACAGGTAGTGCGCGTCACACGAGATGAAAGATCGAAAATGGCACAGATTGAATCGGTTTATTAATTAGTAGTTTGAATAAAGGATTTAGTTGTAAATTTAAGTGTGTTTATTCCACAGGCCTACGATTGTTCTGACTGCATATATTTTAAGAGTAAGTATTGGTGGGAACGAGTTTGGAGAGTACGAGAATTTATGCTCGTCATATATATATATATATATATATATATATATATATATACACATATATACAGTCGAACCCCGTTATAGCGAACTCAGTATATAACGAACTCACGGATATAACGAACGAAAATTTTGGTCCCGCCGTTTTCCTATTGTAAGTAGTTTAAATAGCATTGTGTCACTTTAATGTAATCGATTTTAGTCGATTTAATTCATTAATGATCATTTTTAATGGATTTTATCGTTTTTTTAATGCATCATTATTGATTACACATTGCAACTAATGAGTGATACATTTTGTGAACTCTAGCATTTTTCTTAACGGTTCGGATATAGCGAACCACCGGATAAAGCGAACAAAACCTTTGGTCCCTTGAAGTTCGTTATAACGGGGTTCGACTGTATATATATATATATATATATATATATATATATATATATATATATATATATATATATATACAGTTGAACCCCGTTATAGCGAACTGCAAGGGACCAAAGGTTTTGTTCGCTATATCCGAACCGTTAAGAGAAATGTTAAGAGTTCACAAAATGTATAACTCGTTAGTTGCTATGTGTATTCAATAATGATGTATTAAAAAATGATAAAATCTATTAAAAATTATCCTTAATGAATTAAATTGACTAAAATCGATTACATTAAATTGACTCAATGCTAATTAAATTAAAACTTATTAATTACACGCATCGCTGCTGTTGCATCTGAGATGGTGGGGATTTCTTCATTTATGTGCTCCTCTTCATCAGCATCAGATGCAGAATCTTATTCGATTTCAGAATGATTCATTTTAATTTTTTTCCACAATATCTTCATCAGTCGGATTTTCACATGTAATGACTTCCATCATTCGACATGTTTCGCACCACTGCATGTCACAATCTGAGAATGATGAAATTTTGTTTTTTTCTATCCACATCGCGACAGGTAAATCTTCATCATCTTCTTCTTCAACATTCTTTGCTTCTTCAACATTCGTTGTATCTTCAGCATTCTTAAAAAGTTAAAAAAAAAGAAAAAAATCAGTAGTAGAAGGAAAAAAAAATGTTCGTTATAGCCGATTCTTAAGATTTCGGAGGTTCGCTGTCAAAGAATAAATTAACATTAAATACAATAGAAAAACGGCCGGACTAAAATTTTCGTACGTTATATCCGTGAGTTCATTATATACAGATTTCGCTATAACGGGGTTCTACTGTATATGTGTATATCTATATATATATATATATATATATATATATATATATATATATATATATATATATATATATATATAGATATATAGATATAAAGAAATAGATGAAAGAGAATACCAGTAATAGCCCTAAAGCTACTTGCAGCCAGGAACAAATAACATGAAAAGAAAAGTATGAAAGAGGTTTTAGACAGCATCTCTTCATCAGCGGTGTCAATACTGTCTAAAAACCAATGGATTGTTTCCGATGAGTATGATCTATACAATAAACACACTCAGACACAGTACAATCCATGAAAAACAGAAGAATTGATTAAAAATTGAAATAGTTACTTAACCAAAGCACAACAAGCCTGGCGCTAGACAGAGTGGAAGTTAAGAACATGTAACCGCAAGATGACTGACGTCAGAAAACTTGCAACCATGGAGATACACAGTTACTGACTTACTATGGTTACTGTATTTTAGGACTATTAATCCATTATTAATTTAGCTTTTAATTATTATTACTAAGAGTTATTTTTATTATTATTTTTTTAATTTTTACTTATGATTTTTATTTTATTTTTTATTTTTAGTAGTTATTTTTTCTATTTATTCTTATTGTTATGTTTAACTTATTAATAGCAACAGAACAAACTATTCATTAAAACTAAAACAACCAATTATGTTTTTGGATAGACTTTCGGGGTAATTATTCCGTGTTAGCACATCTTTCAAGTCTAATATATGCTTATTCCTATTGTATTTAGAACATAGCCTATTTATTCGAACTAACTGATTTACAATAATGTTATTAAAAACAGATTTATGTAAACAGGTTAGATAATTTTGAAATTTAACAATATTAAAATTATAGTCAGATCTTTTGTCGTATAAGTCAAAAGTAAATTTGCTGTGAGAATTTAATTTAATGTTAATATCTAAAAAGTTTACATTAATATTATCATGGCTACTTTTAATTAGTTTCAGATTAGGAGGGTAAAAATTTAAGTCTATATGGTTATTACTTTTATTAATTACTATTATATCATCTATATACCTAAATATATTGTAATTGCAATTTTCTATATTATTAATTTCAAAATAATATAAGTATAAATTAGCTAGCATACTTGAAGCATTACCACCTTGTGGTACACCTTTGGACTGTAAGTATATACTATTATTATGAACTATGTAATTATGCTTAGTTACTAAATCTAGGAGCCTATTGAAACGAGTTAGTTTAATTTCGTTGCCTAAGTATTGAATATTATTTTGTACTAACATTATGATTATTCTATTTAAATCAATTATATGGATATTATTAAATAGATCTTTAAAATCATAAGTTACTACATTTTTACAGTTATCTAATGTTTGTAGTTTTGTAATTAGACTAAAGCTATTATCAATTATACCACAAACACCAGATGTTATATTTTTATAGATTAATTTAAGGTAATTTAATAATAATACACTTGCTTTAGTAGCATAAGTGTTGTGACCACAGGTTACTGCTCTAAATGCAATAGGTGTTTTATGAAATTTAGGAACTAAAGTAATATAAGGAAAAAGACAATTGTTAGGTGATATACCTAGTAGTTTATATTTTGCTATTATTTTCTTAATAATAATACTAGTAGTTTTTTTTAATGGCTGAAAAAGATCACTATTTTCTAGCTGTTTTTTTAAACTTATGGCAAAATATTTTTTACAAATTATTGCATCGTTGTTGGATGCTTTATCTACATAAGTGACTATAAAGTCTTCTTGTAATTTTGTAATAGCAGCTTTAAAGTGTTCATAGGAATTATTAATGTTATTACTATTATAGGGTAGTTTAGCATGTACTAGTTTTAGTAAATTAATTTTCCATGGGTTGAAGGCTTCTGTAGGTATAGAGTAATTAATTGCTATTTTGTATATAAATTTATCTAAATCAGCATTTAAGAAACTTATTATTTTCTTATTATTATTAGTACTAGGTAATCTAAACTTAGTTCCCAAACTCATCAACTCTCGCAGTGCTACATCATCCACAATATCCAAATTGCCTGTTATTACATGACCATGTGTAGTATCTACATAACTATTGTAATTGGGCATATATATATATATATATATATATATATGCCCAATTTTGTGCTTTTCTATCCACATCGCGATAGGTACATCATCTTCTTCTTCAGCATTCTTTGCATCTTCAACATTCGTTCTATCTTCAACATTCTTAAAAGTTTAAAAATAAAAAAAATTCGTAGTCGATTGAAAAAAAAAGTTCGTTATAGCCGATTCTTAAGATTTCGGAGTTCGCTATAAAAGGATAAATTAACATTAAATACAATAGGAAAACGGCGGGACTAAAATTTTCGTTCGTTATATCCGTGAGTTCGTTATATACAGAGTTCGCTATAACGGGGTTCGACTGTATATGTGTGTATATATATATATATATATATATATATTCTTTATCATATCAGTGCATTTATATATATATATATATATATATACATATATATATATATATATATATATATATTCTTTATCATATCAGTGCATTTTTTCAACTTTTGCAGTTGATGTTGAGTCCAAAATGCCATATATCAAGCGAAGTAACGTCAAGAAAGATTGAAAGCACAAGCTCTCTTTTGCAGTTTAAGTAGTCGCAACGTACATACACCCAACAGATTGCTTCCCTGCCAACTCCATGAGATTTCTGTGGGAGATTGATAGCTCTCCGGGCCTGAAATTCAAGGAACCCTTATCAACCAACCCCGGTAGATTGAAAAGGTCGGCGCAGCAAACCATTAATTTGTCCTAACTGCCGTCAGATCGCATCACTTTGCAGGGACTGAGACGTAAGAGAAAAACCGAGTGCTGACAGTTACTTTTAAACAAAGATGGGCAGCTCCTAATATACATGCCTGTTGTGTGTATATGATACGTTATATCTAAGTGCATTTTTATTGAAAAGTTTTAGGAATTTCGAGGACATAATCTCGATTTATTTTTTCTTCGAATAATTGTCTTTGAAAAGCACATTTAGATTTATTGTCAGTAATATTTGTGATGGAAGATTTTTTTAAAAAAAAATGAAATATTTAAATTAAAATAGTACAATTTTTCATCTTTCTGTTTTTAAATTTTAAGCAATTTTTTTGATTTATTAACGTATGTAGGTTCTGTCCAGGATTTAATAAGGATAAGTATAACGAGAAATCAAAAATATTAGAATGTAATTTCCCAAACTGTTTAATTAATGTCGTAAATGGTTGCCTTCAGTTAGTGTTATCACTCTATTTACTGATAAATTTATGTTTTTCATTAATTTCTCTTTGTTCTGATTTTTTATTTTTTATCCAGTTTCTTCGTATATGCTTCGGAATTTTTTCATTAGTTTTTAATTTTTTTTTTTACCTTAGCTAACACCTTTTCTAAACTTAAAAGGTTTCTAGAAGCTGTACAACTTGAAATAATTTGCAATCTCATTACTTGCATCATCAACCCTCTAGGCGATTGAGACGTATTTTTACGTCACAACCAAAAAATACGTTTGATTAATTAATGTCGTAAATGGTTGCTTTCAGTTAGTGTTATCACTCTATTTACTGATAAATTTATGTTTTTTATTAATTTCTCTTTGTTCTGATTTTTTATTTTTTATCCAGTTTCTTCGTATATGCTTCGGAATTTTTTCATTAATTTTTAATTTTTTTTTTTACCTTAGCTAACAGCTTTTCTAAACTTTAAAGGTTTCTACAAGCTGTACAACTTGAAATAATTTGCAATCTCATTACTTGCCTCATCAACCCTCTAGGCGATTGAGACGTATTTTTACGTCACATACTGTCAACTTCAAAAGTGTTCGCGACAGATTATTCCGTAAAGGACCTTCAACCTAGTTTTTTTTGTTGCTTTTTTTTTAATTTTCAATATTTTACTCTATATCCAAAATGAGAACACTTAATATTCTTTTTTTGAAATTCACTTGAAATTCACAAACAAGTATTTTGTGGAAGAATAAGACCTGTTTTTCAAAAAAATTTTTCAAAAATGCTGGAATTTTTTTTAAAATGCTCCACGTGCATTCATTTTCTTTTAATTTCTTCCAAATTTCTCAGCATTGTTAATTGAAGTGCTTGCCACAAAACTGTGCAAAATTCTTTGAAACCACAAATATTTTTTTCATATTTATAGACCATGGAATAAAGCAAAAACATAAAAAAAGAAAAGAAAAATAACAGGAAGATTAGAAAAAATATTATTTTGACTTTACATATTCATACAAAAAAAATCAATGTACAATTATGTTTACATATACAGTCGAACCTCGTTATAACGAACTTCAAGAGACAAAAGGCTTTGTTCGCTTTATCCGGTGGTTCGCTATATCCGAACCGTTAAGAAAAATGCTAGAGTTCACAAAATGTATCACTCATTAGTTGCAATGTGTAATCAATAATGATGCATTAAAAAGCGATAAAATCCATTAAAAAGGATCATTAATGAATTAAATCGACTAAAATCGATTACATTAAACTGACTAAATGCTATTTAAACTACTTACAATAGGAAAACGGCGGGACCAAAATGTTCATTCGTTATATCCGTGAGTTCGTTATATACCGAGTTCGCTATAACGGGGTTCGACTGTGTACGGTAAACTTATATTAAAAAATTTAAGTTTTTTAAATGATTTGGAATATACACGGAGCACTATACACGAGCATTTTTTGAAAAATTTTTTGAAAAATATGCATTATCCTGCGAAAAAATCCTTATTTTGAATTCTGAGGGTCTTCAATGTAATAATAAAGAATACAAATTATTCTTATTTTATATAAAGAGTTAAAAAATAGATAATTAAAATATTCGAGATTGAAGATGTCTTGTCCTGTTAAGTTGGTGTTCAAAAGTGTCTCAGATGGTACAATCTTGACGCTTTTCACTGCCAAACTAGAAGATGGAATAATTCGTCAGAACCGCTCTTTCCAGCTGAAAGAAAGTGACAGAAAAAAGAAGACTCAAGAGGACTCAACCTTTCAGAGGGACATGTTTAAATTTATCGCAATGTAGTGCTCTGATATTTTCTAGAGCGTTCCGTTCCTTCGATTTTCAATAAGCCGATTCGTTTAGCAAGAATATTTTGAAAACTAGAAGGTAACCCGTCATTTTGACGTCATAATACTAATAATGACGTCATAATGGAAAAAGCATATGAAAGTTAAAAAATATTCTGAATTATCTAACAATATTGAATTTAATCTACACCTTGTAAAAGCAAACCCTTTCAAAAATTTTTATTTATTTAGTTTTTCATGCGATTGGAGTAGTAGACTGCCATCCAACCCGTCATTTTGACGTCATAATACTAATAATGACGTCATAATGGAAAAAGTATATGAAAGTTTAAAAAATATCCCGAATTATCTAACAATATTGCATTTAATCCACACCTTGTAAAAGCAAACCCTTTCATTATTTTTTATTTATTTAGTTTTTCATGCGATTGGAGTAGTAGACTGCCATCTAGTTTTTTACAGCTCACTGCGCGATATGAATACTTGAGCTACTTGATTCATTCACATTCAAGTTTGTTTACTTTCAGAATTCATCGCAAAAGTAAACAAATTTTTAAAAACTGTTAAATATACAGCTAAAAGCATCCAATTTTTTTTAGTTCTGAATGTTTTATAGAAAAATAGGCTGAACAAACGTGATTTGATGGAGAAGATATTAGTTTTTAGGTAAGAAAAAATTCTGATCCACATCTGAAATTGAAATTAAGCCTAACCGGCTGTTTGTTTACTGAGGGCTTCAATTGAAAGATGAGTACAGCCTGGAAGTGTTATACAGAGACAGCGGCTATTATATATATAATGTTTTCACTGAAGCAAAATTTCTTCCAAAAAAGTGATTCTGTTGCATTTTAATGTGATTCGAAATTTTGCGTGTAAAATTTTCATCAATTTTAAATGCAAATTGTTTTGAAAACTTTTTTATGCCCAAAAAAAGAAAAAAAAATAATTCAAATAGAGGTATTGGTTTAGCAGATATGCAAAAATCTACGCATGCTTTCAATTTTGAGTTTTAAATTGCTATAAAACAAGTTTCAAATCGTATACAAGTATTTTCATAAGCATAATTATTTTTATAGAGAGTCAAAGGTAAGTAAAAAAAAATTACAGTTGCATAATGTGTGTAAATAAAATCTGAGGTAAATAATGCCTAGGTAAATAGTCTCAGATGTATAAAGTATAGGTAAATAAAGTTCAGGAAGCCCTATCATTTTATTATTTATATGAGTTAAGTATGAATACATGCCCCTGTTGATATAAATACATACACATATGTACATGTACACACAGACGTGATCACATACTTGTAATATACCCATTACATCACTTCCTTAAACTATAATCTGAAAGGAAAAACTAGCTCATATTTACATGGCTGGAGCTAGTCTAAGGGCCTGTTCACATAGGAGTCCGTTGCGTTGCGTTAAGGAAAAGATGACGTTGAGACGAAAATAAACCAATAATAGGCGTTAAAAATTTCATTGCTAATCGTTTGGAGGCATATGATTGGTTTATTTTCGTCTCAACGTCATCTTTTCCTTAACGCAACGCAACGCAACGGACTCCTATGTGAACAGGCCCTTAGTATTAACATTGAACTGTCAAAATTAAATTCGTACGGTGAGAGAAGGTTATAAATAGTTTGTTTTATGGGCAAACTAGCTGAATACCCGTGCTTCTCTACGTAGTACATTCGAATTAAATGCAACGGTCAATGTATGCAATTATCGGCAATGTATGCAACGGTCAATGTATGCAATTAGTATTTATTTTCGTCTCAACGTCATCTTTTCCTCAACGCAACGCAACAGACTCCTATGTGAACAGGCCCTTAGAGCCTGAAAGGAATAAAATTAAATTTGGAAACAGTCGGGCCGAATCGTTTATTAGAGCGACAAAAGTACATCCGTTCGTTTCAGAAGGACGGCTCTGAAGTAATATCACCTTTCAACATTTAACGCGAGGGCGAGGCAGACATGTGACTATTATTTGTAGGGTCAGCAGATTTTGGGGCTCGCGATGCTAACCCACTCCTGAATTCGGAGATATACACGTGTAGAAATGCAAAGGCATGCGATTCATGGGGAGTTCTGTGGCTAAGGGTTTTAAAGCGATAAATTAATATAATTGGGGATTGGATTTAGGAAAGGGAGTTTAAATGCCAGAATGGAATAATATGTAATATATTACATACATATATGATAGAAGTCCGTAATAGTCTAGGGTAATTTACACTTTAAAATGGATGCATACCAGAATACAGTCAATTCCTAATTTATTCAAATTAAAGAAACTCATTATATTTCAAAACTTTGTTATACAGAAATCAATTGAAGTTGTAAAAATATAACTAATCAATATTCAAAAAGTTTAAAAATAAATAAATAAACTAAGAAACTAGTTAAGTAATATTTTATCTATAATTCAATAAGTCGTCAGTTGTTCGGATAAATTCGTTCACGGAAAAGAAAATTAGTTTAAAGCTAACGAATCAGAATAAAAAATTACAAATATTTCACGTAAAACAAAATCTATTTAAATATTTTTTAATGTTTTTTTTATATGCATAAAATAGGTTACTACAAAAAAAACTACATCAGGACGACAGAAACTTCCATTAATAAAGGCAATATCCGAAATTTCGAACTTGATGAACCGTAAAGATTCACATTTTTGCCTTGCTTTTGCATTATAGGCATGTAACAGTTAATTACCTGTATCGACATTCTTAATCTGTGAATGGAATCTGTGAGTTACACTGCTCAAAACAATTAGGAGAGCACATGGTTTTAACGAAATTACGCTAATACTTACACCGATAAGTAACATACAATAAATCATCCATAATTTAAAGCCTAGCAGGAAACAGAAGAAGAAAACTTCATATGCAAATCAAAGTTCATGACGTCTAAAACCAGAAAAAGAACATAAGGGCGGAAATCGGGATGTTGCAGAAACGTCTGTTTCACTGCCTTAACTGTGAAATTCGATTGCTCAGTTATTCTTTTTGAGAAAAGGTGACTTGAAAATGTCTCAACAACGTGATTTACCGGAATCCATGGCATGGCGTATTATAGGCAGACTTGAATCCGGGCAAACAAAACGTAGTGTCGCGGACGCTGTTGGAGTCGCCAGAAGTGACGTTGCAAGGCTGTGGAATCGATTCCAAGAAACAGGGAATGTTAGACGTCGACCAGGGAAAGGTCGGCCACGCGCCACTGCAGCAACTGATGACCGGTATATACTGTTAACAGCTCGTCGAAACAGAACAGACAATGCTACTCAGCTGCATAGACAGTTGCTCTTGGCAACAGGATGAAGGGTGTCCAGCCAAACAGTACGTAATAGGCTTCATCAGGGAGGTCTCTATGCACGTAGGCCAATGGTCTGCATTCCGTTGACCTCACGCCACCGTGCGGCTCGAAGAAGATGGGCTGCTGAACATCGAGATTAGGAGCACAATGATTGGAGCCAAGTGCTGTTTACAGACGAGTCCCGATTCAGTCTGGAGTGTGACACCCGACGTGTTTTGGTATGGAGGGAAAGGGGCACTCGAAATAACCCCACATTCGTTCGTGAAAGGTCACAATACAGACGAGCTGGTTTTATGGTATGGGGTGGAATCAGCATAGGTAGACGTACGGACCTGCATATCATTCGGAATGGTACTTTGACGACCCGAAGGTATGCAGACGAGATACTGAGACCTCATGTCATACCTTACGCTGCAGCCATTGGAGATTCCTTTGTTTTCCAGCATGATAATGCCAGACCGCATACAGCTCGTCTTGTGGAGAACATGCTTGAAGCTGAAACAATACAGCGTATGGAATGGCCAGCGTGCTCTCCTGACCTGAATCCCATCGAGCATGTTTGGGACATGCTCGGACGACGCATTTCTGCGAGACCAAGGCCTCCTTTTACTCTCCGAGACTTGGAGATTGCACTTCTTGAGGAGTGGAACAGTATTCCCCAAAGTCTTATCGATAACATCATCGCATCCATGGAAAACAGGTGTGTAGCAGTCTTAGCTGTTCGAGGAGACCACATGCCATATTAAAAATCTTGCATCATTTCTAAACAATACTTATTTTTATCGTTTACATGTAACCAAATTGTTGCCCTAAATCATCTTTTCATGTTTTTTTCCATATTTTCAAAGAATTAAAGCTTAGTTACAAATTTTTTTTATGTCTTTTTTCTGTATTGCGCATTGATACGCGTGTACTATCCATTTTATGCCAATACGTGGCTGTCTCGCACGGTTTTCTTAACTTCTTTGCTTGCTTCCCTAATTTTTTTTAGCAGTGTACATTCCTAAAATGTAAACTGTAACCTTCCTATGTACATTTTATGAAAAGAGATTTTTGGTCATAGAGTAGTTCTTTAAAGAACTTTTGAAGCAATCTGTTCTATTTTCAGTACTCGATGAACAATATACTGAACAGTACAGCAGAAGGAAAGCTTTGAGACATGCTGGCAGGACATTTCCAAAGATTGCAACAGACTTCATATACCACGTGACATCGATGTCGATGTTTTCAAAACATCGATTTATTGAAGTCGATTTTTTTTAACATCGATGTTTTGTCTCGATGTTTCACGTTGTCTCGATGTTTTTTTTAAATGAAAATGTACCATAAAAAAAAAAATTAACCACGTAGCATAATTTTCCCACTCAGTAAATGCAATTCTGAATGCTGAAAAGGACGAATACAAAAGGGGGAACGATTAGAGACAAATGGCAATGAACAACCAATGAATAATAATTATATGCTCCGATAGCCCCAATAATTGTTATTTGCAGTTAAGAAAAAATAAGCTTGTTCATTTTTCCCCCATACGTTGGTTTTGCATCAGTACTTCAAATTGGTGTAAATATATGTAATTTTCTTTTGTATTATTTAATTTGAAAATAAAAGATTTGTTAATAAATTGCAATAATTTCTTCCTCAATTTTCTGGTAAATGTAATAAAATGTGTAATGGAAATTCTGCGATATGCGCTGACTCTAGCAACCAAATTTTTGTCATTTGTGTCAGCCCAACCTGAGAATAAAATTACACCCCCACCCCACCCCCCACCCCCCATGACTAACCGAAGTAACATTAATCTTAGAGGTTACTAAACCAGTTTTTAAAAAATGAAAGTTCATAAACATCGATGTTTAAAAACATCGATTGTTTTGGGGCGATGTTTTATTAGCATCGATGTTTTAATATTGAATATCGATGTTTCAAAACATCGATGTTTTGTTGTCGATGTCGTATCCCTATTACCACTGGGTATTGTTAAAAACATTCTTGAATTAAAAAAAGAAACTGGTTTTTTTAAAACAATAAAAAGAAAAGTGTAAAGAAGAAAACTCTAGATGTTCCGAAGTTCTGATACTGCAAAATTAGGGAAAAGAGAAAAAAAATTGTAAACCCTTGACAATAAGATTGAAAATACAGTAACCACCGCTTATAGTGATCAGTGGTTATAAGAATCAACCGTTTATAAGAATCAATATCGCGAAAACAAAAACAAATGAATTATTTCCATGTTAAAATTTTCGCGATATTGATTCTTATAAACGGTTGATTCTTATAACCAGTGATCACTATAAGCGGTGGTTACTTATAATGGAATTGGAATTATTCAGGGTAAAAATATGGTACAGGTGTTCCTCGACTTACAACCACTCGTACTTACGAACGGGGGGTGAGGGGTGGGGGGGGTGGCGCTATAGTAATGTTACAATGACGTAACTTTTAGGATAGAATTGGCTGCTGTTTAGCCATAACCGTCACTTACGGAATTGGGGTGTGTACGCATCTTTTATTTTGCATTAGGATTTTGTGTGCTTGCATGGTACGGTGCGTTGAGCCCATACTGTAAGTTGTGTTTGTCTTTTCATTTTCTTTTTGACTTATTGCTTTCCTTAGGGGACTCGGGGCCTTGGGATGTCTTTTGGGCTTACCTGCATCCTATTCAGAAAGTTCCCCTTGAGGTAACTGATATGGTTAGGTTCCCTGATGACGAGACCTGTCGGTTACCTCTGTTGTTTTATGGTTCAGTTCCAGCACTTATACAGAATCTTGCCGTTGGTGCGTGGATGCCCAGAGTGCTTGATTTCTGTTTGTTTCTTGTCTATATTCGTATTATTTTTATCTATCTCTGTTGGATTAATTATTTGTTTTTTTCATTATGGGGATATGAAGCTTCTGCGCTATCCTCTATTGAAAATGTTTTCTTTGCAGGATATGTTTTATGTTAAAGTGATTTAGCAGTCTGTGCTTGAATTTTAATTTTTGTTTATTTCTATTCTTTATATTTTACATCGTACTTACGGACGAAATTTTTAGATTAAAAAAAAAAAATTCTCAAAAATACTGTTCCTCGAATGTACAGTACTTACCCTATGTGTATTACATAAATATTAAAAAATATGATGCAATACTGCACAAATTTAATACGCAATAATAAAAATGTATAATGCAAAAGTTTCGATATCCATACGATAGATCAAATAAAGCATCACGGGCTTCAGAAATGGCTTCAGCTTTTCATTTCGTAACGGATATATTTATAGACAAAATAATGTAGAAGAAAATATTCAAATTAAATACAAAGGTCAATGTATGCAGTTAATTTGTATGTTTAATATCCATAAAACATACTAATTTGAATTAAATTCTTTAGAAACTTCTACCTCAATGATTCTAGTGGTTAAATTTTATCTTTTGCCGTATTTTAATATTTCTTTTGTCAATTTATTTCGTTGTTATCCACGTGACGCAAAATTAATTTGAAGTATCACAAAAAAGAAAAGAAATCTCGTGATCAGCATTTAATAAATTAAATTCTAAAAATTAACCTTTAAAATTTCACCAAAAATCAGAAAATGGAGGTAAAGATTCGAAAAGGATTTCATTTATAAAGGAATTTTTATGATCTTTCTCGTGATATAAATTTTATAACCCTCAGAGTATTATTTTAAATGCAAACTTTAAAGAATGTTACAAAAACAGCTTAAAAATTTAATTTTGAATAAAATCTAAGAAGAATTTTTCAAAAATATTTCTTAGTGCACCCCTACACTATAAGAAGAATCGCCATGCAAAATGTCAGCTCTTTAGGTCCAGCGGTTTGGTCTGTGCGTTATTTGTCAGTCAGTTACGAAAATGCTTTATATATATAGACTAGCTGAAAACCCGCACTTCGCTACGGAGTACATTCAAATTAAATACAACGGTCAATGTATGCAATTAATGCCAAAAACATATATATAAATATTTATAATAAATACGACGATCAATATATTCAATTGATGTAGAAAAAATATATATATATATTTATAAAAAAATCGTAAGGGATATTTTTATAGACAAAATAATGTCCAATCGTCTGCCGCATTAGCAAGAAAAAAAATATTTTTTTTGTCTATTTAGTTGTTATGCACGTGACGATAAATTTATTTAGAGTACCAGAAAAAGAAATCACGTGATCGGCATTTAATAAATTAAATTCTAAAATTGAATCTCTAAAAATTCACCAAAAATCAGAAAATAGAGGTAAATATTCGAAAAAGAATTCATTTTAAAGGAATTTTTATGATCTTTCTCGTGATATAAATTTTATAACCCTCAAATTATTATTCTAAATGCAAACTTTAAAAAAGTTACTAAAAGGGCTTAAAAATTTAATTTAAAAAAATGTAAGAAGAATTTTTCAAAAATCTCTCTTAGTGCACCCCTATACTATAAGAAGAACCGCCATGCAAAATGTCAGCCCTTTAGGTCCAGCGGTTTGGTCTGTGCGCTGTATGTCAGTCAGTCAATCAGTCAGTTAGTGAGTCAGTCAGTTACGGAACTGTTTTATATGTATAGACTAGCTGAAAACCCGCGCTTCGCTACGGAGTACATTCAAATTAAATACAACTGTCAATGTATGCAATTAATGCCAATATATATATATATATATATATATATATATATAATAAATGCGACGATCAATGTATACAATTGATGTAAAATATATATATATATATATATATATATATATATATATATATATATATATATATATATATATTTATAAAAAGATCGTAAGGGATATTTATTTTTTTTTTTGGATAATATCCAATCGTCTGCTGCATTAGAAAGAAAAAGAATATCATTTTTGTCTATTTAGTTGTTATGCACGTGACGATAAATTTATTTAAAGTACCAGAAAAAGAAATCACGTGATCAACATTTAATAAATTAAATTCTAAAAATTAATCTTTAAAAATTCACCAAAAATCAGAAAATCAAGGTAAAGGTTCGAAAAAGATTTTATTTTGAATGAATTTTTATGATCTTTCTCGTGATATAAATTTTATAACCCTCAATGTATTATTTTAAATGCAAACGTAAAAAAAGTTTAAAAAACAGCTGAAAAATTTAATTTAAAAAAATCTAAGAAGAATTTTTGAAAAATCTTTCTTAGTGCACCCCTACACAATTAGAAGAATCGCCATGCAAAATTTCAGCCCTTTAGGTCCAGCGGTTCGGTCTGTGCGTTGTATGTCAGTCAGTCAGTGAATGAATGAATGAATGAGTCAGTTACGGAACTGTTTTATATATATAGATAGACTAGCTGAAAACCCGCATTTCGCTACGGAGTACATTCAAAGTAAAAACATCGGTCAATGTCTGCAATTAATGCCAATATATATATAATAAATACGACGATCAATGTATATAATTGATGTAAAATATATATATATTTATAAAAAAATTGTAAGGGATATTTTTATAGACAAAATAATGTAGAAGAAGATATTCAAATTAAATCTAATATAAAGAATACTAAAGAATATAGTACAGTTAATATAGTACAGTTTCTAGAACATTTCTTTTACTGTATTTTAATATTTTTTTGGATAATGTCCAATCGTCTGCCGCATTAGCAAGAAAAAAAAATTATTTTTTGTCTATTTAGTTTTTATGCACGTGACGATAAATTTATTTAAAGTACCAGAAAAGGAAGTCACGTGACCAGCATTTAATAAATTAAATTCTAAAAATTAATCTTTAAAAATTCACCAAAAATCAGGAACTGGAGGTAAAGATTCGAAAAAAAATTCATTTTAAAGGAATTTTTATGATCTTTCTTGTGATATAAATTTTATAACCCTCAAATTATTATTTTAAATGCAAACGTAAAAAAAGTTTAAAAAACAGCTTAAAAATTTAATTTAAAAAAATGTAAGAAGAATTTTTGAAAAATCTTTCTTAGTGCACCCCTACACTATAAGAAGAATCGCCATGCAAAATTTCAGCCCTTTAGGTCCAGCGGTTTGGTCTGTGCGTTGTATGTCAGTCAGTCAGTGAATGAATGAATGAATGAATGAATGAATGAGTCAGTTACGGAACTGTTTTATATATATAGATTACAGAGGAGGGAGCATAGAAAATAATGACCTTTTCTTATACTTTAAGGGGACAGTGGACCTTCAAACCTAACTTTTTTTGTTTTGAATGGATTTGCTTGAAATTTGAATATGTGATTAGTACCATAGATATGTAAAAGTGGTTAAAATTTAATGATGAAATATTAATAATTTATGAATTATGAATTATATCAAAAATTGGCCTCATTAAAAATGTTACATGCGCATTTCTTTTGCATATAATATGGTAATTTTTATTTACAGGATACCTTATAGAATTAACAATGAAACTTATTGCTTATTTTAAGCATTCATTAAAAATATAAAGAGAAAAAAATAATAATAGTGAAAACACCCTTTTTATTACACAAAATACCTATAAATCATATTTTCGTGTACAAAATTTAGAAATTCTGAGCTACGGAGCATAATTTTTCTCAATAAGATTTATGAGATATACAGTTAAGTATCTAAAACTTAAATTTCAAAGCAATACGATCATTAGAAATGCGCCCGGAGCAGTTTGAATATTCGCATGACATGAACATTTTTATTTTGAGAAAAACGCATTTAAAGTTATTGCTATCAGTAACCACATAATATCTAAATTAAATACAAATGCCTATAACTAGGAAAGTAATCGCAGAAATTAAAAATTCTTTTTGCAGCAAATTCCTTCTCGTCCGTAGTTTCACAATTCAATAAAATAAAAAAAAATCGAATTTTTGGACAAATTTCACAATTTTGAAAGTCCACTGTCCCCTTAAAACCGTACCGTATTTCTGCTGCTCTTGTGTATTTCTATTTTATACTACCTTTCAACAGCTTACAGCTGGAAAACTCCCGATCCGAGATAAAACTTTCAAAATTTAAAATTTGCTTCGGCTCTTAACCAGGATCCGATGCTATTCATCATGCAACAGAATACAGCGGCAAACTCCAAATAAATCTATCTTAATTTCAAAGCAAACTCCGCGAAGAGGAAATCCCTTTCAAAAACCTCCCAGAAGCTTATTTAAGGCCCTGCTTCTATTTGTTTGCGTAAGAGTATGCGCGACTCCAGAAAAACCTTAAACTGCCAAGTGCTCACCACGTGTCTACAATGTGGGAGGTCAGATCTCACCCCCTCACTCTTTGTTATCTCAGAAACAGTAATCCTTAAAAGAAAATGGCCGCAGCCTTAGAGGTCCTTTTGCGCTCGGAGATTCAGACTGTCGGGTATCGTATAAGGTCTGATCCTTCGACATGTCGGCGCGATAGAAAATGGAGTTAGCAGTATCTACCGAGCTCGGAACAGCAATTATCTGTACTGAAGTCGAGCTCGGAGAAAATACTGAGCAGATTCTGGGGTATATGGGGTGAGTTCTGACACGGGATTTATGGTGTCATGACTAGGCTGAAGCTCCACTTCAAAGACTAAATGATTAAGGGGATAGTGGACCTTTCAAAACGATTTTTGAAATTTTTACCACAGAGATATGAAATTTTGTATATATATTCATTAAAGCATTACAATATTAAACACCTTATAAAATTTTATAAATATTTAAAAAAAAATATTTTATAATTAAAAAATTTAAATTAAATTACCCTTCTTTAAAATGCTCCTTGCGACTCAATTTTAAACTTTCCCCCTTAATTTTGCATTTATATTGCTTATAAATACTTTCTGAACAAAGTTATGTATTTTTTTGTACTTTCGTTGAATAGTTAATTTTTAGAAAATATTTTTATGCTTGTACTCTGAATTTTCGCGAAATTTTTGTACTTTTCTACACTAAAGTTAAACTTTTATAACCTAAATGACCTCGAATCCTAAAATGGATACATAACTTTATTTTGATGTATTACAGGAATCTTTATTATAAATTTCATAAAATTTCGTCAAAAAATATGACGCGAGGAGCATTTTAAAGACTTGCAATCTGGAAATTTCTCATTTTGAGAAAAAGTCATTTAAAAGATAAATTTTTATCTACCTTCAATACTTACTACTCTAGAGCCACCAATTTTTCATTTTTCTTTTCAGTACACATTTTAAATGCATTTCATTCCAATATTTACATGTTTTTAAAATATTAATACACCCCCCAAAAAAATTCCAATTTTTGCTCGATTTTTGGTAATTTGAAAGTCCACCGTCCCCTTAAGGGGACTCACGACCCTTAAGTCGAGGAAATAAGGCATATTTTCATACTTTTTGACTCTTTGTAACTCTTTCAATTTATTCCCAATTTTTCCAAATTTTATGTATATGATAAATTGATATATTTATTTTAATAAACAAATTTTTAACTCCAAAAATAATTTTAAATAATTTTTTTTAATGCTGTAGATATACCTTATTTTTTAAGTATTTTTCTTGTATACTGGCTTGCGCGCAGAACTATGAAATTAATTTTACACTTAAATGTGTAATTCCTATTTTATATTTAAAATGAATAATTCAAAATACAATTGTGCATAAAACAATCAACATTAAAATATTTTTCCAAATTTTTTTTTAAAACTGCTCAAAATATACTTAAAATTTCCTTAAATTTTTGCATTAATTTACCCCTGAAAAAAATAACAAAATATGCAGTGATTGTAATAATTCTAGTTCAGACGCAATAAAATAACATGATTATGCAGTGATAAAAATTTCATGGAATTATGTTTCATGGTTTTTGAGATATCAGTTGCGGAATGATGCAAAATTACATTTTGAGAAAAATGAGTTTAAAATTTTACTTACCATAAACTTGATCAGTAATTAAATATTTAGAATATCAATATCTCCGGAACTAAGCGGAATATTTTCATGCGGTTTGCTTTATATTGTTCACAAAAGATCAGTCTTTAACATATATTTGTTTAGAAACATCGAATGTTTTAAAGATTTAAGAGTAGTGAGTCCCCTTAAAGGGGACAGTGGACTTTCAAAATTGAGAAATTTGTCCAAAAATTCGATTATTTTTATTTTATTGTATTGTGAAACTACGGACGAGTAGGAATGTGTTGCAAAAAGAATTTTTAATTTCCGCGATTACTTTCCTAGTTATAGGCATTTGTATTTAATTTAGATATTATGTGGTTACGAATAGCAATAACTTTAAATGTGTGCTTATCAAAATAAAAATTTTCAGGTCATACGAATATTCAAACTGCTGCAGGCGCATTTCTAATTATCGTATTCCTTTGAAATTTAAGTTTTACATACTTAACTGTATATCAAATAAACCTTATTGAAAAAAATTATGCTTCGTAGCTCAGAATTTCTAAATTTTGCACTTGAAAAGATGATTTATAGGTATTTTGCGTAATAAAAAGGGTGTTTTCACTATTATTATTTTTTTCTCTTTATATTTTTAATGAATTCTTAAAATAAGCAATAAGTTTCATTGTTAGTTCTTTAAGGTAACCCGTAAATAAAAATTACTATATTATATGCAAATGAAATGCGCATGGAGCATTTTTAATGAGGCCAATTTTTGATATAATTAATAATTCATAATTCATAAATATTTAATCTTTAAATTTTAACCACTTTTACATATCTATGGTACTAATCACATATTCAAATTTCAAGCAAATCCATTGAAAACAAAAAAAGTTAGGTTTGAAGGTCCACTGTCCCCTTAACGTGTGAGCTTTGGGTTTAAATTCAAAAGGAATTCCCGGTATTGTGCTGATATCTAAGTATAGAAAAGTAGTGCTGGAAAACACATCAAATGAGACATTTATAGACAGAAAATATTGAATGAGCTATTAGAATTGGTATTCTTAATCTTATCCACTGGTAGTACAGTAGAGTCCAGATAATCCGAAATGATTGGGACCAGACCCTTTACCGATTAAGCGAAATCATTCTTAAAATAAATTTGAATTACATAATAACGTGTGATTACACAAATATTGCATACTAGCCGGGCTTCGCCTAGCTACGCTCAAGCCATCCGTGTAACATATTTATGTACTTCGGGCCCCACAAAAGAAAAAAAAAGCCTACAAATGTATTAAATTCAAGTGAATTAATTCCTTTCAATTTTCATTCCCGTCGCTGCCGACAGATGGCAGCACCACTGCTCCAGATGATTTGATTTCTCAGCAGTGAGTGATTTTAGAATGAAAATATCTCTAAAACTATTGAATTAACAGAATAAGTGTACGCAGAAAAAATTATCAGTTTTCGAAGCTCTTTCCAAATATGTAACATTTATGTACTTTCATGAGAGAAAAAAAAATACACCGATTTTCCTGTATATTTGTCGGCCATTTTTTTTCGAGGAGTGGCCCGACCGGATGAGTTACGGTCACGTGATCTCTCGACATCCACTTGTCCCTTTATTAGTATAGATTGCGTATGATTACACAGTTTATTTTGTAAGGTATGTCTAAACATAACCAAATCTAGGGATGAAAGAGAGCGGAACGCTGTCTATCAGGGCCCGATTTAGAAAATTCTTGACTATAGCCACAACTTGACTATAGCCCCCTCCCCCTAACACTGATGTGGGCGAAAAATTTCAAAAATTGACACACTCCAAAAAAAAATAATCTTGAATCATTGTGAAAGTACCATTTTACCAAGAAGTGGCTATTTGGAGGGTAGAAGCCTAGAACATTATTAAATAACAAAAAGCAATATAACATATTAACTTCAAAAGAATCATTAAAACACCAATACAATGCAACCAGAAGACCTTATTAATCCCTTATATACACTATAACATACATATGATGAACTATACATATAAATATACATATGACGAACCTATCAATCAAATTTGTAAGGATATATAAAAAAATTGCTGTTAAAAAAGGTAAAATAATAAGAAATTTAATTGAGAATTTTTTCTTTTAAAATAAAAATTTGGGGGGGGGGCCTCAACATTCGTGGGCCCCTAGGCCCGGGTCTACTGGGCCTAATGGAAAATCAGGGCCTGCTATCTAGAACAGTACAGTAAAGTGTAAGTTGTTCTAACAATACGTCACAGTGCTCGACATTTGGAGAGGTGGGCAGGGCAGGATTTACGTATAAGCTACACAAGCTATAGCTTAGGACCCCCAAGAAAGTGGGGGCCCCCCCAAAAAAATTATAAAGGATCCCTTACAGTAGCGTAGCGAGCATAACTGGCGCCCGGGGCACGATATCTTTTTGGCGCCCCCCCCCCCCATGGTTTTAGGGACAAACTGATCCAATGGTCTTGGGGACCATTTGGCGCCCCTCTGAGAGTGGCGGCCGGGGCATGATAGACCCCCTTGCCCCCCTCTCGCTACGCTACTGGTCCCATATATGATTTGAGATATGGGCCCCTTATAAAGGTCCCCATATTTCAAATAGCTTAGGGCCTTATCAAGTCTAAATCCAGCCCTGGAGGTGGGGCCAGGTGGAGGAGGGGGGGGGGTCACTTGACACGCCCTTTCTCAACTCGCAGTCACAGCGACGTTACCGTTAGTGTCAATTTAGCATTAGCATAAACACGTGTTGTTTATTTTACTGTGTCCTACTTAATTATACTGTTCTCTAACCTTGAATTTTCTTGTAATTTTCAGAAATATACTTTATATTACTTTGTATCCCTGTAGTTTTATTGTAACCTTAGTTCTTTTTGACCTTCGGTTTCGGATTAAGCGTAGTTTCGGATTACCGATGCTCGGATTATCGGCACTCCACTGTATCAAAAAATATGTCATACAAGTTTTCCGCACGAGAAGGTGAGTCTAAGGACCTGTTCACATACGAGCCCGGTATCGGAAGCGTGAAAGGAAAGATGGCGCTGAGACGGAAATAAACCAATCATAGGCGCTAAAAATTTCGTTGTTAATCGTTTGGAGATTTGTCATTGGTCAAATATATTTTAATACTTTAACCCTTTGAGGGGCGCCGTTTGCATAGTGCAAACAGTAAATCTCGTCTTTTTTTCACTTGCATTCAATGTATTCCAGTCAAATGAGCAGAAAAATGGCTAATGCTGCCATCTATTATCAGTTTGAAGAAGCAAAAACATTTTACAACCTTTAATTGGAGATTTTTTCAAGATTTTTTAGATTAAAAACAATCGAGAGAAAAAATCTGCACCATGCAAGCCGTGCCCCTGAAAGGGTTAACGCTTCCACTACCGGACTCCTATGTGAATAGTCCTCACGCCAGACGATAAGTGTCATGACTACGATTCAGCGTTGAAGCTTCATTAGACAAAGACAAAATTAATACCGTGTCAGCAGTGGATTTAAATGGGAAATGAATTCCCGGCACTCCATTGATATCTGAGCAGGGTCGGCTCGAGGGTATATGGCGCTCCTAGGCCAGTTTGGTTTTCAACAGCCAATCATTTTTTATCATGTTTTTATTAACTTGCATTTTGTTTGTTTGTGTGAGTGTTTGTCCCGTACAAATCTTGCAATCGATTTTTAACTAACTTCCCGACTAGCTAGACATTTGAAACTTTTAGAATAGCTCAGAACACGATGACAATGCATTTTTTTAACACTTTTAGCCATCTTTAAACAGATTTGAATTCCTTTTCAGTTAATTTTGTTTTGTAGAATGGTGCAGCCATCTATCGGCCGGGACGGGAACGAAAAGTTAAACGCGAGTTAACTTCCAATTAAGTTCATTTTCTTTCAAGTCGATGGGATAATTCATCCAAAAAATTTTTAAAAAGTATTTATTAATACATAGAATTGTCGAGTTTATATGATTCAACAGAAAATTTAAAAACATGGGATATAAAAAGTTCTATTTAATCTTGTAATTATTTTATTTTATTTTAAAATGTTAAGGTCTATAAATTTTTTCGAAAGGAGTAAAAGCATATTTGAAAAATATTATATAATATTAAATTTACAAACTTTTATTGATGAAAGTGTACAGTATAATAACAATAAATTATTGAAAACTACATATAAAAAAATCTTGGACAAAATATTTAAAATTATTTTTATAAAATAGGTGTTTAGTAATAATAAATGCAATAATTTTGCAAAAACGAAACAAAAGGACTTTTAAATAAAATATATTTAATTGATCTATAAAATATAGGAATAATTATTGAAAATCGTAGCAAAAAAATCTATTATTATTTCATTAACTAATACTTTATTACGATGTTGCCCGCCCCCCCCCCCCCCCAGGCCGACGCCTCGTGTGCCAAAGCCTAGAGCCGGCCCTGCAGTGGCAAACCCAGGATTTTTTCTTGGGGGGGGGGCGAGATGAACGGATAAAAATATTTATAATGCATGGGGGGGGTCGAGATAGACGAATAAAATATTTATAATGCAAAATCAATATTCATAATGCAATTTCTATTTTCTGCAATTTCTTCTTTGGGGGGGGGGGGCAGGGCCTCCTGGTCCCTGCCCCCCCCCCCCCCCCCCCCCAAAGAAGTGCCCTGAGTGCGCCACTTCGGCCCTGTATGTAAATGTAGAAAAGTGGAACTGGAAACACAACGAATGAGCCATTTGTAGAGAAAAAAGTAATGCAGAAACAGTCAGAAATGAGATACATAAGCCTTATAGCACATGTATTCTCATCGCATCTTATAGCACATGTATTCTCATCGCATTTTATAGCACATTTATTCTCATCGTATCTTATAGCACATGTATTCTCATCGCATCTTATAGCACATGTATTCTCATCGCATCTTATAGCACATTATGAAAATCGAGCACATATGATAATATAGCACATATGATAATTGAGAGTTCAGATAATGCATAGCATATGTATGATCGGGGAATAGGCTTGCCATCCTATGCATTCGGGGGTTTTAAGACTGCACGGTTTACTATTATTTTAGTATTTATAGAATGATTTTATTCATCCAAAAAATTTTTAAAAAATATTTATTAATAAATAGAATTGTCGAGTTTATATGATTCAACAGAAAATTTAAAAACATGGGATATAAAAAGTCCTTTTTATCTTGTAATTAAGTAATAATTAAGTATAATAATTAAGTATTATTAAGTACTAATTAAGTATTTCAACAGTTCCTTCAGAAAAGAGATAACACTCTATTGTAAGATACTAGCTGGAAACCCGCACTTCGCTACGGAGTACATTCAAATTAAATACAGCGGTCAATGTATGCAATTAATGCCAAAAATATGTATGTGATAATAATCACATTTGGAAAATTTAGCACAAGGGGATTGGCGCGTAAAACTTACGGGAGATGCAGTCTGGCGAAGTGTTCATCCAGGAAAACACTGATGATATTTAGGAAGAAACAAACATGGAGCCATTGATGAAATACACAAAATCCAAGACGTGCTTTATTTATCAGAAGGCATTAGCTGCAGTGGCCACTGGACTTGTCCGGCGTCCATGCCAGGACGGGACGTGTTAACAGCAGTGTTTACATGCCAGAGTTAACTGAGAAAAGCCGTTGTGCCCACCAGACTTCTGGCGTCTGTGGACAGCACATCTGACAGCAACGAGAGTTAGAAACGAAGAGAGAGAAAAGTCTTCTGTTCATGCAATATTAAATGGGTGTTTTGCGATATTTACGCCAGCGGGCATAAACTGCTTAATATTTTAATGGGGCGTCTTTAGGTTCGTGGAGTTCACGTGTCCACTTCGGTTATCCCGGGGACTGATAGATCCCGCGCTTGTTAGAGCTGAGACCTATTGACCTGGGAGCAGGACAAGTGGCCATAAAGTTCTTGCAAAGTGTGGTTCTGACGCTATAGAAGGCATAAATCCAGAGTGGTTCGAGGGCTCTTCAAATTTTTGACATTACACTGACATTCGGAATCTCATAAACTTCTAACACTCATATCTGGGGATGTTATTCAGTTCAGATATTTCACATGCCTGCTTAATTATCTGTAGGGCTAATATAACTTATCTTATTTTACTTTTAGGTTGCAATTTTGGAAAAGGGATCGTACTTTATTAACAGGAGACTATGCTTTAAAGTAAATTAATTTAGAAAGACGCGTTTTCTTGTTACATATATATATATATATATATATATAGATATATATATATATATATATATATATATATATATATATATAAAATAAATACGACGATCAATGTATACAATTGATGTAAAAAATTTATTTGTAAAAAAATTGTGAGGATATTTTTATAGACAAAATAGTGTAAAAGAAAATATTCAAATTAAATCTAATAAGACATACTAAAGAATATAGTGCAGTTAATATAGTACAGGTCGAAGAACATATCTTTTACTGTATTTTAATATTTTTTTGGATAATGTCCAATCGTCTGCCGCATGAGCAAGGAAAAAAAAATTTTTTTTGTCTATTTAGTTGTTATGCACGTGACGATAAATTTATTTAAAATACCAGAAAAAGAAATCACGTGATCAGCATTTAATAAATTAAATTCTAAAAATGAATCTTTAAAAATTCATCAAAAATCAGAAAATGAAGGTAAAGATTCAAAAAATATTTCATTTTAAAAGAATTTTTAGGATCTTTCTCGTGTCATAAATTTTATAACCCTCAGATTATTATTTTAAATGCAAACTTAAAAGAAGTTACTAAAACAGTTTAAAAATTTAATTTTAAAAAATCGAAGAACTTTTCAAAAATCTTTCTTAGTGCACCCCTACACTATAAGAAGAATCGCCATGCAAAATTTCAGCCCTTTAGGTCTCGCGGTTTGGTCTGTACGTTGTATGTCAGTCAGTCAATCAGTCAGTCAATCAGTCAGTCAGTTATGAAACTGTTTTATATATATAGATTGGTAGATCAGATGGACTGAGTGATCAAAATCTATAAATTGTCATAAATTGTTATTACTGGTAAGATTTCTAAGTAAGACGAAATATTTTTTATTTGTTTTGTAATATGATACCTTTAAGAAGAAATGTCTCTTGAAAAAATTATAATAATAGGCATCATTTTTAATTAATATCTATTGATTCATTATACTGCCAGTCTTTAAAAAATTATTTTAAACTAGGTGAACACCCGTGCTTCGCTACGGAGCACATTCAAATTGAATATAATGGTCAATGTATGCAATTAATGCCAAAAAACAAATAAAAAATATATTTATAAAAAAATTGTAACGGATATTTTTATAGACAAAATAAAAAATAATGTAGAACAAAATATTCAAATCAAATACAACGGTGAATGTATGCAATTAATTTGTAAGTTTAAAATCCATAAAACATACTAATTGGAATTAAATTCTTAAAAAACTTCCATCTCAATTAGTCGTTAAATTTGATCTTTTACCGTATTTTAATATCTTTTTGTCAATTTATTTCGTTGTTATGCACGTGACGCAAAATTAATTTGAAGTATCATAAAAAGAAAAGAAACCACGTTATCAGCATTTTATAATTTAAATTCAAAAAATGAATCTTTAAAAATTCACCAAAAATCAGAAAATGGTGGTAAAGATTCGAAAATGATTTCATTTTAAAGAAAGTTTTATGATCTTTCTCGTGATATAAATTTTATAACCCTCGGATTATTATTTTAAATGCGAACTTTAAAAATGTTACAAAAACAGCTTAAAAATTTAATTTTTAAAAAAATCTAAGAAGGATTTTTCCAAGATCTTTCTTAGTGCACCCCTACACTATAAGAAGAATCGCCATGCAAAATGTCAGCACTTTAGGTCGAGCGGTTTGGTCTGTGCGTTATCTGTCAGTCAGTCAGTCAGGGAACTGTTTTATATATATATATCAACCGAGTTTTATATATATAGATCAACCGAGTAAATTTTATCTTTTGCCATATTTTAATATATTTTTTGTCAGTTTATTTCGTTGTTATGCACGTGACGCAGAAATAGTTTACAGTATCACGAAAAGAAAAGAAACCCCGTGATCAGCATTTGATAAATTAAATTCTAAAAATGAATCTTTAAAAATTTACCAAAAATCAGAAAATGGAGGTAAAGTTTCGAAAATGATTTCATTTTGAAGGAATTTTTATGATCTTTCTCGTGATATAAATTTTATAATCCTCAGATTATTATTTGAAATGCAAACTTTAAAAAGGTTACAGAAACACCTTAAAAATTTAATTTTAAAAAATCGAAGAAGAATTTTTCAAAAATATTTCTTAGTGCACCCCTACACTATAAGAAGAATCGCCATGCAAAATGTCAGCACTTTAGGTCCAGCGGTTTGGTCTGTGCGTTATCTGTCAGTCAGTCAGTCACGGAGCTGTTTTATATATGTAGACTAGCTGAAAACCCGCACTTCACTACGGAGTACATTCAAAGTAAAAACATCGGTGAATGTATGCAATTAATGCCAATATATATATAATAAATACGACGATCAATGTATATAATTGATGTAAAATATATATATATTTATAAAAAAATCGTAAGGGATATTTTTATAGACAAAATAATGTAGAAGAAGATATTCAAATTAAATCTAATATAAAGAATACTAAAGAATATAGTACAGTTAATATAGTACAGTTTCTAGAACATTTCTTTTACTGTATTTTAATATTTTTTTGGATAATGTCCAATCGTCTGCCACATTAGCAAGAAAAAAAATTATTTTTTGTCTATTTAGTTTTTATGCACGTGACGATAAATTTATTTAAAGTACCAGAAAAAGAAGTCACGTGATCAGCATTTAATAAATTAAATTCTAAAAATTAATCTTTAAAAATTCACCAAAAATCAGGAAATGAAGGTAAAGATTCGAAAAAGATTTCATTTTAAAGGAATTTTTATGATCTTTCTCGTGATATAAATTTTATAACCCTCAAATTATTATTTTAAATGCAAACTTAAAAAAAGTAAAAAAAACAGCTTAAAAATTTAATTTAAAAAAATCTAAGAAGAATTTTTCAAAAATCTCTCTTAGTGCACCCCTACACTATAAGAAGAATCGCCATGCAAAATTTCAGCCCTTTAGGTCCAGCGGTTTGGTCTGTGCGTTGTATGTCAGTCAGTCAGTGAATGAATGAATGAATGAATGAATGAATGAGTCAGTTACGGAACTGTTTTATATATATAGATGAGTCAGGGACTACAAACTCCATGTCCAGGAATTTTTCGCTTCGACTTCTAGTTATCAAAAATTCATTATGGCGATCCAATCGGAGAGCAGTTGCTCAAAACATTCAGAGTAGCATATGAAATATTCTGTTTTAGGAAACACACCATGAAGAGCTGTTTTTCTGTCTTAGTCCTGGGAACAGCGGAGGGACAGACTCTTCCGAAACGCTATATACTGCTGTTAAAGTCAACAGTGAACTCCATATGGCGGCATCAAGGAATCTTTTGTACTTTGTCTAATATGCTTTAATATTCTCATACTACGACAGAGTGAGCTAAGCTTTGAATTTTTTGCTTCCGATCTCACCGCGTAAAATCCTATAATGATCCCATTCAACTAACTTTCAACTAAAAATGCATTATTTTTTTTTCTTGCGTACTTAGTACATTTAAACGAATTCTATTCCCTAAAATCTAAAAAAACTTCCAAGCAAAGAAGAGTGAAAAAGATGTTTCCATTAAACAGCATCGGATGTTTATGATTCGGCTGACATCAACGGCTGTTAGACTCTTTTTTTTTTTATTTCTTTCAGTCTTTTTCTGGGAAATAACGGGTTGCTTTTAAAAAGCAAGCCACCTGGTGTCGAGTTTTGCAATCGCTTTCCTCAGACGCGGTAAATATTTGTGTGGAAACAGTTGGAAGGTTTCACAGACTCAAATGGGAATCGTTCCCAGTCATCAAGCATCTATTGCAATTTTGACACCTATTATTAAAATGTTTGAACGTTACAACTATTTTAATATTATCTGTGCTCACAAATGGCATTCAACTCATACAGGAAAGCACACACAGTATACACAATGGTCAGTTGATAAACATATGGGCATAAATATAGTTGTACTCTGTAAAGTAAAACTATACCCTCAAAATATCATTCTTTCTCTTTCTTGTGTAGGTTGCTAAATGCACTTTGGCTATTCAGGTGCCAATGCTTTCATTTAATAGTACATAAAACCGGGAGCACTGCAACTAGTTTTTAAATCTAGTCTATATATATATATATATATATATATATATATATATATATATATATATATATATATATATATATATATATATATATATATATATATATATATATATACAACATGCAAAACGAAAAACATTTTCTAATTTCCAAATTCTTTTCAATTTCCTTTAAAATTACTTGCGTAAGTAAACTAATTTCGTTTTAAAGAACAAAGGAATTGTGAGTGACCTAAGAACAATAGTAGGCAATTGCTAAACAGTCCCTTTGCCACAGTCTTGTTGGCACCTAAATATTCATAACAAGACCTAGGATTCCTATGCCTAGAAAACTGGGTCGGCCAATAAATGCAAGTTGCACGGGTCATGTGACAGGACCTCTTGAAGCTTATTTAAGCTCGGACACGCTTTGAAGAGCGGGTTTTTTGCGTGACTTTGTAGCCTAGTAAAAGTGCTGTAACCCTACTGCTAAAATGTAAATAAAAGAATTCATTAGAAGACTGGAGTTTCTAATCGACAGCGACAGCCCGAGACCAGGGCTATTCACCTATCCACCTAGCGGCCCCAGCCGACTTGGTCAAAGGACTAGTCCCGTAATTTTGAGTCGAGTCGAGTGAAGAGACCAGAACACTTGTCCCCGCACCTCCAGAGGTAATTTACGACATATATACATGCATAATGCATAATCTCTATATATAAAACAGTTCCGTAACTGACTGACTCACTGACTGACATACAACGCACAGACCAAACCACTGGACCTAAAGGGCTGAAATTTTGCATGGTGATACTTCATATAGTATAGGGGTGCACTAAGAAAGATTTATGAAAAATTCTTCTTAGATTTTTTTAAATTAAATTTTTAAGCTGTTTTAGTAACTTTTTTTTAAGTTTGCATTTAAAATAATAATTTGAGGGTTATAAAATTTATATCACGAGAAAGATCCTAAAAATTCCTTTAAAATGAAATCTTTTCGAATCTTTACCTCCATTTTCTGATTTTTGGTGAATTTTTAAATATTAATTTTTAGAATTTAATTTATTAAATGCTGATCACGTGATTTCTTTTTCTGGTACTTTAAATTAATTTATCGTCACGTGCATACAACGAAATAGACAAAAAAAAATTTTCATTTCCTTGCTAATGCGGCAGACGATTGGACATTATCAAAAAAAATATTAAAATACAATAAAAGATATGTTCCCCAAACTGTACTATATTAACTGTACTATATTCTTTAGTATGTTCTATTAGATTTAATTTACCGAATATTTTCTTCTACATTATTTTGTCTATAAAAATATCCCTTACAATTTTATTTAAATATATATATATTTTTTTTTATTCATCAATTGCATACATAAATTGTTGTATTTATTATAAATATATTTTTTTTGGCATTAATTGCATACATTGACCGTTGAATTTAATTTCAATGTACTGTGTAGCGAAGTGCGGGTTTTCAGATAGTACATGTATAATACATAATACATAATGTAGCCTATTACAGCGTAAACATGTAAAATGTAGAATAAACATGTATCGAGAAAAACTTTCCGGTTGGGGAGAGCTCTCGGGTCAGTTTCTTGGTTAGCCATAACTCTATAAAAGAGCCGGATTTAGAACGAGGGTCGGGGGACAAACCCTCTTGCCTACCCCTTCTGCTACAGCCCTGGTAATAACTAATAATCTGTTTTTGGTCATTTACTCAGTAGTTTAAAGAAGTAAAGTAGTATTTCGCACCTTTACAGGCAAGCAAAAATGTAGAAGCGAATCATTTCGCTTTTTGTAGCTAGTAAGCTACAAAAGTAGCCCCTAGTAAGCTACTAGGGGCGAAGCCCTTAGGCTCGCTACTCTCGCTCCTCTGTTATGTATCTAATAGCGAGATACATAGGAGTGATTCTAGGGCAATGTATAACAGCTTCCATCCATTTACTGTTGTCACCCTTAATGCGAAGGGCGTTTCATCGCTGTTGAATTATCAGCTTTAAAATTCAACTAAAATTCGAAAATTTAAGATATAGACTTGAAATGAGGTTTATTTGAATAAGAAAGCTTTCGGCTTCCAGATGAAGTAAATATTTTCTTTGTAAGATAGAAACTCGAGGAGCATCGATATTATTTCCACATAGGGGACGATATTTCTTGAAAAACTGTGTTTCATTTTTTGACGAAAATATTAGTCTGTTTTAAAATATTTTTAATCAAATCTAGTTTGAAAGAGAAATGTCTGTAGTCTTAGATTGTAAAAAGATCAAAATTCTACGATAATATTTTGGCGAGTTATCGTAATCTGAAGATGTAAAAGTCAATATTTCCCCACAAAACATAAAAACTTAAAGTCCGACGAAGATGAGACATGTCTTACTTTGTTCCCCCCCCCCATTTTTTTGCATCTATTGGTATTGGTCTCGACCCCATACCCCCAGCGGTTTTGGAGGAGGTAGCGTGACAAGCTTTTGCTGTTGCAGCGGGAGTTACTTTATTTTAGAATAGAGAGATAATAAAGAAATATCTCTTGTAGTCTCTGTAGGATAGTAGCCTAATGGATTCACTGAATTCAATGTTAACTTATGGAGAAAAAAAAATTCCAATCATTGTCGACTTGGGTTGAAAGATTTCTAAAATTAAACTGTCTAAAATTAAACTGTGAAGGAAATTTTTCACTCGCGTAAGAAAAGCAGATAATGTTTTTAAATTTGAATTATTCGAAAGAAAAATGCTGCGTATTGTTTTTTAAACGCACATAGTTTCCTTTGCTGGTCGAAACTTCTAAAATGAATAAGATGGTAAGGTAAAAAAATTCTTTCTCTAATATGTAGTAAAATTAACAAAAAAAATCTTGAAATCTAAGTTGAGAATCATTGGAAAAATTTTCTCCATAGGTTAACAGCGAGCTGAGCGAATCCAATATGGCTAGCGCAACAGCCTTAAGTGTATGAAGTTGCCTTATTACCATGTTTTTATTAACTCGCTTTCTTGTTTGTGTGTGTGTTTGTCCAGTACAAATCTTGCAATCGATTTTTAACTAACTTCCCGACTAGCTAGACATTTGAAACTTTTAGAATAGCTCAGAACACGATGACAATGTATTATTTTAATACTTTTAGCCATCTTTAAGTAGATTTGAATTCATTTTCAGTTAATTTTGTTTTGTAGACTGGTTCAGCCATCTATCGGCCGAGACGGGAACGAAAAGTTAAACGCAAGTTAACTTCCAATTAACTTGATTTTCTTTCAAGTTGATGGTATTCAAGTTGATAGTTATTTAATAACATATATTCGTTATCTTCTAAGAAAAGCGTTTAAAATAAAATTAAATTACTTGTAGTCACCTTTTCTTCCGATTTGACAGCAAACGCAACTGCAACTCTGATAAGTTAACGATAACCGTAGTGAAGGATTTGATTTGGTTGAAGGCAATTGTGGATGTTAGTCGAGTCAGGGATTCGTGGTGGATGTTCTTTTATTTAGATTGAGGTCCCGAGTACCTGAACTGAATTATTCAGATACATAACTCTAACTGTACAAACTGTTTTGTTATAATTAAATATTCAAAATAGACAAATGGTGCTGTGATTTTGTGAAGACAACATAGTTATTCTTCTTTATTTTCTGTGTGTGTTTTTTTGGAGCAGTTTGGATTAAAATTAGGGGAATTAGAGCTAAGAAAATTTAAAACAAATTCAGCAGTAATCTTTAGTTACAATAATTTCAAGTTCACGAATAGAAAAGACTGAAACAAAGGTTCTTCTTTGGAAAACGTTATCGAGCTTTTGTATCGAAAGTGAAAATGGTATTTTGAGCTGACGAGTGTTTTGTCTCTAATGCTGAACCACACACTCCGCCACAATTGGAAGAAATAAGGAGGGAAAAAAGTCTAATCTTGGTGTGTTCCAAGAAGCTCTGTCTGCGAGAGAGAAACTTTTGCATGGTATGGTAGCATCAACATAATTTTCGCTCTGATCAAAGAACTTTGATTGTTTTTTTTAGAATAAAAGAAATTTTCCCAATCACTTTACGACTGCTGATTGATCAAAACATCTCCATTGTTATTTAGCGAACACTCAAGCATTAATATGGGGTTTGTTTATGGTTATGCAAAGAGAACTTTATCAAGAAAAAAAGAGAACTAAAAGAATAATATTTGTTCACACCCATCAACAATAATTTATATTCATTATATAAGCAAAAATACAATTTGTAAAAAAAGAAACATTTTTATCTAGATATTGTATGCATATATAATAGAACATTTTTAAGTAAAAAAAAAAACTATAACTTTAAATTTATAATTCTAATAACTATCTATATAAAGTTGCTAAGCCGACTTTTTGGGCAGTCCGTGAGAGAAAACTACTGCATCAATCTACTTCATTTTAGTCTTAAACGAAAGATTGTAATCTGTAGATTTGTTAAATTTGGTTTTTGTAACGACAATTTCTAATAATTAGCGATAATTTACAATTAAAAATTGATTTCTGCGCATGCTCAAATCTGGCTTTAGAAACTCACTTTTTTTTGCGCATGCTCAGTGACATGTTTTAATGATAAACACGTTTATTTGAGCAGTCTCTCTAGATCTCTCTCTGCCATTTTTATTTTTATGATAATTATGTTTGTGAAATAAAAGACTAAACCTGATGGAAACTGTTTATTTCGCGTTGTTTGACTAGCGATAATTTACAAATTAAAAAAAATTGCTTTCTGCGCATGCTCAGTGACATTTTTAAATCTGGCTTTAGATACTCACTAAGCACTAGGCCGCTTAAACACATTAATTTGTTTCTGCGAATTATTAT